>VXBZ01011683.1:174546-211572 GCA_013399135.1 Heliornis fulica | reverse complement strand
CCTTCGCACTCGCATCTTTCTCCCCCCAGAGCTTTTCAGGTGGTCCCTGCACGCTCCCGACGGCTAAGACGGCTCGGCCCGACCCGGCCCCGCCCCGTTCCGCGTGGCCCTGGCGCGCGCCGGCGCCTGATTGGAGCGCACCGCCCCCGCCTCCGCCCTCTGAGCGCGCGCCCTCGCGGCGCTCCCGCCCGCTTCATTGGCCATCGCCGTGGGCGGTGGCGCCGCGGGCTNGGGGCGGCGGCTGCTCTGCTGGGGCCTTGAGCGGTCGGTGGCCTCGCGCCTTCCCGCCCCGCCCCCTCCGGCGCCCTTCGCCGCCGCTCCCTGCTCCTCGCGCTATCACTGCGGCCGTGCGCGCGCGCCCGCGCCCAAAATGGCGAGCAAGGAAGGTAGGAGACACACCTTCCCCTCCTCCCCCCGCCGCCTCTCTCCCTCTTCCCGGGCGGGCGAGGGGCTGGAGGGCGCGTGTGCGGGGGGAACAGCGGGGGCTGAGGCGCTTCTCCGTCAAGGGGCTCCCGATGTGGCGGGGCGGTGGCGCCTGTTCTCCCGCCGGCTGCCCCCGGCGACCCCCTCCTCCGGGTCCGCGCCCGCCCCGGCGTAGCCCCGTCCCGTGGCGGCGGGAGCCGAGTCCCCCGGCTCACGTCTCCTCCTCCCCGCAGCGCTGGAGGACACGGTGGAGGAGCGCGTCATCAGCGAGGAGTACAAGATCTGGAAGAAGAACACCCCCTTCCTGTACGACCTGGTGATGACCCACGCTCTGGAGTGGCCCAGCCTCACCGTGCAGTGGTTGCCCGACGTGACGAGGTGAGCGGGGACCTGGGAGGCGCCGAGGATCGCCGCGGGTTCCGCTCCCTCCCCGCTTCGATTGAGAGAAGCGGGAGACGAGGCCGCCCGCAGTCGCTGTCGCCGTCTCTCAGCCGCGTCCGCTGAGGGGCTGGAGAAGAGGAACCGCACAGGGGGAGAACGGTGGGGGTTGCGCCGCTCCTTGCGAGCGCCTAGTGCTTGGCTTCGCTTACGGTGTTGAAACCCCCTCGGGTGTGAGGGAGCTCTGGGGGAACAAGTCCCACGTTGTTGTTTTGCGGCACTCCGGCGCAGCCCAGCAGATGTTCTTGGGTGTGAGGAGAGAAACCCTCCTCGTGGTACCCGAGAGACCTAACGCGCTCCCGTGGTCAGTCCTGGTCAGAGAAATCCAGGCGCTAAGGTAGATGTTTCTTGAAGACCGTTCTTCCTCACATGTGGCAGAGGTTACTGTTCTGCAAAAGCTGTAGGATCTGTCTCGGACTTTTTGTTTGTTTGTTTGAATTCTGGACTGGCTTAAGAGGGTACTACTGTTCGAAGACTGGTGGTCCGTGTCCTAGCTCTGTTCTGGGTCGCTGTTCACATATTGTAATTTGCCTATTCTTTCACTTGCCCCTGAAAATTGTGGTCTCGCTGATTAATCTCTTAGAGAGTTTTGCAGATGGAGACAGATTCTGTTTGTTTGCCAGCTGCTACAGAATTGAAATTGTTGCAGTGGCTGCTCAGGGCTCCGTTGAGGTAGCAGACAAAGACTGGGTCGCTTGTGTTGTTGTAAACTGGGTACAGCTAGGTTTTAAAATACCTTATGTGTAAAGCTCAGTGCTCGGAGGATGTTCTTTCCTCTTTAGAATTCCACCTTACGTGTCTGACGTTACACTTAGCGGTTAAGCAATCACTTCACTTTGCATAGCAGAATTTTTTGGGAAGATGTTGAGAGGTGCAATCTAACTGGTCATGGTGTGGAGAAAATGAAGTGGGGATTGGAGGGTGTGGAGCCCTTATGAGGAACACTTCTGCTTGCCTCGTATTTTGCAGATTGACTTAATATTCAATTTAAAACCTGGTATTTCCAATTATCCAGTGTCAAAATATGTAAGCCATTTAAGGCAAGGACTATCTCTTTGTATGGCACCTGACATGATGGGACACCTGTTCCTGAAGCAAGTAAGTTCATGTGCATTGTGTGTGTTTTGTGTTGTTTCGTATTCTACCCCCACCCCCAAAATGTATGACAGTACCTTGGAAGTGGTAGAGTCATGCCTGGTTTGTGGTGCTTTATGATTGCCCAGATGATTCCTTGTGGCTTGGATTCAGGCAGCGTAATTAGTTTGCTGCTCTCAAGAAGGCAGAAGTTGGTTGATTTTGACTGTTCCAATTTTTCCTTTCAGAGATAAATGGCAGTGCCTGTCCAACCTTCGACTTACCACTAAACGTTGCATTTAAACACCAGAAGAGAAACTTGGTTCTAGTTAGCTAGTGCTTATACAGCGTTTAAAAATGAAGCTCTGGAAATTAAATGTTAACTGGTAAAAGCTGCTGAAAGAAGTAACTAGGTTACCGCTTTGTGTAAAACAGTATTTGTGTTTTATAGAAAGTAGTACTGACAGTTTTCTACATCGATACTGTAGAACTACCAGGGAAATTAGAGACAGAAAGTGTCATTAGTGTCACCTTTAAGTACTGTGCAAATTGGAGTTGTCACTTTCAAGCCATCCTGGCAATGTTTACAGACTTGTGTTGCCACTCTAGCCTTTCTGGTTGTATCCTGCTTGCTTACGTCAGAGTTAGCTCACAAGTCTCTCGTGACAAAGGAAAGGGTCTCTTGTGTGAGCATCTCTTTTCTAGCTCCTGAAGAAGTTTGGATCGTGAGTGTGATTGATGCTAGCTGTCAAACTTCTGGAACTGTGCTCATGATTTCATTTTGTGCATGTATTATTCTGAACAGGCCAGAAGGAAAGGATTATGCTCTGCACTGGCTGGTTTTGGGAACACACACGTCTGACGAACAGAACCACCTGGTTGTTGCAAGAGTCCAGATTCCCAACGATGATCAGTTTGATACTTCGCAGTATGACAGCGAGAAAGGAGGTGGGCAGCGCGTGCATTCTTAGATAATGTTTTAGTAGTAGCTTTGCTAAGTGTTCTGTCTAATGGTGTTCTAACTTACTGTGAAATACTGAAGCTGACATATACTCATCTGCTTGTGCTAATTTTAGATCATTAATTGTGACTAAAAAGGGGAAACTCCTTATTTCAGAAGAACTTGCATATTATTATGTTATACAATCCCTACTGGCATTTGAACTGACTCTGTCAGCTGTGGTGAAAACTGATCTGCATCTGCTTCAAATAGAGACTAAATTTCAAAAGAGCAGAGGATTCAAAAGTTGTTATTCTGTCATGTGGTGCTAGTCTTTCATAGGTTTTACTGTATTGTGGTAAGATACTTGCCAATGCTTCTTGGAGAGAGGGAAATGTCATGAAATGTGTTTAAAATAGTTGATGTGATAAACTGACCTGTTTTCTGACAAATGCAGAGTTTGGTGGCTTTGGATCTGTGACTGGCAAAATTGAAACGGAGATTAAAATTAACCATGAGGGTGAAGTAAACCGTGCTCGTTACATGCCGCAGAATCCCTGCATCATCGCTACAAAAACACCGTCTGCTGATGTGTTGGTATTCGACTACACTAAACATCCTTCAAAACCAGGTGGGTCAGGTGCCTTGAAGTTAAGCAAAATGCATTTTGTTACTGCGGGGTGAACTTGTATTTAACTGTAACTGGGAAGAGAGGTGATGGACTCTGGAATCCCAGTAAGAAGGCACATCCCTTCAGTGACTTTAGCTGTCATACTCGGTATCCTGAGAGAATCCTGGTAGAAGTGTCTCTCTCCTGAGAAGCTGTTAAATAAAATATGATTATTGTAATGGAAATAAAGTTCTTAGGTGATAATGATGCTCTAAATGGATTGATGCGCAAGGTGAAACTGAATGGAAGAAATTCCCTTTCTTTCAGACCCAAGTGGTGAGTGTAATCCTGACCTTAGATTAAGGGGGCACCAGAAGGAAGGCTACGGCTTGTCATGGAACTCAAACTTGAGTGGACATCTTCTCAGTGCGTCAGATGATCATGTAAAAAACACGTATTTTTCCCTATCCTTTCTAATTTATGCTATAATAGGTATTAGAGAACAACCAGGTTAGTGTAGCTGTATATCGTGAGGTGGGGAAGCTTTTGCATCACGTGTATATATAGAGATATATATATAAAAAAAATAATTGTAAAGCCTGTCAGCTAACTAGGTTGTAATAATAACCTGTGTATTGTAACATTCTTGATGAAGAGAATGTTTTTAGAGATGTCTTCTGGAAGAAACTGTTGTATTTACAGCCCTTTTAGCTGGCTTCAGTCTGAGACCATAAATTAGTAAGATACTCAAAGATCGATTGAACTAATAGCTTATAGATTTCTTTGTGTGCTTTGGAAGTGCAAATTGCTTTTGTGACCTTAAAAATAATCCTTTGGCCTTTAACTTGCAGAAAGCCAATTGGTAACTTAGCTCAGTTCACACTTAGAGCATATTAAGTTTCCTTTTCTAAAAAACAGGCTGTTTCAGGAGTGTCATCTCTGTCTATATGTAGAATGTGATTATTTGAAAAACAATATAGTTGGCGTCCACATGACAGCAGAATGTGACTCTTATTTACAGACTGTGTGTTTATGGGATGTAAGCGCTGGACCAAAAGAAGGCAAAATTGTTGATGCGAAAGCAATCTTTACTGGGCACTCTGCAGTAGTAGAAGATGTGGCGTGGCATCTGCTGCATGAATCTCTGTTTGGATCCGTGGCCGATGATCAGAAGCTCATGATGTAAGTTTGGGGTTAAGTGATTTCTGGTTAGTGCCTTCTGTGGTCTGTTAGTGGACCAGTCCAGAGCACGGGGATAAGAAAATCTGAGCTCTGGAAGGACCTCCCGTTTCACAGAATGTTAGGAGTTGGAAGGGACTTCAAAAGTCCAACCTACCTGCTCGAGCAGGATCATCTAGAGTAGATCACATAGGAACGTGTCCAGATTGGTCTTGAATGTCTTCAGAGAAGGAGACTCCACAACCTCTCTGGGCAGCCTGTTCCAGTGATCTGTCACCCTCATGGTGAAAAAGTTCTTCCTTATATTAACATGGAACTTTCTGTGTTCCATCTTAGAACCATTGCCCCTTATCCTATCACTCTCCTGTAGCTCTTGAGTGCAGTCAACTGTAGAAATGCTGCAGGATCACTAAAATCTGCATGTCCTTTAATGTGTTCACATCATTTGCAGATGAGAGGTAACTGTTGTGTAGGTGAGCTTCCTGGTGTGAACTGCTTGGGTAAAACAGGCACGAAAACCTGAAAGGCTGTGACATAAAACCTGCAGCTTCAGACTTGGGTTTAGTCACAATGCAGTCTCTTAGCCATTGTATAGTGAAGTGAAAAAGAACCTCCTGTGTAAACTTATGTTTGTTCACTCTCGCTCTCTCTTCCCTGGCCCCCACTCTCCCCCAACCCCTTCACTGCAACAGTTGGGACACAAGATCTAACACCACGTCCAAGCCAAGTCATTCTGTAGATGCTCACACAGCCGAGGTCAACTGTCTGTCCTTCAATCCTTACAGCGAGTTCATTCTAGCAACTGGTTCTGCTGACAAGGTTATTACTTGTGTATACTTTAAGTTCTTAAGTCTTCTAGATGGTAGTCCTATAGCCATTAGCGTTAAAACTATTTCTTGTTGCTTTTCCCAGACGGTGGCTCTATGGGATCTTCGAAACCTAAAATTAAAACTCCATTCTTTTGAATCGCATAAAGATGAAATTTTTCAGGTGGGTAAACTTCTCTTATAAGCTGTAGAAGAAAATAAGGTCCTGGAAGGGTACTAAATTGAATGAGAACATGTAGATTTTCGTATGGTGACCAACCACAACACATAAATCCGTTAAACCTAAAAGGGTGAATTTCAGTTCAACAAATAAAAGACATTACCACATAGTTTCTGCCTTTTCCCAGCTGGACTCCAAAGCAAGTAGTCAACAATTTATTGTTAGAAAGATACTGTGAGTTTGCAAGTACCTTCAGTACGGGTAGATGGTTTCTCTAAAATGTCCTGCTCTAGAGAGGACCAGAGTTCAAATGTCCTATTGTGAACTGTGCTTATTTGGTAGGTGCAAGTAACAGTGAATTTTAGCTGTTTCACAACATGGTAAGTCTGTAACAGAGAAATAATGTTGGCTGTTCAGGCTGAGAAACCAGAAGACTTTAAAGCACTTTGAGCTACAGGATAGCCTTTGTGCTGGAAAAAACTGATCTGTTGAGTATAGGTGTTGAAAATCAGCAGCTGGGTGCTGGTTATTTGGGATATGCTTTGGGATGTGATTTATGACTGCTCCAATCAGGTTGTCTTCTTTCCATAGGTTCACTGGTCTCCTCACAATGAAACAATTCTTGCTTCAAGTGGTACTGATCGTCGGCTTAATGTATGGGATCTAAGGTGAAGAGCAATTCCTTTTTTTCAGTCTCTATATAAACAGATTGTAAAAAAACCCACAAAATCCCCCCAAACCACTGGGTCTGCAGCCTTTGTTTGGAAGACTGGATTTGTGCAGTTCTCTAGCCTCAGCTCGGACCTGGTCTTTTGGGTATACAGTAGAAGCAGCATAGGACTTGTAATGTTACTTCTGTGCTTTTACTTTTTCTTCTGTTACTTTTCTTGCTGATAGACGTCTTTGCTGCTCTCTTTAGTAATTAGTGGTTTCTGACTCCATGTGCCTTGTAAGTTAAATTCTGTTTCAGTAATGATAAAGCCAAACAGTTGATGTCTTATACCTGGGGCTTACAGTTATTTGACGGTAAGAAAAAACAATAGCAAAAGCAAGTACTGGAAACAAAGGCTGTTAAGCTGATAGAGGATGCAATTTCCATTGCTAACAAAAAGTATGAACTACTTTCTTTCAGTAAAATTGGAGAAGAGCAGTCTGCAGAGGATGCAGAAGATGGGCCTCCGGAGCTGCTGGTATGCTTTTGGTCAGGTTTCAGTCTGCTGCCCTGCTGTGGGGCAGTGTGATGCCATGTGACTGTGCTACTAAAACTTCAGCAGTCCATAACTCTTTTCACGTCCCCAACTTTCAGTCCATTGCTCTAAATTTGCGGTAGGCTTCCTCAGTTCATTTCTGAAGGTAGTGGCATTTTTTATTTTTTTAATTTTTTTTCTCAAAGCTCTCCTGGTTGTGATTTACACATCTCTGTTGTTGAACATGTTTGTAGTTTGGCCGTGGGCTTGTCGGTACTCTTGTGTAACTAAAGGCATGTGAAGCCAAGGCCTCAAATTGTTTTATCTCATATAGATGACCTTACTGATGTGGGAAGTACGAAGGCTTATGTCTTGTTCTGCTTCCTTGGGAAACAATTTCACATGCTTGTAGTTTGGTTTCCTCCTCTCCATGTAGCTGTCCGGGTGCTCACAAGATTAGATAAGGTAACAGTTAGAAAATGCAGCTGGATTTCACAGCCCAACCATATGTCGAGTAGCACCAGTCTGAGGTTGTTAGTCAGCTGGTGCTGCAATAATATAAACTACCATCCTAAATGCTGTCTCGGCAATTTGCATCCGTGTCCGGAAGCAATGCCGGGGGGACGCCATGTCACACACCTCCTCCACCTCTGTACTCTGTTGCAGCAAACTTCTTTGTGTACCTACCAGCATGAGGAGTTTAACAGGTTTTAACAGATTTCTCTCTAGAGATGAAAAGGCTTTTACTGAAGCTTGTGTTTTTTTTTAACAGTTCATTCATGGAGGACACACTGCCAAAATTTCAGACTTCAGTTGGAATCCTAACGAGCCTTGGGTAATCTGTTCTGTGTCGGAGGACAACATCATGCAGATATGGCAAATGGTGAGTGTCACAGCAGCTCTCGCGTCGCTCTGAAGAGTGTTGTGTGAATGAAGCTGTGGCAGCGTGTTCTTGGGGCACTGTGTGTGTGTGCCCTCAGTGAAGGTAGCCTGTTTCCCTGTACTGCTGGTGTTTGATTGGTGAGTAAGACTTCTAAAGAAAACAAAGGCCTATCCTACCTGAATAAGTGCGACTGCCAGCCTGTTTTTGTCTGCACACCTGAGGTACTAGTTGGTGGTAAGAGTGGCAGTTGTGAACTTGGATCCAAAACTAGCTAAGGCTTACTCCTTGTAGGGGAGAAAGACTCTTATCTTTGCCCCACCGGCGCATGATGACAGGGAAGCGAGATGCCTTTTAACTCTCCTGTTAGCTACTATTGGTTTACGTTTCAGGAATTTGATGGGTTATACCCAGGGAGGTGGTTGAGTCACCACCCAGACACACATAGCTGTGGTGCTTAGGGATGTGGCTTAGTGGTGGGCTTGGCAGTAATAGGTTAACAGCCAGGCTTCATCATCTTAAAGGCTGTTTCTGACCTCTGTGATTCAAAAATCACTTTGGAATAAGAAGTTAAAATGTAACAGTTAAATGTGCATCACAAGCCAGGCCTTTAGTTTTTAATCCAGTCCTTAGCCTGTTTGGTGTGCTCAGACTGAGGCTGGAGTAAGCCTAGGTACCAAAATGTTCACAGTAAGGAATTAAATGGCCAAGGCTTCTCCTGCTTCAATAAACCGATGCAAGAAGACAACTGCTGGAGTCTAGCCCTTGTATGTGCCTTCCCAAATTTGGCCACACCTTAAAAGAAGGCAGGGAGAGGGTCCCTTTAAGGAGGGGGTAATGTCTGTGCTGCCTTGGTATTGTGGGTTGTTTAAAAAAAAAAAAATATCCTGTTTACCACTTGTAATATTTTGTGTCCTTAGGCAGAAAACATTTACAACGATGAAGAACCAGATATAGCAGCAGCTGAACTGGAGGGTCAAGGAACGTAACTTTTCTTCCTTAAGGAAATATCATGTGACATGTATACATTAGTCAAATTATATTACTATTTAAAAAAAAACCAACCAATTTTAAAAGCCCAAAACAAACTAAAAAAAGCCACCACCCCCTTCCCCCGAAAACCATCCAACCAGAATCCCCCCTAACCCTGCCCTGGGCAGAAGCATTACATCAAAATGAAAACACTCTTAATCTGGCATGAAAGTCGAGTTGGTTATTTGGGCACTGGGCGCGATTGCATGCTGTACAGCACTCAGCTTCTAGGGGGAATAAGAATGACTTCATCCCTATGTCTATATTTTTAAACAAACTTAGGGGCTTCCTGTAAATAAAGCGGTCAAATCCTTACTCTTCCCATGCAGAAAGTGGGCACGCGCGCACACAGATTTTGTATTGATATGTAAAAAGAGCTTTTCACTTTTACACAACACTTTTGGATTGGCTTTGCATAAATAAAATTTATTAAATAAAGTGTTTGGTGTGTTCAGTGCCCATGGAGGTAGGGTTAAGTGCCTTCTTGCCCAAGTACAACTTTATTTCCCTGCAGAAATAAAGATCCAGTGTATAACTTACCCCCAAATTCAGGGGTGGGGATGAGAGTTGTCTTGATGTGAAAAGCTTGGAATCACTGGCTTGGGTCCTTGGCAAACACCACAGTGACAGCGAGCGGTGTGGGGAATATGGGGTGGGGCAGTCAGACTCCTGCGAGGTTCTGCCATTTTATGGACAAGTTATGTATCCCCTTGGAGCTGTCAGACAAATCTAAGTGACTAACGAGTTAGCTTTTAGTTATTTAATCAAGGCCTGTCTTGATTAAATAGCAGCCAACTGTTGGCTGTCCTTTCTGCTCAAAACTGAAAAAAAAACCCAGTACTTTTGGTGGGTAATCCTGGAAATGTGATTTTTTTTTTTTTGTGTTTAAAATGCGTGTCGTGCTCTTGTCTTTCGCTGAATTTTGATAAGTTAGTGTAGGCTGTGGGGGCTCAAAACTGCCCTGGGTCCAGCTGGGATGGAGCTCGCTTCAACCCAAGATGTGGGTATAGTGCAGTGTTTTGGATGTGTGGCCAGAAGGGTGTTGGTAGCATGCCCCTGCTTGGGCTGCTGCTGACCAGTGTTCACCACCATGTTGGCTGGAGACAGGGAGGGGACACAACTGGCCCAAACATTCCTTATTCTATGTCATGATCAGCAAGGGAGAGGAAGAAGGGGGCCTTTGGTGGTGGCCATTCCTTGGAGGCCAGCAGGGTAGTGACCTCCTTCTGTGGGGTGGCAAGTGATTGCACTGCTTTTTTATCTTCTAACTGTCCACCCATGAGATTTTTGTCCCATTCCCTCTGTAGTGGGGAGGTGCGAGTGAGCAGCTGTGGGAGTGTTTAACAGTTGGCTGGGGTCAGTCCACTGCTGTACCATTCATGGAAAGCTGCTCTTTGAGGTAAACCAGGGTGTTCCTCAGGAAGGTGCTCACCCCTGTGTTACTGGAGGACTGACTCCAGGCAGCATGGTCATCATCCACAGCGGATTGTCCCTGTGATGGTGCTGTGGGTGAAGAGCAGTGAAGCTGTGGAGCCAAGATGCTCCTGACTTTCCTGTTTGGCTAATGGCCATTTGACTGGAAGAGCCAGCATCTGTTGGCAAAGTCCTGGTGTGTGGAAGGCTGGCAGTTCTGTGGGCTAGCCCACAGTGATGTGTGTGGGGAACTTTAGGTGCTCTAGCTGCTGATTTAATTTGCACATAACAGCAAACAATAACCATTAAACATACTGAATTTAGGGATGGGTTTTGGTCAGATACTTCCTTTTGACATGTGTTTTGACATGTGCAGCTCCTGAAAAGTAGGAAATGAAGAGGTCAGTGGCCTGGCTGGTTGTTACTGGGAAAACAGAAGCTCTTCCTGGTACAGATACGGCTATGGGCTGTTACGTGACCCCTGATGCCACTGGTGTTCTTTAGCAAAGGAAGTGAGGTCCTCTTGGAGGAGACCTACTGGCTGCTTTCACCAACACGTCTAGCGTTGCTCATCCCTATGATGGGTGATTTCAGTTTTGTGTCTGCGTTACGGCTGGTTGGTTAGTTCTCATGGCCTCACGTAACGAGAGAGAGTGGGAAGGAGGGGTGAACTCCTTAACTGCAACTCTTCCCGTTGCTCTTCTGGTGCTTCATGATTTTAATTCCCTACCTGCCATCACCAAGACCCCCCAAGTTGCAGGCACTGGGATATCATGCACAGACATGTCTCTCTCCACACCTTTTTCCAGACTGGCTTCTCTGAGAGTGACACCGATAGGTTCAAAGGTGCTTCGATATTCCCATGGAAGGAGCGGGTGCTGCAGGAGTTCAGCAGGTAGGTGGCAGCTGGATGTACAGCATGAAAGATAAAGCCACTGAGGAACACACTGCCCGATTAGCCACGCTTTGGTCTGGCTGGTGTTTGTGGGTGCACGAACACGGAAATGCCACGTCCAGGCCACAGAGGTGTGTGTGTTCTCCAAGCGGGGTTTTGGGTTGACTAATGGGAACGTGGTGCGGAGGAATCTGCAGCCGAAGGGTGTGATCTGGCCTGAGACAGCCCATGCAGGAGCCGTGCTAGCGGTTTGTGTCCCCAGCTGTTCATCTGGAGAGCTGGCTCCAGAGATGCCTCCACCCTTCCCCCCGCTCAAGAAGCTGGAAGATGGTGATGCTGTGGGAGGCTCTCGTGCAAGTCTCTCCCTGGAGTTTTTACTTGGGTTTTTCTGAATTCGTTCCTGCTGGGTCTAGTGTCTCCCTTAGGAGGCAGAGACCCTGCCCAAGCACTGCTGTGGCTGACAAGGCCCAGAGTGATGGCCACTGGCCTTCCTTTGAATGGCCCCAGTTTGAATCCCAATTAGCGGAGTCAAGTCAAATGCCCTGTTTGACTGCCAGCATACTGATGTGGACAATGTTAGTGCTGGTGCAGTGCTCCTGTACAGACCCATCTACCTTACTTAAGTGGCTGGCACTGTTCCTGACTCCTTTGGCTGAAGTGACAGTTGCTTCAGGATGGAGGTCTCCGAGCCAGCGACTGGTGGACACCTTCCATGTCCCTCAGTGCCCTGGCACTTCCCTGTAGAGTCAGATAGCTGGGGCACAGGGACCTGCTCTCAGGCTGCAGGATGGGGTAACTGTGGAACAAGAGGAGAGCTTCACTTTGTGATCTTTAATAGATTCATAGTTCCAAGTGGTACAGTAATTACAACCTCTATACTGATTCCTACACCCCCCCATGTCTAAACCCCCTCCCTGTCTAAACTCACGGTACAGTACGCATGTCCTCGCACACACACGTACAGACACAGCTGCCTTCGGTAGTGGCAGCCTTGGGCAAGCCGTGTTTGGGTAGCTGCAGTGTGGTCACAGGGCCACTGTGGTCACAGGGCCACTGTTGTCATTCAAGGGCTGTTTCAAGGCCAGGTTGAATGGGGCCCAGGGCAACTTTGTCTAGATGCAGGCCTGGGGGTTGGTTGCCCTGCCTGTGGCAGGGGGTTTGGAACTCAATGATCCCTGGGGCCCCTCCAACCCCGACCGTTCTGTGTGACTGTCTGTGTCTGTATCTCGTTGTTTTACACCTCCTCATTACTCGGTGAGAACGTGCCGCTGGGGCTAGCATGGTTCCTAGTTTTGTTTTTTGGTTTTATTACTGCCAAAGTAGAACATTTGTGAAATGATGGGAGGTCATAATTTTTAAGTCAGAGTGCCTTACGATTTTAAAACCTGATCACCTCCATAGTAAGTAGATACAGAGGGTTTTGTCTGGGGTAGAGGTATATTTTGTTTCGCAGAAGCAGTATCTGCAAAGCAGAATTTTCCACACGCCAGGGACAGAAACGTGTTTGGGTTAGTGCTGCAGCACTGTTTAGTTTCAGGTTAGATGTACTGGCTTGCTTTGCTAACAGCTCTGCTCTCGAAGGAGGGACGAAGGGCTGATTAGAGCACACGTTGCCAAAATGTGTCCTTGGAGAAGAGCTGAAAGGCTTATAAAGAGGAAACCTCCTGCCCCACCAGGTGCCAGAGCTGGGGCATTGCTGGGGGGACTGAAGTCAACAGAAATCTGCAGTAACTAGGGGAAAGGTAAAAGTGGCAGGGGGAGATGGTGACCCCCCCATACAATTAAAGGACTACACAAATGATCCCCCCTCTACAACTTCAAGAAGGATGAGTGTTAATTTAAATATGCTTGATCCCAGTTAGTGTAAATTTAGGTCCACTACCACTACCTTTGCTCTTGGCAAAGCGTTTCTATAAGAACCTGAGGCAGACTAGGAGATAGTGAAACAGTAGGTTTGATTTCTGGATCAGTACACACAAAGGACAGAAATAGCAGAGGTGCTTTTGGGGGGGGCAGAGGCAGCAGGTTTTAATGTGCCAACTCTCAACAGTGAGGGAATACGCTGAAGGAGCAAACACACAGAGCAAAGGCAGTGGCTGACACCAGGCAACATCCTTGGGATGCCAAAATGCTCTGCCCAGCTCTGGCCAAGGCTCAGGGCTAGGACCTACACTGCTCAGCTTCACGGAAGTGAACCGATACCATCTTCAGGGAGTCACAGAGCACATCACCACACGCTGTTGTAAAAAACCCTCGGGGTGCTGCCTCGAAGAAAGCATACATAAAGGAAAACTGGACTAGAAGTTCGTTCTTTTAAGTTCAGAGAAGTTGCCAAATACCAGGGAAGGAGCCCAAAGAGGCAACCAGAACAGTCAGCATCACTGGGAAAGTGGGAGAGAACCATACATCAGGAACAGCTGACCTTGCACTGGTATGACAGAACAGGGAGCCCTTGGTAACTGGCCCAGATGACTAAACAGACCCCCGCTGTGTTTCACACTGCACCCAGCTGAGCTACAGTAGGCAAACCTCTGGGACAGGACACACGAGTGGGGTTCAGCTCAACAGCCACAGGGTCAGCCCAAGCTCCTGCTCTCCACAGCCCCACATGCCTACACCTTCAGACACTCCCAGACCAAAACCTGGTGCTGGGGGAGCACGGCAGGGACAGCGCTTCACCGAGCCTACGCTGCTGCAAGCAGCTTGTAGTGGCTACCACTAGTAATACTGATATCATCACCGTGACCCCATAGCCCCCGTCCAGGGCCATTTCACTCACACAGCACAATGGAACTCCAAATTTCACCCTTTCAATTCTCAAACAGGTCGGGTTAGCTCAGCAAGTCCACTCAGAACATGTGGGTAGGATGTCAAAGAAAAACTCGGAGCCTGGTATATTAAGCATACTTATTTACTTAATCTATACAGAATTGAGTAGATAAAATTTCAGATTCACATTAGTGAAAAATCTCTACAAAATGTTTTTGAAAAGCAAAACAAAGACTGCCTGTTCATTTCTCATTTTTCCTCATGAAAGCAGACATGGGTTGTAAAAATAAAGCAGTGTGTTTAGCACAAACTAGATTTCTGCATCACTTTTTTCACAGTTATTTCCATCTACAGTCCAAAGAGGTAGATTTTCTTCAACACCTGAGAATTGAACTGTAACGTAACCAGGTGTAATGAAAGGAAGGACAAAGCGTTGGAGATACAGCCCTAACTTACTTGCACACGCGTTCGGGTCTTGCATCACACGGAATTCAGCTTCTCACAGCTTGACCATGGTGAAACTTGTCAGTCAGGCCCCAGAGTTCTGACAGTTGGACACACTTGTTTCAGGCTACGTCAGTTCACAGCCAGAGTTAAGCAGTTTATGGTGCTGAGAGAAAAGCATTAATACAAGTTTAATTAAAAACCCCTAACTGGAGCAAACTTGGCTGTAGACTGGCAGTGCGATAGGCTGCTGTATGGCAGATCAGTTACGCATGCTGAGCTTATCCCTCCAATAAATTTGGTGCTTTGTTTTGGGTTTCTAGGGTGGGGTTTTTTTAATTTTATTTTTGTATTTTTTTTTAAATAAACACCACTAAGCAACGCACAACACTGTATCAACTGGTTTCTGGAAGCAAAGTATAGCTCACCTTGAGGGTGGTATGATACAGGTGTGTTCAGGGTAAGGAAAGGGAAGAGATATCCCCATTTTACAAGCCTTTCAGTGGGGGCCTTCTGCTTCATTTCCATATGAAGTCAGTAACAAATATATTTGTATTGCTGATTGATACATCTGTCATGTCTCTAGAAGCCCTTTAAAAAATTCTTGCAGCAGGGTCCAAAGTTTCATTCTTGCCTCCACACAGAACAAGCACTATACAGAAAGAACTGTCAAAGATACAAACATCCAAATAATACATTTTAAAAAACAGAAGCCTGCACGTCCTACCTTGCCAAGGGTACGATGCGTCACATACAAAGGTTTTTTTGTCGCTTCCCCCCCCTCAGGAAAACTTCTTCATGCTTAGTGTTAGCTGAAAACCAGTTCTCGCAACAACTACTTTTGAAGAGTTTGAATGTACAAAGCAAGTCATTCCAAAAGCAAGCCTGGAATGCTTCTTTCCATCCAGTAAGTTGTTATGCCGTATGGTTAGCACGATTAACGTTTCAGAGCTCCGTTTAGCTTGACAGACTGCTCAGCGCTACCTTCTTGCCGTTCCCGCAGCGTGCTTGGACCACAAACACAAGCAGCACAAATCTGAGAGACAGCCAGCTTCCCATCGGCTCCACCATTTCAATGTCAGTTTTGCACAGTTCTCTCAGTGGTATGAGCCAGAACAGACTTATCAGGCTTTACGCAACATCACTCACTCTCTCAGAGACAGCATCATTATTTCAACGTACACTGCTACAGGAAAAGGGTCGGGAGCTCAGTGCAGCCTCAACATTCAAGTAATTTAGCCACGAAACTGCCACGGGCAACGAGGGTGGGAAGCTCCTTGAGAGATGTGCTTGATTCAGAAATCCCCTCCCAAGTAAGTGCAAAGAACTTTAAGTACCAGAAAAGGCTACACACACGCACATTGGCGTTTCTTACAATGACAGCAACCAAAACTAGAAAGTCAGTACAGGGCAACTAGAGGTAAGGGCAGCATGTGGGCATTTCACACGTCATCTTGCCAAAAAACAAGTGTCGGTCCTAGTTTCTCTAAGGAAAAGACGACATAAAGCGAGTATCAAATTTCCTAGGCAAAGACTATATGGTCTACGGTTAACTAGGGAGCTCTGCTCGTGGCACATTTGTGTAAGAATCTGAAGTACCATCTTTACCAGATAACCCACCTGGGAAGGCACTCTGCCAAATGGTACAGCCTCGAGGTTGAGCGTGCAAGAAATTCCACGTGCTACTTCAGGAAAAGTATTTGAAGCTACATGTTCAATTACGACCGGCATAGGCTTAACGAACACTTCAATACACCGCATACAGGGCTGCTAGGGAAAGCCTGTATGCCACAGGCTCGCTGCTTCCACACCTACGGCAGTAAATGTCTGTTTCTCCAGCCCTGCGGATATTCCAGAGATTTGTCTAGACAGAAGTGGGTTTCTCTAGCCAGGATAACCATCTGATGGCATCTGCAGCCAAGAGGGAAGAACGCAGCCAACACCTGTGCAATAGGCTGAAGGACTGCAAACTTCCCCTTGGTAACGCTGACGTACATTCTCTCACACACTTATATTTAACATGTTCACAGGTAGGGCAAACAGTCCAAACTAACCTTTACAACACAACCCTGAGAAGTCTGCAGAAAGTTGTACACCCTGTTCCACCAGCTGCAAATTCGTGTCTGTCAAAGCTGGGTTGTTGGTTTGGTTTTTGTTGTTTGTTTTGTATTTTTCATACCACAAAGTACATAAAAGCCTTTAAAAAACAAATCTTTTACTATATTCTGGACCTTTACCTTTTTCATTCATATATATGAAAACATACTAGAGAGGCAAGCTGACTGGTTTTACTGGCCATTAGACATCCTCAGATAATTTAACTGGAAATATTGGTAATCTTTAGTATACTGAGTGGCAAATCAATGAACAAAACCAGAACACTGGGGGTTTTTTCCTTAGTCAAAAAAAGTGACCGGCTGTCACCATTTTCCCCGGAACGATGTCGTATCTGTACACGGTCTTCCATGACAGTGATCTGTGATGTGGGGAGGAAACGCACATGCATCCTTTTATGGAAAAATATTTTCTTTTAAAAAATGAGGCAGATGTGCAACACAGTTGTGGAAAATTTATAGTTTAAGCTATTTAAAGCTGCTATGCAGCTTCCTGTACCACATAAGTCCAGTAGTTCTAAGAAAATACAGATATGGTAGAAAAAGTAAGAAAATTTTCACCACAAAACCAAATAGTTACCACCAACAGAGAAAGTTATACACAAAATATATCTCTCAATACAGTGTTTACACTTCATTTTAGTCTACAGACTCAGTGCCAGGAACAGGACTTGTCGAGACAGTCTTTTCGGAACTATCTGCCACACACGATTCCACATTGGGTTGGATTCCTGGTTCCATGTCAGTGGGAGTTCCCAGCTCCTCGTGGGAATTGAGCGTACAGGACTGCAACACCTGCACAGCTAGATCCACATCTGCTTCTCTGAGAGAAACCTGCTCCTTAAGGACTTCCACCTTCTCATTCAGCTCGTTCCTTTCTGTCTGAAGGGCCCTGCATAGCTTCTCCAAACGCTCCAGTTTTATTTGAAAGCCCTTGTATTCCTTATCTCTTACTGTTTTCTGAAGGACAAAAGAAAACAAAAGCTCTGTGATCCAACTGATTTATTTTTTTCTTGAATTAATGAAAAGAATCACTACTTCTTAATCCTGAATATTAAGTCTTGATTAAACCAGGAGGTCAAATTCAGTTGCAGTAGTGCAAATTTGCTCAGCCTACTCAACCGCTATGCTTTAGGTGCTTTGTCTAAGCTAGAGGCAACAACACCTTCAGAAACAAGCAATGAGAACTACCTATCTCCATAAAGCCAACTGCAAATGAGGGCTGAGGATCCTGATAGAAGTCCCATAAAGCAGTCAGTTACAACACAAGAAACGGCAAGTAGAGGGAGCAGAAGGGCATACATGGGAAACCTGCGATCCAGCAGCAGAACCTGCATCTCCTCTCTTGCAGGTCCTCTCTTGCTGGACTACAATTAAGTAATGGCACCTTAGGACCAAAAAGGCAGCAGCAATGCAGGGAAG
This sequence comes from Heliornis fulica, assembly GCA_013399135.1. Classification (NCBI taxonomy): domain Eukaryota; kingdom Metazoa; phylum Chordata; class Aves; order Gruiformes; family Heliornithidae; genus Heliornis; species Heliornis fulica. The sequence goes on along the minus strand of VXBZ01011683.1, from coordinate 193,765 downwards.
CAACTGATCCCTTAGGTACAGGTTACTGCCTTCATCCCAATCTTGTATATTTAAGAAATTTTTATTACTGCACCAATTTCACTTTGCTCAGCATATTAGAGTCAGTTGGTTTTAAACTATAAAAGGGTAAGTTTAGGTTGAGTACTAGGGAAAAACTCTTCACTATGGGGGTGAGAGATCACTGGGACAGGTTGCCCAGAGAGATGGTGGCAGCCCCATTCTCAGAAACATTCAAGATCATGCTTCATGGGCCTCTGAGCAACCCGATCTAGTGAAGGTGTCCCTGATTACTGCAGTGTGGTTTGACCAGATGAACTTTTAAAGGTCCCTTACAACCCAATACACTCTATGATTCAATTAACTCATTTTGTACAATTTCATATGTATCATCCCACCAATTAAACTGTAAGCCAAGAAAGATGAGGGGCTGCATTTTTGTGTGTGTCAAGTTTTGATTCATGCATTTTATTTTCCATGTCTGAGGGGGAGCAGTACCATTCACGCAACAGAAAACATGAGGCAGACAATGCAAGAGGTGGCTACTTCATCTTAGTTGAAATTCTCTTCAACTGAAAAACCATACGAAGTTCTCTAGGACACAGACTCTAGTTTAGCCATGCTGCTGCTTAGCAGATACTTACCTCTTCAGCCATCTGCAGAAGAGCCTTGTTGTTGTTTTCCCATTTTGTACGCCACACTATGGTCTCTTTTTCCAGTTTCTTAATCTTCTTCGTCATCTATAAAAAGGTAAAAACCTATTTTTGTGGCTTGCTTTGTAATGTTATCAGGTTTACATGAGTAACTCAGTTTTTCATGCTAAGTCCAGTTTGAACAAGCTATTTTACAGAAAAGTCTTTCTGCACATAATCAACCCCACAAACAAAGACTCTGCATTCAAAGAAAACCAGACTTGATTCCTAAAAAAAAAAAAAAACCAAAAACCAACAACTACCAACTTCAAGTACAACTAATAAAAAGTTCCAGGAAAATACGTTTTAACACCTAAGCAAAGCAAAATAGAGAAGTATTGCATGCCTCTGATAAAGCATGGAAATTGGTATTTAGATATGTTAAAGAGCAGGGGAAAAAACCCTGTTTCTTTCCATAATATGGCAAACTTTTGTGTCCTATCTTATAATTCAAATTAAATATCAGAACACTCCATTTTATTTTCAGAAGGCAAACACTGTTATAAAATCAAAAATGCATGCTCTGAGGGGGGTGTGTGCTTTTTAGCATTAGTTTCATAAAAAGTAAGTAACCCTGTTAAGTACCTTCTCCATTTCTTGCCTGAAGGTTGTAAATAGTTCATTACTTTTTGCCATGGTGGTCTGGAATTCTTCAAACTTATCCATGTAAAGAGAAAGCTGTCAGGAAAGAGGCAGGAACGTTATTCTAAACAGCTGCATACATATAAAAATATTAAGGATGCAAACTCAGAATAGAAGAAGCCTTTTTTTTTTTTCATACTATCCTATGATTTCCACTCAAAGAATATGCTGAACTTGTCTGAAAACTTTTCAGTCAACTCTTTTATATAAGGAGAGACCTGTGTTTACAGGACAGTAATATATTCTAAAGAAAAAAGGGTACGATGTTTAATAAAATGTTGGAAGACACCCTTGTTCTTCAAAATCTCATTTTTCCTTCCCTACCAAAGAAAAAAGAATAAAATCTGTGGACTTCAACGCACAGGAAATTTACCACATAGTTAGTGAAATTAAACTTAGATGAGATCCACCTTTCCACTCTGACCAAAGCTAACCACCAAGGCTGGGACAAAATAAACATCATTGATTCCAGAAATCAAAATTCACATTCATCACCTGTGAAATCTGCACAGGGAGAAAACTCCACATCTCCATTCAGTTGTCATTGTATTAGTTTGATGGTAAAAACCATTACATTTTAACAAGAAAAGAGCATTAATATTTGATGACAGTTTTCTTGCCCTGCATCACAAGGTCAAGAAAGAACTGCAAAATATGTGAAGTAACATAGTTTTTCCACACACACACACACTTAATACTTGCAATATCAAGAACTTGCAATATCAGTGCTGTGATCTGACCTTCAGAGAATACATGCCCATTTACTGGTAACTTCTTACTCTATCTGAAGAGCAATCAGTTCTTTCAGTTCTTCAAGTGAGGGTTGCAAGACAATATTTCCGTGCTCCAAATGTTGCTTACTTAATGTTAGAGGAAACTTCCTAACAGGAATTAGCCTGGCCTGTCAACAGTAGATCAAGACAATCTGCCATTATTGTGACTGAACTTTCTAGCTCTATTCTAAAAAGAAAAAATAAACCTGTTGGTCCCAAAATTATAGCTATTGTTACTACTAAAAAGCATAACAGAGGCAGTGGGATGTTAAATAAAGGGCAACCAACTGGAGGAAAAAATAAGCATAAAAAGCTAAGTGCAGAGAAAAATACATGTGAGAACCTGGGTACTAATGAGTCCAAGCCAGGGTCTGTCTCTCTGTGATTACACTCAACTATACACGTACACACACACACAAAGAAAAATCATTAGAAAGTCTGAAAAAATTTAGGTACAGCAAGGGGAGGAAAAAAAAAAAAAAACATAGGGCATGAAACTGTGGTGGGTTTGCAACATGGCTTCTTTAAGAAGCAGCTAGAAGTTTCTCTGAAATCCANGTCCATGGAGGGCAAAGAGACCCCACTTGTAGCCTGTGGAGAGGCACCTGGGCCAGGCAGGAACCCACCATGGAGCAGGTGGAGGAATAGGGAAGAATCTGTGACCTACACTGCAGCAAGTCCTTGACAGAACCTGCAGCCCACAGAGAGAGGAGAGGCAGAGAGGGAGAGATACAGAGGCCTACCCCACCAACCACCCCAAAAGGAGAACAACTCATGAGGAACTAACTGAAGCCTCCATTCCCTTTTCCCCCACCATTCCCCTGTGCCATCCTGTGGAAGAGAAACATCATGAATAAAGTGAAGCCTGAAAAGAAGCGGGGTGGGGGTTGGTGTTTTAAGAGCTCTTTGTACTTCTCATTATCTGATTCCGGTTTCTCTGTGTATGTAGTGCAGTGTAATAAATTTGAGAGTTTTCTTGCCTTTCTTCTGTGTTGAGTCTATTTTGCCCATGACACTGATTGCGGAATGATCTCTCCCTGTCCTTATCTCAACTCCAAAGCCTCTCAACATGCATTTTCTCCCCTGTCCAGTTAAGAGGGGAGTGATAGAGTGACTGGTGGGAATCTGGCCTCCAGCCAGGGTCAAACCACCACAGAAACAGAACTTGCAAGGAAACAACATGAAACCCCAAAGTGTTGATGCAGTAACAGGTATCCAGGAAAAAGAACAGCTACTGCTTCTCAGATGCTATGCCATAAGCTGAGCCTACTATTTCCCTTTGCATTATGAGCTGAGCTTACATGTGTCCAACAACCACAGGCGATCCCGAACTTCAGCACAAGAACCAGAGACATTCTCTCCACTCTGAGATGATTTTGCTGTAGCATTTACAGGAAGAAAACAATCTGAGGATGGTGATTCCTTTTGTGCACAGGGACACTCCTGCTTCAGGTTAATAAACCCGAATAACTACAAGGATAAACATGACATTACTCGCCACAACAGGATGGGATGAACAGCAATGAATAAATTCCAAAAGATGCACAGGTGAAAATGACCCCCCAAATCACTCACAAGGGCCTCTGGTCCTGAATAGTTTCAATAGAAGATACTAACACCTCTGGAAGAGAGAATGGTTTCAGAGAAGCCAAGGAATAGTAAAAAAGTAGCCGCAGTGAGTAGACAGCTAAGCTTTCATACGTTCCAGTCTCTGTAATATGGATGCCATTAACCGAGAAGGACACCATCTCCAGCAAGTCAGTCTTTAGCACCTCCCAGGAGCACTACTCTCCAGATGCACTAAGCCCAAGTACAAAATATCATCTTTACAATTTATACTTCACATTTTGCTACTTAACTTCCAGTAGGTAGATCTTCAGACTTAAAAGACACCAAGTAAGTTCAACAAGCAGTATGTTGCATGTCATGGATCATATTCTTTTAAGGATGTTGTTTTCTGTCACTGCAGTCACAAATCTTCACACCACACAAACACACTGCTATTGAAGATCATTCAATTTAAGGAAAAAAAAATACCTGCTGCTTCAACTGAGCTTCCTGTTGCTTCATCTGTTCACATTTGTGCCTGGACTCAGTAGCTTCTTTTAGCAACTAAAAAAATAAACACAAAAGGCCACATAATGAATAAAGTGCTCCTAAGCACAGCTTAACAAACATCCTCTATGATGAAAAAAATGAGGAAAGATTAACACCACCTCAGGGCCATTTAACCATGTTTTCCACATATTTTTCAGTGCTATATTTCCATATATACAATTTAACACATGTGCTGGCATGCAGAACTTTTTATTGTGACATTTGTTTAATTGGTAGCATGAGTCAGTGTTTCTATTTCTGCAGCAAGTCTGAACTGCTAACTTTGAGTAGTTCATTAACGAACTATATGTAGTTTATAATTGTTTTGAAACCTCTCAAATTTATTTTTCACCTCCATTTCTCCAGTCACTAATATTACTTTTACAGACTCACTCAGTTTTGCTTCAACCTGACACCATTTTGTAGATTTATTTTGAAGGTATTTTCATCAATTGATGATTCCAAAATTATGCTTTAATTATACAGAACAATCCAAGACTGGTTGATCACTTTAAGATTACACACAGGAAAAGCAAGGCTTTTACCTAGAAGTTACAGATACTTACGGAACAAAAAAATTATCTTCACTTAAGTACTTTTAAATGGAAGCTAACTTCTTGGAAAACTGCAAGTAAAGTGCTGATCAACATATGAATGAAACCTCAGGTGTACTTCTGGGGACATATTTCAGGAGTTTTATTCTGTATGTGTTATTTCTTATAGTACAAAACCAGAAGTTTTTCAGGACAGCAAGGAAGTACCTTTGGTGTTTCAGCTCAAGACACTACTGAGAAAAATCTTAATGATATCCATTACATTTGCTGAGCAGATGCAAACAGTATTGCTTGCTAGCAAATATGGTCTTTAATACTGGAGACCCCACACACATATAAACAACTCGACATCTTGATGTTGGTTGAAATCTATCCGAAGTAGCACAAGTAGTCCCCTCAGCTTGCTGTGTTTGCTTTAAATCATGACGCATCTGGTTTGGTGGTTTTGTTATTTCTCTTAACACAGAATTCACTTACAAACTCCCTTTCTCGTTGATGTTTTTCCTCTGCTTCTTTAATAAGTTGGGTAGTTTGCTGAAGTTTGGCATCCACAAGTTGCTGCTGAAGTTCTTTATGTTTGAACACTTTATCAATATGCTAAAGGAAGGAAGAAAATCGTATCAGTCAAATATAAACACTGCACTGGTCAAATAAGGTAGCTGCCCACGTATGGGGAGATGCATATTGTTTATAAGTTTCAAACAAAAGCAAAAACCAGCAAGACTGTTTTACATGCTTATACACACACACACCCTGCTCCCCCTGTTATCACCACACACTGTAGCTGCATGTTCTTTGTCTTTCAGGAAGCCAGACACATATTTTAAACTGGTGCAACACTGCAGTCATTCACACCAGGTGTCTAAAAGAAGCCCTTGACAAGCAGACTATATGTCTTCTTCTGAAGTCTGTATCTACCTCTAATTCCAGTTATATTTTGTTACAAATAATAACTCTAGTTCTCAATTAAGAGAGCTCAAGATGTGTAAGGTTTGATAGCTGATGAAAATCCACAAATCACCGAATTTTGCAGTCTTACTTCCACCATCAAATTAGCACAAGGCAACCTTTTGTCTTCCCAAATTATCTCATGATAGATACAAATATTCCATGAAGGGGAATATCCCAAAGGGGGGGAGTGGGGGCATGGGTGGGGAGATGAAACTAGAGCTTACAGAGAGCTTTGTACCTGATACAGATTAAAAAGAGAAAAGAGAACTAAAGACAGCTGAGAAATATTCCAAACTTCCTATGGCAGCTAAGAACTAATCTTAGCTGTAGAACTCATTGAAGATTAGTTCTGTTTGACAGGAAGAATTGGCTGTTTTCCATTACTGTAGCTTAGACTGGCTAGCTCACATACTGGTGCCAATTAAACTAGCCGTTAGCCCTAACACACTCATTTCCATGACACCAGTCCAAATATATTCTTAAAGTCCAACAGCATATTTTGATTGTATGCCAACAGTAAAAGCTAGATCCAGAAAGGGGTCTGCCACCTCCCCCGCAACCTTAATAAACCAAAGCAATTGTGATAGAAAATAACCCTTATACCCCCTCCTGCTATATCATGAAGTTATACTTTAGAAGAACTTCAAATATTACTACATGTTTATGTTGGAAACAACCTTTGGAAGCCACTTGGCCCTCTCAAGCCAGGGTCAACTTCAAAGTCTGATCTGGCTGCTCACACTGCCCAGTTCTGAACACCAATAAAGACAAATTCCACGGTCTCTGGGCAGCTCATTTCTATTCAAGACCAGACAGGAAAGGTAGACAGTGGGCCAATCAGCAACTTAATTCTTCACAGTAGTGAAGTAAAAGGAAATATATATACGATGGCTATAAAGTATTGGTATTTCTTCTCCCCCAAAGGTATTTCTCTGATCCTTGCAGTCAAGGAACTAACAGAATCCCATTAGAAGCATAATGTAAGCACCTCTTCTCGCAATGCGTACTGCTCGATAAGTTTCTTCAGCTTTTCCCCCAGTTCGATGTTTTCCTGACGGAGCTTGGCATTATGTATACCATGCTGTTCCAGTTGAGCCTGAATTTCATTCAGTGTAATCTGGAAGTGTGCAGTCGCTTCTTTCCGCCTTTCTTCTTCTTCACGCGCTTGCTGCATGTTTTCTTCCTTTTACGAGAGAACATGAACACGTTCAAGCCAAACCGTGCACCTTCTGAGTCAGAAACAATGGTGGTAAATCGCTTCTGGAGAGTTTCAAGTTCTAGACTGCTTTTACAATCCTGTAAAAGTCACAACCACAATATGGTGTGCTGACTGCGCCCACCTGAAGGGCATGGAACCAAGAATCTACAAATTCCAGATTTTAGACAATCCTGTCCTTGCCACTACAAACACTGCTCAGAGCTGGTATTACAAGATGCTATGTGAACACCTTTGCTAGCATAGTAATTACCCATATGTTAACAACAGCATCAGTACTATAACAAAGTCTTCTGAAGTGGTCGCAGAAGAGTTTCTCGCTCCCTTCCATTTCACTCCCATCCGTTATACTGCTAGAATTAAGCCTTTTTTGATACCCTGCCTCCATGCTGCTGTTACTTCCTTTGTGCTATTTTTTCCAACAGCATTGCTCCCAGAAACAAATATGGTTAAGATCACATACTGCAAATGCTAAAATCTATGAATCAGTTTTTAGGGGGGAAAAAAAAGCCTGCCAGCAGAACTACTCCTATATTCCTCATCTGAACATCAGGTACCCTTATGCCACATGCCACTCGTACTCTGTAGGTAGGTACAGGTAATGGGCAAAGTGATAAGTAAGAAGCGGAAATCCTGATTTCAAGTGGTAATTAATATTTAAGGCTTCCACCACCACTGACACTGTAGTTTATGCAAATGGACTCACCTTCAATGTCTTGTTATGACGCTGAAGCTCCCGACAGAGAGATTCCAGTTTGCTACGTGCCAAGATGGCCTTGCTGTGCTCACTCTGCAAGTGGACTTTCTCCTTCACAACTTGTGCTTGTTTCTTCTGCAGTATCTTCATCTGCTTTTGAACATTTCGGCTCTCCTCCAACTAACATTAGAGAGCATATTAAACAAAGGTGATTATCTTAATGCATCTAGGTGACAGACTGAACAAACTTTTAAACATTTCAGGTGATAGCAAGGAAATAAAACAATTTCATCAGGATCACACACCCCCCCCCAATTGATCTCAAAGAGAAACTACCATCATTCTACAAACAACTCTAAATGTGTAAGGACAGAAGACAAAAACATACAAATTCCAACTTAAACATTTGGCTTTGAGGAACAGGGACCACGGACCTGCTCACCCTGGTTGCATTCAGCTACAGGGTAGGACTAGCCCTGAAAGAGGAGGATGTGGCAGATACAATTAAAAAGCCAACTGAGACTGGCTTTTCAACACGCCACAACTTTTTCCGCTGTCTTATCTGTAAGGTACACACAGCTGCTTATCCAAAAGGTCTTATTTTTCCTATGAAATAGAAAAACCCACTGAACTGGTACAGAGGTTCTTTCTTGTCAGCAGGAGCTCCTACCCAAGGAAGCAGTAATTGACACAAGTTTGTAAAATGCTACAGTATTTCAGAAAGGAACAGAAACAACCAGCAGCCCTGACAAATCAAGTAAAATACTATTAAGATTGCACATCCCAGGCTGTGATGAACCAATTCTTTACTTATATTTCCTTTATGCTGTCTATTTGGTAGATGATAGCATTAAACTTTGTATACATTGCTGACTTCAAAATCTATTCTAAGAATACCCGGTGAAAGAAGTTCCTTGCATTATCTAGTTGAGACTAAGTTCCATTATATATGATTTTTGGGCTCCACAAGAAACCATGTTAGAGTCTGTTCTATTGTAAAGAAGGTAGCAGTGTTAAGTGTAGCACTGCTCCTTATTACATAGCACCTGAGCCACAGTACACCACAGGAAAAGAAGGCTGGCAACAAGGAACATGACCATGACAGAGAAGCACATGATGCTGGTTTTCTGAAAGAGCTCAAAATAATGCTGAAGTACAGAAGAAAGAATAAAGATCTCCGTAACAACAGTATATTAAATGTATATTTAATCTAGCTTAGAGAAAAGGAATGTTAAGGAAATATTTTTCATATCCAAACATACAAAGTCCTTTTCTTGGATTGCCAGAAAAAAACTACTTGAACTGACTGTGCTGTTTGCACACCTATGAAACTTCAGGTCTGTAGAAATATGCCAGTGTGATACACAACTGAGGCAAACCTTCCTGCACCACAAATTTATCTCCTGATAGATTCCAAATTAGGAAAAAAAAATTGTGGAAGATCTTTTGCCAGGAGAGAGACATTCCTACCTTTATTGTACAGTCCTTTTCATGAGACACCACTGAAAAACCTGACAGTGAGCTTTAAAGATGATGAATCTTTAAAAAAAGAAAAAAAGCATTGTAGGTGCACTGTCATACACAGTTCAAACCTCTGCTGGCATTAAAGCTGATACCTATGCCAGTGGCTCACCACCATTATCATGAAGAAAAGAATGCATCTTAAAAGGAACACAATTGGGCCCAACCTAAACTTTTTAAGGGGAACAGAGTACCTCTAGAACTCATTCAGCTAAAACAGAGCTACTGTTACAACCAGAAAAGCTCCCACCCAACTTCCCAGCAGTTCCAAGCAACACAGGGAGAGCAACTGGTCTTCTAGGATGGTGACTACCTACAGACTACAGGTCCTCTCCTGGGTGGCAAAACACCCAAACACATCTCTTCTGACTGCCAAGCTTCTTGAAGGAAATTACAATTTAATTGCTGCAGCTGTTCCCTAATTGTTTTGAAATCTTTCCTTCAACAAGAACACTCAAAATTAAGATGGTGCAGACTGTTTTCTTTCTGCAGAAGCAAGGAATTCATGCCAACCTAGCTCCTCATGCAGGTCTTCATCACCATCACAACTGTGACTTGACATGGGAGCTGTCTGCTTGGCTAGAAAAGTGTCACATGCAGAAACAACTGCTCACAAGAACTAAACTAACTTACTGCATTTTTCTCTCACAGTAACAAAGCTCATTCTGAGGTGGGCTTCCCACCCCTGAGTTGCACTACAGAAGTATTATTGTTACTCACTTAAATAAAAGTGGCTTCTCAGACCAGCTGCTGGCTTTGAAGGAAACTCACTCATGCTAAGGAGAGTATGAATGTGAGAGAGCAAAGAAAAAGCAAAAAAACCCAAACAGACCTCCAAGGAGGACTCAGGATTTCCTAAACAGGACCTAGGTCTATTTGTAAGCAACCAGTACTGCCTCTGAGTTAAAAAAAAAAAAAAGACTACTTTGCAGTTTAGCCTCAAAGCTCTGGAGATGTTATTAATCTCAAAGAAAAAATTATTATTTCAGAAGTTATGACAAAGCGCAGTTATGACATTTTCAGAAACATTTTCAAATACATCTGACAACTATACAAGGCAAATATGATGCTTTTTCCCCAAAAACTATTAAGGTCTCTTTAGTTTTGCATTTATGGTGTATCTACAAATACAGTTCAACACATGTACACACAGTATTTCCAGACTTTCCATGTTGTCTGTCCCTGTCTCAAGATGAACACATAAAGCCTTTTTGTCTCCAAGCACATTCTGAAAAGTCAACTTGTGAGCCCTCCCCACCCCCTAAATTTCTATTAATTTAGAAATAAAGTATCACTTCTCCTGCTAGGAGTGGGAATCCACTTTATGGTCAACTACTGTTAATGTTTTTCCTTTCCAGTTTGTTAATAAAGAAGCACATGCTTTTCTATCTATTCCTCTGCGCGATCAGAAAGCACAGAGCAAAGTTAAACCTAGATCCTCCCAACTTTCCCATATCCCCAAAGTATAGCTGAACTTTTTTTCCTCCCAAAATTTCACTATCATAATATGTTCTTTCCTTTTATCCTAAAAGAGATAAATTGTAAAATGCTAGGACAAAAGCATTATCAACAGACAAAACCTAAGAAAATAATTAGCACCAAAAGAAACCCTTGGCTTTTGTGTTAATCCTAATGTTATGCTTCAGCACCAAGTTATCAAAAAGTTATCACAGCCTACTTTTTCTTTGGATTTAGGCAGTCATGTAGAAGTGAAGTGACTACAAGCAACTTTGGCTGAAGTAATGCTCATAATAAGCGTTGGTTGGTCCCGATCCCCCCAACACTGTGAAACGTTCAAAATTGTTAACTGTCCTGTATTAGAAGTTCCTGCATTCCACAGTTAATATCCACACATGAATAACTCCTGCTATCTTTACAAATTACTTACCAGATCAGCATACTTCTTGCACAAAGCTGCCAGCTTTTCCTCTGGAGTAGAAAGCGTGTTCAAAGCTTGCATTAATAAAAGCACTTCTTTTCCTATGAATTAGATTAAAGGCAACCAAATTGAGAAAAAAAAAATCATACCCAGTATAATACAGAACCATGAGAAATTAGTGTGAGTTATGTTGCTGCCTTGTTTGATAGCCGCATAATCTGAACAGATGACAAATGGAAAGTCACCACAGTAAGACTAAGTTTGCTTTGCCTAGGTGCCATTACACAACTTGGATAGCAAAAGCTACTTTTAATCTTAGACTCACAAAACTTTTTTATAGTTCATAACAGCACAGAAAAAATCTGAAAGAATAAAACTTAAAGGTTAATTTTTTGCTAACAAAGGATATTCACACTAGTGTTTTTAATAAGCTTTTGTAATTTAAATATCAGCAGTGCTTTAGTAGCATTGAACAACGCATTCCCAAATTTCAAAGTTAATCCAACAACCGGAAATTTTAAAAAAGCTGATTAGTGATTATCACACCATCATTTTTATTATTATTATTCCCATAAAAAACAGCTTTATGAGTGGACAGATTCTTACACGTGTATGAAGAACTGTCTTTTCCTAAGCAGAAATATTTCTCAGAATATCCTGGTGAAGATGACAAGTTCTGGCTACAAAATAAACTTCAGACAAAAAGAAGTATTGCTATTCAATGTAAATAATAAATCCATTTAAAAATCAGAACGCCAAAGAGAACATACCTAAAGTTTTCTCTTTGTGTTTCTCACTCTCTGGATCTTGTTGGCCATCAGGAGGATCAGTACGGGCTTCTTCTCTCCCAGGTGTTTCCTCACGAGACTCTTGCGAGCAGCACATGGACCCTGGGGTCTTTCTGATACACTTGTCTGATTCCAATGCTCCTGTGTTTTCCAGGCCATAACAATTGGACTGTGCGTGCTGCAATGCTGTATCAGCCAATTCATTGCACTTGCTGTTCACCTGGTTATTCATTCCCATCTCCCGAGATCCAGCTTCTTCCATTGCACCACCAACCAGCTTCAGAAGGGAAGGGAAGAAGCAAACAGTCAAACAACTGTATTCAAAATGAAAACTTCTACCTTTCTTTTGCACCGACAAGAATGAGTAAGATTCCACCATTATTCGAGCTGATCAAGTTGATGTTTGCTGTCGTTTAGACAAGTATATAAATAACTGCACACAGAACAAGCCTGGAGAGTGATGAAGAAAACAGCACACAACAGCCCAAAATATTACTCTATTATGAAACAACTTTGATACCTTGTCACTGCAAAAAAAAAGTTTATGCTCTAGAAATTAAAAGTTCACGTGGAAACTTGTTCCTAAAGCTCCAAAACTAATCGGCTGTCAGCTCAGCATTGAACCTTAAATGAAAACATTTCTCCCTGATAGTTCTTGAAAACTTACCTCACAAATCAACACTAAGTATACTAAATAAAAAAACTAGCAAGAGTTTTACTAGCCTATTGTTATTTGAAAAATAGGGCACAAAAATTGAGACAGAAGGACACCATTGTTCAAAACAACTTTATTACACAACAGCTTCAGAAAGCTACAAGATACCAGTTTTTAAATAATTTGAGACTTAATGCAAGAGAGAAGGAAATTAACCTGCTCAGAAGCCTGAAGAAATCCACAGAAATAGCACCGTTTGATTAACATTCATAGGGTGAGTGTTTTAACTACTTCAATCAGAACGTCAAATACGATTATCGGCTCGGAACTGTAGAAGAGCTGTTGTTACAACAAGAAGGACAGGCAGGACCAGGGCACATTCATCTTTTAAATGCTAATATAACTCAAATCTAGGGAGCCATCGAAACAGTGACTCTTAACCAGCCTCCACCTTGGAGTCCTCCTACCTATGATTCCGAACAATACATTGTTTCTGCTCAACTAAACAGAACTTTCTTGAAAAATTTCTTAAGCCCCAAAACGTTTAATCATTTAACCAAAAAGTTAAACATCACCAGTTGTTTGCACACTGCAGTGCTATGTCTGTATTTTGGAGCAAATCAATGATACTTTATAGCTTATTGAGCTGCTACCAGACTCCTCAGTCCATCATCAGCACAACAGTTTCAATTTCTAGAGGCATTTACAGCTGACAGGAACTTAAAAGGTGTTTGGTTATGCAATGTTTTGTTTTGTTACATGACAGAGGCAGGGACTCAGAACAACATTTGGAGGTGATTGGGCTGTTGGGAGATTTTTTCCCCTGTCCATTTGCAATCCTACTACCCAATGCGAACACAGTTACAAGTAAGATAAGCAGAGTTGAACTAACACTGCTGCCAAAGTGATCATTCTCATTGCTTTTACTGAAAATAAATCAAATTTCTTTAAGAAGTCCCAAGGAATTATAAGAACAGGGCTTACTGATACACAGTTACGCTGTTTAAGCAGAAATCAATTTCATATTATAATATACATATATTAAAAACGTGCTAATACTTAAAGCCAGGAATTTGCAGTGGGTTTTATACTCTGCACAGATGGACCATTTTCATCTTCAAAAGGAATTAGTCAACATCAAAGGAACACAGCCAACAATAATATATTGTGGGATATATTTCAGCTCCCAATTTGTTCAGCATGCTTGGAAGTTATTTAAAAATCATTAAACAAATATGCATTAATATAAACCAGCAAAGTTGCTCTCTATACTTAAAGCAAGTCCCTTGCTTTAGACTTTCTCTCAAGTCAGACTACTTCTTGAGAAGATGGAATTCATATAGTATCTCTCATGAAAGAGAATAAGCTTTAATTGCAAATAGTTTGTACAGACATTAAAGAGCAACTTTTGACTTCTCAAGGAAGATTCCCTTTGCACTGTTCTTTACAAGTGTGGAAATTATGTACCTGCTTTATAAACAAATATAAACACACTGCATTTTTATCTCTCTCCAATCATATCAGACAACGTACTTGATAAAAGACAAAACAAATAACCAACAACATTTAGCAGTTGACTTTTTAGGACCTTGAAATACGTGGTATTTTTCCCCTTCAGTTCCCTTAAATTGTACAGCTTCCATTGGCATGGGAAAGACCTCTCCAAGTTTAGGGACAGCTAAACAAACCAGAGATACTTCATTAAAAAACACCAAAACACACAGACACAGATGAGAAATGTGAAAACAGCAGAGCTCAGTTAACCTTTTTCTAAGCACCAATGGCTGAAAACTTTGTAGAGATCTTCTCCAAAAACTGCAATTCACAGGGAAGCTGAAGATACTGCGTCAGATTACACTGACCAGACAGGAAAGATCAGAGCCATCTAAACAGAAGACAGATCCAGAGTAGAACTCCAGTACCAACACAACAGCTGAAGCTTGTTGCATTTTTCCATCACAGAGAACATGAACTTCCAATTCAGACACCTGTGCTTTAACCAGCTCTGCAAAAGGCAGGAAAAGCCTTCTCTAAACTCAAAGTTTTAGGCTCAGCACAGTATTTCCAGACTTTTTGAAATCCATGAACAGACTGAAAAACTTTCTTTTTGTAAGTAGAGCACAAAACCACCTCAACTGCCAAGAAGCAGCTGGGAAGTGTTTGCAGCTACACACTGAACAGCAGTGGTGCCCAAACATCTCTCTCGCTATCATTTCATTCCTGCCTCTGTAGTGCCAGCCGCAACATTCACAAACTTGTTCTAACATGGTTTATAGCCAGTGCGGTATCTCAGCCCAGTTCACTGCACAGCAAAAGGCAATCCTGCCAACCAGAAGTGCTAGCACGATGGTTGGAAAGAAGCCAAAGCACTAGAGTCACTAAAAAAAAAAACCCTCAATCAAATCTCAGCAAAAGTACATGGAGCTAAACAAAAATATACCTTATCCTCACCCCAGGTACACAGACAACACTGACTACTGAGGTATCAGAACACCGTCTCCAAGACAACATGCATGAGAAGTCTCGCTTCAAATTTAGACAAACATGGTTTTAAACTGATTTTCATCAGAGGAAATTCTGCCATTTCAAGCAAGACAAAAACCAAACATCTACCAGTGGGGGCATTCATGTGACCAGTAACTCAAAAAATGCCCACCTCTACTAGCAATCCAGCAGAGAAACCTAAACCTCTCAATTCAGAGCTGGCAATTATATGCATATTCTAAAGCATCTGGAAGTTTCACAGAGTGAACACCACCACCTCATTAATTCAGCAGAGCTTTTTGTAGAAGTCAAATTACGTGTCAGTAATTCTTTACTGACAGTAATAACTTCTCAACTCTGAACATTCTTCATCCTTCAAAAAAAAAGAAACCCACAAGTATTTTCGAACTTCAGGCTCCTCCAAAATCTAACAGAGAAGGTAGAAATAACTTGTACAGAAACCTTTTTCTTTAGCTTTCTGTACATGTCAAGTATACTTGAAAATAATAGCAAGGAAAAAAAAAAGAAACCACAAACAAAAAAGCCAAAACAACAAACTACAGAACTTGCCAACTTTCTTCTGGTTTTCCACTCAGGACAGAACCAATCCAAGTTAACGACAAGTAAGCATGTGCCCTGCAAAAACCCAAGTTCAGTGTGGCAGGAGGCAGTTTTTGTAGTAACACCCAATTTTTTTAGTTTAAATACAATGAAAAATTGGTGACCGCAGGCTAGAACACTGTATTTTAAACAGCCTTTCTACCAGCAGCTAGAACAAGCTGATAACATGCAACTGAAATATCCTAAACCGTAGTTAAATCCTATCAAGTTGCAGTCCCTAAGTTCTAGCCAAACTGGCAGCAACAGCACCACACTAAAATTCTAATGCATTTAACCCATATCAGAAAGTTTTTGCTTCTCAACAGAGAAATCTGCTATTGCCTGACAGGTGCCACAAACACTAATGTCTAGATGACTTCCTGATTATGACTAACACGTAATTTTTTCTATTATATCTTTATATATTAGAAACATAACCATAAGGCTGAAGAGCCTTCTTACATTTAATTTTGTTCAAACATTTTAACTACAGATTGTTATAAAAATACAAACTTTTAACTGTATCAAGCTTCAAATTGTGTGCATGTCAATAATAAACATCACATTGAGAAAGTACTAAACCTTATTAGCATCACTGAAATCCCCTCACACCACCCCTCCCTTGCTGAGACAATGGTCAGAACATTCAGCTATTACCTCTATTTTTTTCAAAAGCCTGCTCATCAGACCAGTGAACTTCCCAGTTTAACATTCCAGCCAGAGCAGAGCACTTCCAACAACACATTGTATAATAGTGCTGATTCAGTACTGACTGAATTAACACACAACAAAATCACCCCACCAAAGACCTACTGCAATCACCACTACCTTTTCTAGCTGCTACCATGTCTTCTCAGCTTCCAGCTGGTTTCCGACCTCCAGCTTCTAGCCAGCTGTAATGATAGGTACCTCATAATATTATGGACCAGAATTAGACTGTTACATACCTAGGAATGTTTTTCAGAGAGAAAATGGGAGAATGTTGCAGACATAACGTGCTGCTTCAAAAAAAAAAATCACAAAAGTATTTATGAAAATTCAAAACTCTACTATTAAAAAGTAAGATACTTGCCACCTACCTAGCTGTGAAACCAGCTATTACCAGACACCAACAGGTCTGAATAAGCGTATTGGGCTCAGTAAGAGTTACGGGCTGAGTAACTTGAGGATACCTGTAGGAAAATTACTGGAATCATCCTCCCTGATCAACTCAAAGTTTTCATTCAGTCTTCCGCTCTGTTCTCTCAACTTGTACCTTGATTAAAAAAGGTGCACACCAGGATAACTCTGCCTTACCTTGTACCTAAGAGATGAACAAGATAGGTGTTCTCTTTATTAAACTGGCTACAGTCACAAGAGCCTAAGCCAATTTCACTTCAAACAGCACCGCTTCACTAATGTGCGCTGTACATAAGGACAAAACAGACACCTCAGCAAAACTCATCCTACCGTGCCAAAACACACCATGAACAGACTTTTTAACATCCTTTTCCTCCTAAGTTAAGTCTCCCTAAAGAAAAAGCACTAGTATTAATCTACCAAAGCATCTCATATATTCCCCACAGTAAAAGTTGGCTTCTACTGTGAGGAGTCTTCAGACTTGCCAATACAACGTATTCTGAAAACTCTGGAATAAACATATGTACATAAAAGATTTTCACAACTGTAAGAACCTAAATACACAAGCAACTAGGTAATCACTTGCTCAACACCATGCTGAAGAGAAGACCATTTGAATAATCTTTCAGCTGACTACATTTTCAAACATCACATATGCAACTGGATATAAAAGTCCTATTGTCCTTATCCTAAGGAATTTTATATTAAAAAAATCTTGTGACAAAGTATGTCATATTTATCATAGATGTTTATGGTTTATAACAAATTTTAGGCTCCCTGCCTAAAATTTTTTACCTTTACCTGCCTGTAAGGGAAAACTTGCTTTGAAGACCCATGTGTAATAATATACTTTTTCCTCTGTGCAGATACTCAAGAACACTTTAACTCAACCATGTTGCACTGAAAAGAAAAATCAGTCATTTCTCTGTAGTAATTTTATTTACTTCTTATAAAAACTAGAATTTTGGGATGTCACAAAACGCATGTTTGAATATCCTACCAGGTACACCTTCATTCACAGGTCTAGATGCAGTAATTCAGGTGTTTGTGACCACAAGACCAGATTAAGGCTATTTCTCCATGCAATACTTGTCCATAGCATGCTCACTGACCTATATGACCACGCAATCTAATTATACCTTCCCGAAAACCTGATGGCCTCTGAGGTGGCTTCCCTTCTGAACTAACTACAGTCTTAGCTGAGAGATCAGAACGTCCTGTCAAACAAACATTTCAGCCTTTTCTGTCATTACATTAACAATCATGTTCTATGCACTCATTTATCTACTTTCAAAAGATGGGACTGAAGCACCTGCAGTACTGCCCATCAGCAGTTTCAAGGCATCGGAAGGTCAGAAATCCCAACACAACAGGAGGACAATTATGAAGATGAAATACATTTTCCAAAGTAGGTATTTCTTAAAAGTCAGTACAGAGTCTGCGTTAATAGAATTCTATTACTACTGCTGGCCTTACATTCAAGATATGGTCTTGGACAGTGGTTTAGACACCTACATTCTCACACCACTCCTACTTATGGGTCTCTTTCTGTTATCCTTATCGTGCTTCTTGCTGTCTTTTGCAGTCTCATGCCACAGAAGACGTGCCTGCTTTTAAAAATATCTTTTTTTTTAAATTCATTTACCTCAAACATCACCTACAAGGGGAAAAATATGGAAGACTGAGTTTGTATCATTTTTCTTCTCTGTGCCCTGTCAAAAGATCAGAAAGATCTCTTCTCTGTTTTTACTTTCACACTAAAAAAACCCACAACCCACTTCCCGTAACTCTAGCAAAAATTTCACAGGAGGAACTACCCATTGAAATGGAAGCTTTCAATGGATTTCCATGCAGGGCAAAGTGCTGCACACTTCACTGCCCCCCCCCCTTTTTTAATGGGAGACAGGTACTAATTAAGAAAACATTTAAAATAGCATGAATCACTTCCGCCAATGAGGTTCTACTTCCTCTTTACTATAAACCTACTAGTGTTCTAGTCACCCATGGTACATTTGTGGGAAAAGCAGAGTAGACAAGCTCTGAATTCCCTGCAAACAGGTCACAAGGAACCTAAAAATAAAGAAGCTCCCGTGTACCAAGGCAGGGGGAGGGAAAACCACATGAGACTGCAGAAAGCTTTTTAATTCGCAAAAGGAGTTCAAAATAAAATTTGCTTAAATAATCCCTGCCACGTCCTTTTGAAAAGTCTTTTGGAAAATCCCGTTTGGCTGTGGGTACATGAAATAACAGGGAGATGCCGTTTTGGGATTTGCTGTTGGTGTTTTTTATTGATCTAGAACATCATCGTAATTCTCAGCGGACACTGAAGTTACTTTTAAGCCTTCTAAAGAACTTCAGAAAACACACAAGGGCAGAAGAGACAGCTTTCCATTGAGGAAAGCTACCTCCACAGCCTCCTAAACTCTCCCCGGGAGCCAAAATAAACCACCACGACATTACTATTTCTGGGATGTTATCCTCCTTCGTGGCACAGGGGAAAAAAAAAAAAAAAGAAAGACCACCAAAAATAAAATAAAAAAAAACCCACTGCAAT
>VXBZ01011683.1:143545-167892 GCA_013399135.1 Heliornis fulica | reverse complement strand
GGCTTAACATGAGCTAGCAGTGTGCCCAGGTGGCCAAGAAGGCCAACAGTATCCTGACCTGTATCAGGAATAGTGTGGCCAGCAGCAGTAGGGAAGTGATTGTCCCATGTCCTCAGCTCTGGTGAGGCCGCACCTCAACTGCTGTGTGCAGTTTTGGGTCCCTCACTACAGGAAGGACATTGAGATGCTGGAGTGGTTCCAGAGAAGGGCAACCAGACTAGAGAAGGGTCTGGAACACAATTGTTTGAGATGACTGGATGAGGAAACTGGGGTTGCTTAGCCTGGAGGAGGCTGTGGGGAGATGTTATCGCTCTCTACAACTACCTGAAAGGTGTTTGTCACCAGGTCTAACCAAAGGAATGTTGGGCTCTTCTATCAAGTAACAAGTGATAGGATGAGAAGAAATGGACTCAGGTTGCACCAGTTTAGATTGGATATTAGGAAAAAGTTCTTCACTGGAAAGGTTGTTAATCACTGAACCTGGCTGCCCAGGGTAGTGATTGAGTCCCCAACCCTTGGAGGTATTTCAGAGATATGTAGCTGTGCTGCTTATGGACATGACACTGCTAGGATGATGGCTGGACTTGATGAGCTTAAAAGTATCTTCCAATCAAAACAATTAATTCTATCATTCCATGATAATTCCTACAAAGCCCTACCTCATTAAAAATGATGGAGCGACAAACCAATGATAACGATTTTGGTTGCTTTTCCTCTTGCAATAGCATCTGGTTAAAAGTAACAGCTGAAAAGGAACAATACATTGTGACTTTTAGAATATATTTAGGCACATTAATAGATGTGAGTTTGTATTTACATATATGCAGAGATCTTCATGTGTATATATACAGAGCTAATGCTGGGCTACACTGAGAAGAAGATGAAGTCTTGCATGTCTTCTGATATTTTTGTAGAAACTTTCGTTTTCTGAAAAATTAACTTCAAAATAATGCAAAGAAAATATAGCAAGAAATTAATTTACTTTTACTTGCCGTTTCATCTAAGAAAATTGTAACACTGATCTAAAAAAACCCTAAAACTCCTAACAAAGGAAAAAGGATCAAAAGTGGGTAGTTTGTAACAAAGATCTACTAATGGATGGCATTATTTGAGGCTGGGCTGCTGTACCGTTGTTGCTCTAGATTTACTGCAGCATATAGTACCTGGCCAGGTGATACCCCTTATATCTGAACTTCTGCTGGATCAAACCCCAGAGAGTTATGGGGTCTCAGCTCTGTAATTGTCCAGAGAGGCTGGACTGGGCACAATGTGGCTGTGACTCTTTGGGAAGTAACCAGATACGCTTCATTTCCTTTTATGTAACTAACAGCTATTGCAAAGTAAAAGTCAATAATATGTGAGTGGCCAAGAGTTCAAGGATGCATCTCACGATCAGGTGGTACGTTCCTGATGTGGGGTTATTTTTTCCAATGCATAAGGTTAAAATTGACTTCCTGAACTTTAGTACCACATACATAACCCCACCAAATGAACAGCGGTAAAATGAACACCAAACTGACCGCAAGGAGAAAAAATACAGTTTTAAGACCCAACAGAAGCAACAAACAAAAGAAATTCAATGTTTATTGAAACAATTCAGGAAATCGAAAGCTTTGGTTTTCTTTTCTTTTTTCTGAAAGAATGGCTCTAAATGATTGAATACGGAACATAGAGAAGCATTTTATACTACACTTTTTTATTCCAGGTTTTTATGGTCTTTCCTCTTTCTTCTCCACCAAACATATTACTGAATCAAAAAACCACCATATGCACATTAATAGCAATTGAACTAGTAAAATAGTAGTGTGAGATGTTTTGGTGCACAGAGTAACTGGAGCTGATGCTATCTCAGGAGAAAGCTGTAGCGCTGATCCAAGCTAACCTAATTGGAACAAGGGCAATCTTTTCCCTGTTTCTCAAAGCTTACTTTCAAAATCTGCAAGGTTAGTTTCTTCTAAGCAAGCCTGTTATTCATTTTGCTTGTTTACTTTTCCTCAGTGTTTTAAATAACTGCACTTTCTGTTGGATTTTCTCCACACGTAATAGACCCACTTTTGGTTTCCTCTGGTGTTCTCCTTGATTTCACAACTGTTGTTTTGTCAGATTTCAGCATCTGTGCAGTGGAATTTTTTCCCCTCAGTCCTTGGAGCGATAAGAAAACGCCAGCATACTTGCTAGTGGTGCAGATTGTTAAGACATATTTGGGCCCCAAAGGCCTACAACATTCACCATGAACGTGAAGAGGTCGCCTGCATTCATCTTGTGTGACAAGTGGAATGCGTCTTGCCCCTTAGCAGGGGCTGTAAAAACTGCTAGGCACTTGTAGCACGAATTGAATTTTCAGGGCCCAGTCCTGAAGACCATGCACAAAAATTCCCAGTTCAAATTAGATATGCAGATTTGATAACAGTGAGATGATTTTTTGTAAGAGACTTTAAATACCAGTGCTCAGTTAGATTAAGCCTTGCTACATTACCACCTTTTAAAATGCAAATTTAAATAGTGGGTTGGGGTTTTTTAGACATACCGGCTTTTTGTGAGACTTTGAAAACTAAGCTTTTCCGTGTAGGAGTCATCTTTTACAAAAGATGGAGTTTTGTAGCACTTCCATTATACAGGCTATGCTTACATGAAAAGAAAGGTAAGGCTTGATGTATAGACCACGTAAAATCACAGAATGATTCAGGCTGGAAAGGACCTTAAAGATTATCAAGTTCCAACTCCTCCTATCCCATGGAAGGGACATCTCTCACAACACCATACAAATACGCCTGTCATATATCTGGAAACACCAGGAAGGATCAGGTTGGTCTTTGAACAGGCAGGCAGACATTTAAAGGCAGCAACTTCGAGCTCTGAGTCACACACAGAAGACTTGCCACTCTCAGAATAGAGCCACCGCTTCTTTTTAGAAGGTGCGGTGTCAAACTGCACGATAGACAGATCCTAACGTCTCCAGCTTAAATCTGTTGTACCTGTTGGGAGTAAACATTAGGCTTTGAACAGGTTGATCTTCATGAGCATAATAGATTTAACTTGTGTGGCCTTTAATTAATCCTGGAGATAAAAAGCTCAGAAAGTAGCTCTTATTTACCATGAATCCTGTTTAAGATGATTTGCAGTTGAGAAAGCACATGGTAACAAAGCAACTAATTGGAGAAGTCAAATTTATGCAGGTTTAAAACAATTCATTGCCCATGATGAAAGAGAAGAGGGCTTTCTGTCCAAGTTACTAATAGAGACAATTTTAAATAGTCCGTTCTTAGAGTTAACAGCAGTTAAAACTACTTAGCTCTTCTCCATTCCCACGGGATGAATACTGACTGAATAATTACAGCTACAATCTTTTCAGTCTCTTTACACAAGTTTTCTGCAGAATTATGTCATTAAGACAGAGCTTACTGTATGCAACATGCCTATAATTCAATTGTGCTTAATGGCTCCTGCCTACTTCGTTTTACCCATTTTCCTTCATAATTGGAATTTCACAAATGTTGTGTCACACAAGTTTATGAAACAGATGACAAACAGAAAATCAAATCTTCATTTAAGATACTGACTTAATGGTAAAACTACAGGAAACAGCCAGATGCCTAAGAATCAAAAAATCTTTTAAAGAAAATTATTTTTATTTAAATTCCATGTCTTAAGCACTGTGACAAAGTGTATTTTTGAAATCAGTGTAAGTCTGACATTTGTTTGCCCCTCACTCTACCCTCCTCAAAGAAACCAGACAATTTTATACATATCTACAATATTTCATAAAGATGTCCAAACCAGCCAAAGCTTTTACATAAATGTTTCAGCAATTAAAATGAAGAGAAACGGGTTTTGTTCTAATGCAGACAGCAAAATAAAATGGAAATAACAGGACTCCGCAGAAATAATGCACTTGCCCATTTTTCACTGTGGGGAAAGGCAGAATCTTAATATGATGATTTAACAAAACCAATGGTTTAATTCAAGCAGTTAATAATGCTGTTCTTATTTAAATGCTTAAATGTTTGCCAGTTACTTGTAACAGATCAATAATTAATCAGTATTTCTTTTGGAGTCTGAATTAGTATTTTTTTAACAAATTATCAGAAGCTATTGGATAGGCTTTTCTATTCTTTGGCTACGTACATTTAAGGAAGTTAAATACACATGAAAGGTACTAGCTAGATACAAGTACTGTAGAAATAGTACACATTTACAGATTATACAAGGATCAGAGTGCAAATGTGATGACAAGGTTATTTTCAAGGCCTAAGTTACTTGCAACATCATTTTTACATCCCAAACAGTAAGGCTGTAGACAAACAAATTGAGATTCTTTGATTTAAAAGTCTCATTGCAGAGTCTCTTGGCATCCTAAAAATGCCTCAAACTAAACTTTTGCTTCATGCAATAATGTTATCACTTGTAATTATGACCTATAACCTGCAGTGTCTTTCTCCTCTATTTTTTTTTAATTTAAGAACATAGAAGTTCACAAACTGCTCATATAAAGAACAGAAACAATGTTTGCATCCCTATATGGGATTAGAGTGATCTTGGATTCTTTTATGTCTTTTGAAGATCTTCTGTAAGCAAAGTATGAAAGAGATCCACGTCAGTCCTCAGAAAAACTCCAGGTTACAGCGATTTTCTGAAAATGGTTAGTTGTCTTCCTGCAGCATTTCTTCAATTTCTTTATCCCAGTTTTCATCACGCTTTTCTGATTCTGTCACCACCTCATACTCTTGAAGCTCTTGTTGTAATTCCTTTTCCCAATCAGCAGTTTCCTCTACAAGAGAGGAATAATGTGTAAAAACTAAATTGTAATACAGAATGTTGCATATTTATACAAAACAAGATGAATTCGCACTGCATCTCTCTCATATCCCCCAAACTTTACGGGCAATTCTCTTTAAAAACGAAAACTTCAAAATCAGAAATCTTCACACAGGCAGGAATTAACTAACATGCAAGTCTATATTCCTATGTGCATATTATAGTAAAGAAATAAAATGCAAATACGCAGATTAACTGTAACAAGTGTCCCTTTGCTAGCTTATTTCCTACTGTCTTTTCATCTTCTGTCAACCGAATCACCCTTTTTACAAGTTTGTTAAATATACTACTATTAAAAAATCCAAGATCAAATACTGTAGGTAATTTAAGAAGCTCACTGACATTTGTAGCTATGCAAGCTCATTGAATCACGGTTAAAGGTAATCATATTTCATACTTCAGGGCAAAAAATGAGTCAGAAGGCATTCCTGCGCTGTTAATCTCTGTTTTAATTAGCTCTACCTACTGCACGCAAGAGTATGGGGGAGGAGATGGGTGTTTGATGTGTTACATGTGGTTAGTACTTCAGCCTAGATACGAAGGTAGGTAATTCCATAGTCCAAGTTGGTAAAGCCAGACGAGATTTCTCTGAACAAATTACACATTAATGACTTATTGAAACACTTCCATCAGAAACATAGATGCAAGGTACAGATACTACTTTTAAGAGTTTCTCAAGTATTATTTTTTTTTCACATACAGGCAATTTCAAAAACAATCTTGGGTACATCCACAGATAAGCATCTACGTATACAGGTGTCTTCACAGGAAATAGCTCAATGGGTATGGCCAGTCACATCGGATTGTTGTGATGCTGTTTACATTGGAATTGGTGCATTTAAGATGCAGAGGTAATAATAACTTTACCTTCTACCACTGAAGTCTCTTCTCTCTTTTTGTCTAGCACCAGTTGTTCCATTTCTTTTCTTAGATCTTCCTGATTCAAATTACAAGCATCGAAAGCGTCACTCACAAATTCTGATACACCTGGACTTGTGGAAATCTCTTCCTCATCCTGCAATAAGATAATTTTCTATTAGCTTATCCAAAAAGGTGGAAAGAATGCCACCAGTCACTCACATGGCTGCCTGCCTTTTAGACAGTCAGTGAAGAAACAAACCAAATGTATGACTCTGACTACTATTTTTCTTTAAGAGCGTATTTCTGCAGACAAATGTTAGTCAGTCGCACTGAAAATTATCCGCTTTTCAGCCCAAGCTCCTTTCTGTGTTTCCTTAACTTCAATTCTCTTTATATAATCTTCAGAAACAGTAACAAACTTCTAAGTTGTTTATAACAGTACCTAAGACTAAGTATTAATTTTGACCACAATTCAGTAACAGATTTCTACGCACAAATAAGAGGACTGAAATAAAGATAAAGAGAGGACTGTTCTTTGCAGCTTAATTTAGCCCGCTACATATTATTCGCAAGAGAAAGTACAGCTCTGCTGCTGCCAAGAGTGTTCTCTGGCACCGATTTTACAATCCAGAAATGAACAAGGGTCATCGCGTGTCTAAGTTAAAGGTTTTTTTCAGTATCAAGCAAAACACCTCTTCCTGCCATTACAATAAAACAATGTTGCCATTGCAACACCTCATTTATATTTTCTGTACTTCAGCTTGACAAGTCCCGAAGAGTCCGGCAGAACGTGCCACACACATGTCTTTGAAGGTATTGCTCATGTCCAAGTACAGCGCAAACCTTCACTCCATCCATTTTGGAAATGTCACTCATCAGAGTAAAACCAAGTTTTATTATAATGTACAAGATACTAATGGAAGTGTTCTTCAAATGAACTACTGTTTCATCTATTGAAGACAAGTTTAAAGTGTGTGTGATAAAAATTAACATTGCAGCAGAACAGCAGCTGGTTAGGACTGTGTCAGATAACATACTATTATGGTTTCACAGCATGCCCTATTCAAAAGGGATGTATAATTACCTATTAAGTAACAGTTTCAAACACTAAATACCAGATAAAATATAACAGCATTTTTACCTCTTGAGATTTTATTTGAGGCTTTATTGTAACAGGTGGTGTTTTTGGCCGTACTGTTTCTATCAAGAGGGAGAAAAAAGAAAGATAGATTACATTTAAATGTATAAAGATTAACTCTGCATAGCAATGAAATGCACAAGAAAATACTGTATTTTTAGTTTTAAGGAATCCTGGTGGTTAAAGGCTAACTTCAGCTATAGGTGAAGCATTTGCAACAATGGAAGGCCCCGTTATGACCCCAAAGTTAAGTCACATGAACCCCTCTGCCCCTCAAAATGATCCAAAGAACTATGTAAATAAACCAGTTGAGAATCAGAAAGAATGCCTTTTATAAACACTTTACAAATTGCACCACATGTCACAAGATCTTTAAAGTTACAGAAAAGGTGTAACCTAAGTCATGAAATCCAGGCTCTGCCTCTCACAAGTCATAACAAACTCTCACAGTGGGTGTGAGTACTGACGCAGTCACTATGTACTCTCAGTATGTGTATTATGGGGTATGTACACCCCATAATACACACAAGTGCAAGTGCTCTGCAGCCTTACCTTTCACACTGAAAGAGCACTGAAAAACAGAAACCCTAGATGCTGTTCCCAGCTTCCTATGAAAACCTAGAAGCAAGCTGGGGAAGATCTGTTCACCGGGCATGTAGTGAGGGTTAACTGTTTTAAACAAGAAAAGGGGAGATTTAGGTTGGATATTAGGAAAAAATCCTTCACTGTGAGGGTAGCAGATCACTAGAACAGGTTGCCCAGAGAGGTGGTGGAGGCCCCATCCCTGGAGATATTCAAGGTCAGGCTTGATGGGGCACTGAGCAACCTGATCCATTGAAGATGTCCCTGCTCACTGAAGGGGGGTTGGGCTGGATGGCCATTAACGGTCCTTTCCAACCCATTTTTTGATTCTGTATGATTTTGTATATTTATGATTCTGTCATGGTACAAGGGAAGACAATGACTGCTTACAAGCAAGGACAGATCTTTCTTCCTGGCAGGTAAAGGAACATCAGACTCGTGCAAATGGTAGGGTAAAGGAGTCACAGCAAAGAGCCAAGTGGTTGCACGAACAATTAACACACCAGGCAGGCTGTGGTAGTGCTGGAGCACTTGCTCAGCAGTTCTATTCGTTTAAACATGCAAAGCAGCTCTGAGCTTGCTGCTCTGCTTACAGCAGTGGGCCCACGTGGACCCCTCCTGCTTACTCAGCAATTTCTGAAGGGAGAGGGCTTTTTTCCAGGTTCATTTTTTATAATTAAGATCAGTTTTTATTACAGTAATTCCCTAACTGGTTGCTGTCACTGCTTATACAGCTCATCTACTCAATGCCTGCTGTTCTGCCCCATGCTCTCCTCTTCCACAGGATCTGTTACGGCACCCAACACCACAGCCAGAGACTCACTCCAGCACTCCCTGCTCAAGGAGGCTGCAGAACATGGTACTAACTCTTTGCCACTCAGCACCATGTGCCCAAGGGCCTCGCAGGAGAGGTGCCTCAAGCTCCACCTGCTGCTCTCATGCAGAAGCAGCGCAGCAGCTCTGCATTGGGCCATGCACCAGTCTGATGCAATACCATTAGCACTGCTCTGCATCTGCTGGCCTGGCACCATCTTTTCCACCACTGGTGTGTTTTCTTGCCCCTGAGGTAACTTCATTCCCAAGAAAGTAATTCCTTATACCTGGAGAACAACTATAACTTAGCATTTTTATAGATCTTATGTAGTCTCTACACCACAACGTGAAATGTCTTCCATTGTCCCTTCTTTCTTCCTTTCACGTCAATCGTGCTCATCTGACTTTGTGAAAACAGCAGGTAAGGAGCAGACAGAGATAAAAATGGAAGGCAATTAACTCTATTTTATAGACATCACTCAGCTTTAAGAAGAAACTCTGAACACTGAAGTTACCAACAGACAATTACTTCCAGTTTTAGCCTCCAATTAGGGAATTCAACCTTCAAAAAGGTTATTTAAATCAAAAATAACACAGATGATTCAGAGCTTCCCAAACCTATGCAGTTTTTTAATTGCACAAAACATGTATTTACTACAATCTAGTAAATGTTATCTTTGCCATTACAGAATACACAGTCATTAGGATATGCCGATAAATTTACTGTCCTAATGACCATATATTCTGGTCTTCTAAATCGTATGAGATCTGCAACAGGCCCCCAAACAAAACAAAAATCCCCCAAAAGAATAAAAAATGACAATAAAGAGATCCAAGAAATAAAGAAAATTAGATAAATGCATTTAGATGCCAGTTAGGTGCAAAGGTTTATGAAATCACAACAGTCCCAGTGATTTCCTGAGTTGATGGCAACCTGCACAGGGTGACAGCAAATACAGTTTGCTCATTAAAAAAAAACTGTCAAAAAATGGGAGCTGAGTATGGTTAGGAATTAGAAGTGCTATTACATGAACAGGTAAGTAGAAAACGAGACTAAATACAGTCTGGATTGAAAGGTAAAGACAGAAGCATTCTGTTATGATGAAAACGTTAGTGTGGGGCTTTTAAGAGCTCTCCTACACATGAAAAAAAAATTAAGTCTTGGCTTCCAAAATACTGATCATTTATTTCTCCTATTAAATAGATATTTATTTATTTAAATATTGATTTAAATCACATTTCCTCTATTGCTCTTCTGGTTCTACAGGGAGAAAAGAACACGTACATAAACCTACAAAAACAGCAGGAAGATTCACTATCATGTAATTCCCAACTTCATTTTTCACCTGCACATTTTAAAATAAACGTACAGAAAAATAACCCAAACACAAGTTTTGCACTCCTTTGCGTGAAGCACTCTCCTGAACTACACTGAGCAAAAGTATAGTCAGAGCAGTCTGCTCCTAAAGGTCTGCACCCCACAGGAGGGACCCACACTGGGGCAGTTCATGAAGAACTGTAGCCCGTGGGAAGGACTCTTGTTGAAGTTCGTGGAGGCCTGTCTACTGAGAGGGACCCCACACTGGAGCAGGGGAAGAGTGTGAGGATCCTCCCCCTAAGGAAGAAGGAGCAGCAGAGGAAAGATGTGATGAACTGACTGCAATTTGTATCCCCCTGTGCTGCTTGGGGTGACAAGGTAGAGAAATCATGAATAAAGCTGAGGGGTGGGGGATTTAAGATTTGGTTTTTATTTCTCATTATCTTAATCTCATTTGATTGGTAATAAATTATATTAATGTTTTTCCTAGTTGAGCCTGTTTTGTCTGTGATGGTAACTGGTGTGTGATCTCTGCCTATTGTTATCTTGACCTAAAGCTTTTTGTTATATTTTCTCTCCCCTGTTCAGCTTAGATAGAGCAGCTTTGCGGAGCACCCATCCTCCTGCCTGAGTCAGCCCACCACATTGAGGAAAACTACTCTGTTCATTCTAGATAGGGACCTTGCCTATCCTAATGCATGTGCACCCTGAGCAGAACCTATGAGCAATAGAACGAGACAAACTGACCGCAAAGGCACACACAGAGGGGAAAAAAAACCCAACCAAAAACCTTGAGGAAACGACAATAGTGCTTTTAGAAAAGCTTATCTTCTATACAACATGCAAGCCTGGCTCTAACTCCCCCTGAAACCTTCCCTTCACACGAAGGTCTAGCTGCCTGTCTGCAAGCAGGCAAGGCTGTGCAGCTGAGTAACCTTAGCTAAGGCTGTGCAGAAAATTACCAAGCTGTGCAGAAGAGCTGTGAGAAAGTCTGCAAAAAGATAAGAAAGGTGAAATTAGAAACTGAAGTAGGATTATAAAGATGAGATCATTAGCAGTGCAAGGACCCAAGGAAAAAAAAAAAACCAACCAAAAAACAATATGGAAAGATTTTATATCCAAAAGAGGAGGAAAGCAAATCAATTTTTAAGCAACTGGTTGTCAGTCAGGCCAGCAGTGTCAAGGAGACATCAGCATTAATGGATTTTGTGGGTAATGACAATTTATTTATAATTGGGATATGAGAATCTGTTCCAAGGTGCACTGAAGGCTTTCTCCTTCTGCCCAATGCCTACCCAGCCAGATATGATTCTTCAGGTGTCTTACCAGATGAGCGTACCTAGCGTAAGTCAAAATTTAATGAGCTACTAGTTATCTTTTGTCTTTGCCAGTAACTACTTAATATTCTTTATGCTGCATACAATCTTGTTGAAGAAATTTGTTTGCATGCAGATAAAGATCCCCCAGTGGTTCATATCAGGGTCTGTAAGAATCTGTATAAGCTGATCAGTTTATACATTGATGCCTACACTGAAGTGGCTTTTTCATCTCCAAGTTAAATCTGTCATAGCCTCCTGGTCCCCATCTTCCTCCATTTCTACAGCAGGCTTCGTGCTTTTCCATGTGTCTGCCTCCAGCTGCACAGTAATTCCACTCCCATATCACCACATGTGTTTGGCCTGAGGCTGAAGCAAAAGCTAGGAGCAAATCACATGCCAGCTGGGTCTTATCAGGTGAAGCAAAACGCACAGCAGAGACCACTAGTGGCCTTGAGCTGCTATAAGCAAAGTACAAAGTAATTTCTTGAGATTTCCACTCTTCTGACAAAGGTGATTGAAACTGAAAACCGACTTCAAAACCCTGGGAGCTCCCTCTTCCCCCAGCTGGACAAAAAAAGACCAAGTATGAAAGAAGCTCTGATTTCACAGGAAATCCAGGATAAAAATTCGATGCCACCTGATGTAAACAGTCAGTATGCACGACACCAACTTAACGAGCTGTGCTAGAAGAAATCCTCTCCATACCTTTCAGTTGGCTATCCTCTTCTCTGCCTTTGTTCTCTTCTTTTCCAACTGCTTGCTGTTGAGCTGCAAGTGCAGTGAGTTGTGCAGACTGTTTAATTAGGGACACCCTGTAGAAATAATTTCTCCAGAACACCTCCTCCTTTACACTAGAGAGGACAAACAGATTTTGATTACTGCATTTGGAAATATGGTTCCCTTTACCATCTAGTAATGAAATAAAATTAAACACGCAGGGGGAAGCAGTTGACATAACAGCCTTCCAACTAAAAGCTTAGGAATTTGTGATATTAAGAATTTTTAAAATATCCACCATTGCAGAAGTTCTCAATCTCTTACAAGAACAGTTACAAGTAACTTGAACATATAACAACAGTTATTTCTCTAGAAAAAAGCTTAACAGCATACAGCAGTACATAGTTTGGAACGGTATTATGCTGTTTCATCTCTCTTGCCAAATTATGTACACAAACCAAATAGCCATGTTCTCTTCACTTACTCTCTAAACCCAACATTTTATTGCCAAACTATATTCATCTACATCTTCACTAGGCTTCAGGTGGAACACGTCTGATCTGTAAACAGATGCCATTCCTAGACTGCAGCAGAACTACTTCGCTATCTTCACTTTTCTACATGTCCACAGGACCCTCAGTAAGTAGAAACTGCCATCTCAGAAATGACAAGCTCTGATAAGCATGAGACTCATTTCTCAGCTGACGTTTTCTTCTGATAATCCTCCAGCAAGACCCAATTTTAACTTGGAGGGAAGAGAAACCAGAGATGGCAGGGCCCAAGGAGGGGAACGTATCAGTCAAGAAAGAAGAGAGTGATGTTACCTTACTGCCCTCTCAAACATGACAACAGAGAACAGAAAAGAGACCCCGATTAAGTAACAGGGTGGGATAGGCAGGGATAGCACGACCAGAGGCTGAAGACAGAGCAGCAGAGAGACTGATCCGATGAAGATCTAGAATATGGGCAGAGCTTTACAACTGACAGAAAAAAAGAACAGCAGGGAAGTAGTAAATAAAATAAGGAGCTGGGAAGGCTTATAAAGGAGGAGACTTAAGATAGAAAAACACACAAAGATGTTTTCTTTGTTTCCACCCTCAGACAAGAGACAAGGTTGGGAACCCCTACTTAACATGAACGCTGACCATGAAACAAGGTAAGTATCACAGTCTGGAACCAGGGAAGCAAGAACAGCACTGAAATAAAGTTGGGATCAAAAAGCCATACTGGAACAGGCTACAACTGCTGGGACAAAGACCTTAAAGATCTTTTAGTTCGGTCCGACAAAACGAAGGTGTTCAGTCACAACACAGAGCTGCTCCCACTGCCTATTCAAAACCATTTTTTGCTTGCTTGCATGGCTGCTGTTCTGTGATGCATTCTCCACGGGGCCTCTGCCCACCTCCAATAACCTTTTTGGGGTGTCAGTTACACCAATAGGTCTGAATGTTTTTGTTGCTGCATTTACCTTGGGGGAAAATATTTTTCGTTAATTTAGCACACTGGGCATGGAAAAATTTAAGGCCTCTCCCATACTTTAGTCAACAGGTGTTTTTTGGCTGAATTTCTAACAGATCTTCTGTATGAACATGCAATATTTTGGGCATTGGAGGTCAGCCAAGGTGGAATAGAATCACAGAATCTCCTGAGTTGGAAGGGACCCATAAGGATCATCAAGTCCAACTCCTGGCTCCACACAGGGCCAGACAAGTCAGAGCATGGGACTGAGGGCATTGTCCAGACGCTTCTTGAACTGGGAGGATGATGGAGCACTGGAATATGCTGCCCAGAGGTTGTGGAGTCTCCTATGGAGACATTCGAGACCAATCTGGACACGTTCCTGTGTGATTTAATCTAGGTGATCCTGCTCAGGCAGGGGGGTTGGACTAGATGAGCTTTCAAGGATCCCTTCCAACTCCTAACGCTCTGGGATTCAGTCAAGCTCGGTGCTGTGACCACTTCACATAAGAAAAAGCCTGAAAGAAGTGAAAAGAAATGGAGTAATTTATGAATATTTTCAGACACATTAAATACAACCCCATGTAGTTACCAGCAGAAATTACTTACTGTTTGGGAACAAGATCAAATCTCATCCTATTGAGGAGTTCATCTTCTTGTAACATCACCATTGCAACAGGGTACATTTGATCAAAGTCAAAATTGAACTGCACACCTGCTGGTGGATCCCGCAGAAAATTTCGTCTATCCTTTGAAGAACATATTTATGGTCATTAACTGATACTAAAAAAAGGATATCATATTTCATGGACAAGACCGGCAAAGGAATCCCACTTCCCACATAATTCTGTTGTACCACAAAGCTGTAAAGCTTTTATAACAAAATCAAAAATTATACTAGGGATCTACTTTGACTCAAGTTGATACTGAAAGAACTATTTACCCTTGCACATGATCAGTGCAGTGACAGACATTAAAAGAAGATGTAATTCAATACTGCCAGCCAAACTGAATAAAAAAAAAAAAAAAAGAAAGTTTTAACTACTCCAACAGAAAAATTTCAAATCTTACAGTTAGCAAAATACTTACTGCTGATAAAGCCAGTATTTGTTGTTGAATTGTCTCTTCTTCATTGCTGTCTACCCAGGGAGGCACTGCTGCTTCTGTTATTGAATGGAGGAAAATAACGGTGTGCGCATTACTTTATGTAAGGTGTGTGTTTGTGTGTGTATGTGCATGTTTGTTTTTTTTTTTAAGTAACATTTAATGTCACAAAAAACCAGACTTGCATCTGTAAGCCAACTCATTACTCCTGTTTTCTAAACTAAGTTCATAAGTGACAGAAGAGAGAAACTCTAGGAATGGATCTTTGCTTATCAGACTTGAAAAAGAAAGTTGCCGATTTCTGTCACTGTTAAACAAAAACTTTTAGTTTAGTTACTAAAGTAGTGCTGTATTAATGGTTAAGCTACCTGCAAATATAAATGCTAAACTCAATTTAAACTTTCAAATTCATATACTACTGTTTTTATTTTCTAAACCCAAAAGACACCAATTCTTTAATGATGGAGAAAAGTAAGTTCTAAGTGTTACAAATCCCAACACGATATACTCTAGCTCATCTGATTTATATATTTACACGGGTACTTCCAAAACAATTCTGTAAGCTGTAAACAGAGGAAAATAAACTATGATAGACGTATAGAAATCTCTTCACTGTAAATGCAAACTGAGCATACAGAAGCACTGTGATGCAACAAGTAATTCTTGTGCACTTAAAAGTGATAGAACAAGGGGAAATGGTTCCAAACTAGAACACAGAAAGTTCTATCTTAATATAAGGAGGAACTTTTTCACTGTGAGGGTGACAGATCACTGGAACAGGCTGCCCAGAGAGGTCGTGGAGTCTCCTCTGGAGACATTCAAGACCAATCTAGACACTTTCCTTTGTGATCTACTCTAGATGATCCTGCTTGGGCAGAGGGGTTTGACTTAGTGGTCTTTTGAGGTCTCTTCCAGCTCCTAATATTCTGTGATTCTGTGAATGCTTTTTTACTTAGGCACCTGACATCAGCAAGGGCTTTCCCCAAATGGAGGCACATTTGATGCTGATGCTTCTTTCAGTTATGCCACCTGTTAGTCCTCCTTTTGCCAGTCTAGCTACCTGTTTTCATGAAACTTGAGGAAATATATTAACAGATGCCACAGACAAAAAAGTAGTACAGGTAAGGCAATCATGTAAGCAGTCTTGCAAGAAGAAACCAGACTAACATAATAACTATAGTCTGAAAAGTTTTAACACTATCTATGTAAAAGCCATTGCATTTTCCAGATTAACAATAGAGCCACTATTTATTCAAACTGAGAAATTACTGCAGTCAGGTAACAATGAAAAAGATAAAAGCCAATGGTGAAATGCTACATAGAAAAAAAATAATTGTGATTATTATAAACGTCTCAAAACAGATCCACTGATGTCAATAGTACATGGGTGGATAACTCAAAGGATTTAGACCACAGATAATTACAAAGCAAATGACTAAGGGAAAGCAAAAGAGCAATTGTACCTTTAATGTAAGCAGAGCAACTCCTACAGTGAAACTAATAAACTACTATAGTGCAAACCCTAACCCATGTTCTTAATTTCATTACGAAAATGTGACATGATTGCTAAAGCTCAAAAGAGAGGTAAACAACATGCCTGTTTTCAATAAATACACTGGCTTAAGAGTCAAAACAAGTGCTAGCACAGTGATCTTTGACCTAATTTCATAAAGCTGAATTTGCTTAAAATGTCGTATCTAACCCAACCAGCTAATGTGACATTAACCTCACTTTAAAATGACATCTTCCTATTCTGCAATCTGTACTAAGTTTTGCCACAGTGTGTTTTATTAAACAGAGTTCTGATAGATTAGGTTTAGGTATAACTCAATTATTTAGTCTCCAGCAAATTTAAGCTATACAAAAAAACCCAACCAAACAAAAAAAAACCCTATAAAACCCCACACCTTAAGACACATTACCTGATTTTTTTGTTTGCTGCTCTTGGACAAATTTTTTCTGTTCCTTCTGAAAATCTCCAATAATTGTCTAGAAAATAAATGTCAATAAAAAGTCACTCCTTTTCTTTCATGTCACTCTGAAAGTTCACTCTGCACACTGCATGATCATCAAAAAAGACAATCAGGGATGCAAGTTCATTAATGGTGTTTCATGTAAACGATAGATTCCCCTTTACTGAATATTTGATTTTGCCTTTCAAAGTTTAAACTATTGTGTATTCTTTCAAAACTATATTTATAGTTTTACCAAGTTTGGGGGAACCAAAATAAAAGGGTAATTTGAACATCGGCATGCTATGCATATACACTTACTGCCTTACCATAAAAAAATACATACAACACAGACTAACTGTTTAGACCTGCTTAAACATGTTTTAAAACATTAAACACTAAGATATCCTTGGTCTTATAAGTTTCAAGAGTTGCCTAAGAAATATATATCCATTGCAATAAATTGAACTGGCAAAATAGTTCAGTATAATTTTCAGACTGTCTGCTTGACTGAAATAATTTCTCCATTTATGTTGGAAGATTTTCCTTAAAAATGTTGAGAAATATGCTACATTTAATTTAGAATTAAGAAATGGAGAATAGTATTAGAAATCGCTGTCATAATCTAGAAGTAACAATGCAAATGTTTTGCAGTTAAAAGCTGAGACAAAAATCCACAAAGCTATAAATAAATACTTAAAACACTTGCAAAATACACATTTTAAGCAGTAAGGTCTATGGCTTAACAAGTTGCCAGAAAGCATGCAAGTCTTCAAGCTAAATTCTGACAGAGTCTCTACATCTATTTTTGTGTTCAACAACTCCATATTTCAGATTAACATCAGTGAAAGAACTATGTAGTGCCTGTTGTACCAACAGATCACCTTGGTTCCTCCTGGTTGTAAGTATATGAAATTAATTTATATGTTACGAGTCAAAAGCTTTACGATGATATAGTTATAATCTGTTTCTCCCCAGTGTAAACTTACTAGTCAAAACAAGGAATTTGTATTACTCTAAGACCTTCAGAGAAAAAAGAAAATAGTATTTTCAGCACAAAATACGGGGCAGGTATTTAGCTAGTTTCTTATGTTCATAATTTGTGTTTTAAATAACCAGGTAGCCTTCTTACTCTATTTTTTCTTTGTGATGTGACAGATCAAAATTATGTTAGACTCTTAACACGGTCTAGTAGGAAATAAAACTGCTCTTACAGTTGTTTCTAAGAAGTCAATGAAATCTGGAGACAAAATTCAATCATAACAGAAATTCATTAATTTGGAAGACAACATGAAAAATGATATAAAGAAATTTAATTCCACTGCATTTAAAAGGAGGAAAAAAAACAAAAAGGAAACACAAATACACAGGGTATTTGATACAGAGCAGGAGGAGAGGTCTGGTTGGATCTCCCACGTCTGATGCCCCTGGATGTAGTCCCGTTTCAGCTGGGCTGGTTTTAGCCAGCACCCTTCCCCTTCCAAGCTGTCCTTGTAAATAAACACAGAATACTACATAGCACTTAATTGCTTCTTCCCTTCCCTGCCGCCTTCTTTCTGCTGAACTACTGGAACACTGGAAAAACATCTGCTGGCAGAAGCAACTGGATCTGGCAGCCAGGAACAGGGAGGGCAAGAGATAAGTGGCAGGGCCAAGGAGCATGGGAAGACCAGGACACTAGTAAACTGTTTCATTAACTTGGTGGGTCTTGTGAAACTCTCCCTGTATAGCTCCAGGGTCTCAGTATACACTGACAAAGCTGGACTAATTCTGAATCCTGCTCCAGAGGTGCATTTAAGATGCAGACTATGGCTTTCCTCTTTTCAGCTAAATAACCTGAGGAAGAAACCCAACCCACACATCTCCCAGACATCCCCCAACTGCCCGTCTCCAACTCTTACAGACTCCTCCTATGACAGCATTTTTCATATGTGTTTCTGATCTTTTTCTCCAGTGTATCTACACCCTGAAGGAATGGAATGCAGATGCAGTACCAATTAAAGCAGAGTGACTGGTTTGGTTTTTGTCATGTCTACCCTGAATAAATATTTCAGTCACATCACATACCAGTGACAGGAGATATCTGCTATTTAAACATAATTTCTTTAAGGTGGCTTTCGGAATGTTATCACATGCCTAATTTGCTACACAATGTAATGACAGTAAACAGATCTTTCCTCTCAAGCATCTAGAAATAAATTACCTTATCAATGATACTGTCGATTTTTCCTTCTTCTACAGACTTCTTTATCGTATGTGCTGTTTCGGCAACGGATTCAGATATCTTTTTCGTGGCAGCAGTAGCAAAATTGAAGAGGTAACCTTTCACAGATGAGAAGAGAAAGAGCTGAGAAAAGATCTTTCTACATCCAGTTCTCTTGCTAGAGATTTCCTTTCTCATTAGGCATTTGGATACCTACTTGAAATCTTTCAAATTGATTTAACCCAGCTTCTGGCCTACAAAGAACTGCTAAAAACCTACTCATTTCTAGATCATAATATTTAGTGATGGTGATCAAACTGTATATTTGATCAAAACTTTCTGTAAATCAAACTTTTAGAGACAAACTTTGTTTTACAAAAAAACCCTCCCACAAGGTATATTGATATACTGATATATTGATTTCCTGTGAATTTTCTGAAGCATTTCAGAGACGTTGAAGGATTTCAGAGACATTGAGCAATAAAGTAAATTTATCAACAGTATTAAAGCAGAATTATACTTTTTAATAAAATCAACATGCAAAATAAAGTCTCATGAAGTAGAGCAGCAAATGCATGAAAAATTTTAGGCAAGTAACACTTCATATTCTTTCAAAAAGCCCTAAGACAGAAGCTTGCTCTTAATGTCTTCCCTTTTCTATTTTGCACTGTCTTCCTCTTTAGCTCAATGGAAGCACCGTGACCCTCTTTGCATGTTTGCCTGAATACGTTCAGTGTCAGAATAGCAGCAATAAATATTCCCATAGGCTAACCAGTATTTTTTTATATTAGCACTGCTGAAGTGAGGAAAAGTGGCAAGGAAAGAACTATGTAGCATGAACAGTTGCCTTTTATTGTTTGTTTTTACTTGAGGAGAACAAACAGCAAGAGGTGTATCACAAACTTTAATATATATTAAATATCACTATTGACAAAGGATCTAAAGACATTGGTATTGTTTATTTCTCAGATAATGACATGATGTCACAAGCACTTTATTACATCTCAACAACTGTATCAGGACTGTAATCAGGAGTTGTATCACAGTTATAGCATATACAATGCTACAATGTCAGTTAGTGCCATAGTAAATATACTAATTGCAGAAGGATCTAGATTGGAGCATTGGATAAACATCAAGGGGATGAAATTTAACAAGAACAAGTGCTGGGTTCTGCACCTGGGACAGAGCAATGCCAGGCACAATGGGGAGAAGAGCAGCTAGTCAGCAGCCTGCAGAAAGAGGTCTGGGTGTGCTGGATGAGAGCAGGCTCAAAATGAGCCAGCAGTGTGCCCTGGCAGCGAGGAGGGCACAGTGAACCCCATCCTGGTGTGCATCGAACACAGGATAACCAGCCCATCTAAAGCAGCCATTGTCCCACTGTACTCAGCCTTCTTGCAGCCTCCTCTGGAGTGGTGCGAGCAGCTCTGGGCCCCACCATTTGAGAAGGGTGTGAAGGTGCTTGAATGTGTCCAGAGAGGACAACAGAGCTGGAAGGAATGTCCAGTGTGGAGTGGCTGAGGGCTCTGGGTTTGTCTAGTTTTGATAGAAGGAGGCTGAGGGGTGACCCCGTTACCCTCTGCAGCTTCCTGAGGAGGGGAAGGGGACAGGGAGGTGCTGAGATCTTTTCCCCGTGATCCACTGAAGGGACATGTAGAAAAGGTTCAAAGCTGCAGCAAGGAGAGGTTTCTTTATCCTTTTACACTGGAAAAGGTTTCCTAGACAGGTGATGGATGCCCCAAACCTGTCAGTGTTTAAGACGCATATGGACAATGCCCTTAACATGTTTTACTTTTTGGTCAGCCCTGACATGGTTAGTCAGTTGGATTAGATCATCATTGCAGGTCACTTCCAACTGAAAATACTCTAATTAATTCTAGGGTTATAAGTGGTAATGGTGGATCTAAACTGCACAGTTTACTGCACACCAAAGATATATTGGAGGTATTAGTAAGAACGCAAAGCACATGGGATGGTAAGAATATTTTAGTTGTTCAAGATAAAACAATGTTGACTTTTATACAGGGGTTTAAAAATCAAACCCAAACCCAGCATTTCAGTTTAGAAACAAACAGAAAACCACATCCCTTCTCAAAGGCATCAGAAAATTCTGATTTCCCTATGGTTCAGAAATGGAAGAAAATTCCCATGCAAAGAAAAAGTGACACACTGTTAGCCACTGGCAGAAAGAGTTACTTTGGAACATTCACACCACCTTCTGGAAAGATGAGTGCTATCTGTGAAGTATAAAACATTATCTCCTTAATGATACCACCAAACCAATACTGACAAATGCAGAGGTCTAGCCAGCCCCCAAGCCAGCCAGTTTTTCACATGTAACTTCCATTTGCAAGC
This sequence comes from Heliornis fulica, assembly GCA_013399135.1. NCBI lineage: Eukaryota > Metazoa > Chordata > Aves > Gruiformes > Heliornithidae > Heliornis > Heliornis fulica. The sequence goes on along the minus strand of VXBZ01011683.1, from coordinate 147,257 downwards.
CACAGAATGTTAGGACCAAATCTCCTTCAAGTATCTGCTAGTGTCTTTCATACCTGTCATCAGGCTTTGCAGACCATCAAATGCCTTGCATTGTACGAGGAAGAAAGCTTATTCTCTGCACATTGTACACAGAGGAAGCAGCAGCAACCTATGGAACCGTTTCCTCCCTACCCGCTTTTATATGTCATTTTATTCATCCCTATAAATGTTCTCACATGCAATTGTTTTAGATGCAAAAGGTGCCAAAATATTTGCTCTCCAGCAATGTTTTGGTATTGTTGGCAAAGTGGTTCTGGCTGGTTCAGGAACCACTCTGAAACAAAATGTTTTTTACTTCCATTAATGGCAAATACTCTTCTGAAGCGAGGTACTTCTAAAACCTCAGTAAGAGATTGTACTCAGCCTTAGAACAAGAGAATGAGGGATGGAAAAAATAACTCTTCCACTTTCAAATGACCAAGATCTCCTCTCCTCTTACAAATCTTTATCTACAGTAAGGATATGTTCCTAGCAGTATTTATTAGTTCACACCGACACACTCTCCTGAACTTTGAAACGATGTGATAATGAACAACAAAATAACTTGTGTAAGGCTTCTGTTTTACATGCCAGGGGAGTCTCTCTACCCAGCTACCCTGGTTATTAGTCATGCAGATGGTTCTAGAGTAATTGTGTTAAGACAGTGACATTCAAATCCCTACGAAAAAGCCTTTCCACTAGAATCTTCTCTGGTGTCACAAACAATAAATCCAAATACAATAAACAATAAACCAAATTCTCACTTCCAAAGCAAATCATCTCTATTGCAGTCAATACTTAACCTTGCCCTGAAAATTCTTCTCTCCCTCCTGAAGAGAGTAACTACCAGATTAAGGTCTATTTACAACAACCAGACAAATATTTGATCAAACCACAGAGATAATCTGCTGCAGCAAAGCATTGTAAAGATCCAGCTAACCTTTCAGTGGACACTGATCCAGCTGTACTTGATGGAGCTTAGTACAGAGCTCTACTTTGGATTAATTTTACCTAAGAATCTACTTAATCTACAGAATTCTTACCTGAAGTAGGGCTGTAATTTGCTATATTACAGACAAATTCAACAAAATAATCAAAACTCATTTCTTTCCCATGAAGAAAAAAAAACCCACACCAACTTGTGAAGTACATATAATGTATACACCACTCCTCCCACAATAACCAAAAAGCTGCTTAAAGAGATGCTGTTAATTTAGCAATAATTCTGAAAAATCATAACTGAAATTAACATTTGCAGCCATTTACTTGGTTCATATTTTTTAAATTGAAGTTCTTTACTTATTTCCAGCGAGGCAACAGCTGTTGGCAATGCACGGAATGGATGTTAACAACCCAGTATTTTTCATTGCCATTAACTGCTAGTTAAAAAGAATATCAGAAATACAACAAAATGAAGATGAAATTAGATAATGAGGACACTTCTAAACAACTTTAGTAATTGTATAAGTTTTTTCAGAACTGTATAAGAGACTGAACAAGCTGTATGAAAAACTATGTGGCAGTAATGCATGGCATACAGACTATGGTTAACACACATACAGACTATGGTTAACACACATAATTTGTAAGACATGCAAAATAAACATATGTGAAAACATAAAATGAAAGTGTAGCAAAGAACAACTTTTACCACTTCTTCACTGAGATGAATTTCCACACTAGCTAAACTGAGTTACCACTTACACACGTACAGATGTGCTTCAGAGCAGCCTAGGGTTTGTTTTTTTCTAAGAGTATTCTGGACACTTCAAACCTATGTTTTCCATCTTGCATCATTACACAAGCTACATCAGATTTGTAGCTACCCAGAAAAAAAAAGTGATTTTTCTTTTACATTTGTTGAATTGTGAATAAACATTTTTCACTGTGAGGGTGACAAATCACTGGAATAGGCTGCCCAGAGAGGTTGTGGGGTCTCCTTCTCTGGAGACATTCAAGACCAATCTTCACACATTCCTTTGTGATCTACTCTAGATGATACTGCTCGGGCAGAGGGGTTGGACTGGATGATCTTTCGAGGTCTCTTCCAGCTCCTAATATTCTGTGATTCTGTGAAACATGCCGAACATCTTAAAACCTATCTGTAACAGCTTAGTTCAACTACAGCTTTGGTTTATATACCAATAATCACAGAATTCTCAGAATGGTCTGGGTTGGAAGGGACCCCAAGGATCATCGAGTTTCAACTCCCCTGCGACAGGCAGGGCCACCAACTTCCAGGCCAGCATCTAGACAAGGTTGCCCAGGGCCCCATACAACCTGGCCTTGAACACCTCCAGGGTTGGGGCATCCACCACCTCCCTGGGCAGCCTGTTCCAGCACCTCACCACTCTTTCCGTGAAGAACTTCCCCCGATAACCAATCTAAACCTTCCCTCCTCTGACTGCAATCCCTTTCCCCCTTGTCCTACCACTATCTGCCCTTGTAAAAATCCAATTCCCCTCCTGTCTATAGGCTCCCTTAAAGTACAGGAAGGCTGCAGTGAGGTCCCCCCCTCAGCCTTCTCTTCTCCAGGCTGAATAAGCCCAGCTCCCTCAGCCTGTCCTCATAGAGAGGGGCTCAAGCCCCCTGATCATCTTTGTGACCCTCCTCTGAACCCTCTCCAACAGCTCCACATCTCTCTTGAATCGGAGGCCCCAGATCTGGGCGAAGTACTCCAGATGGGGCCTCAATGCTAACTACTGATAACTACCGATAACAATGACAACTACTGATAACTTCTCCAGCCTCTAAACGTGCACTGAACTGGTTTCTCTTCAGGTCCCTAGCTCTCACCTTGCTCTCAACACACTGAGGGAACTTCTCTGCCAAGACAACTGCTTTATGCTCTTTAAGCAAATCCGTAGCTGCATGCCCCACGTTAAGATACCCGTCCACGGCACACCCGTCCAACAACCGAAGCTACTCTTTCACTCAAGCTTTCTCCTTGCACCAAGGTCCCTAGCACAGGTGCGTGGGGGAGGAGCCCCACGCCTCTCCGCTGAGGTCCAGCGGGAGAGCGTCCCGGAGACGGCGGGGGGCTCTTCTGCCGCGGGGAGCCCCACAGGGCAGCGCAAAGTACCCCGAGGTACGGCTGTGCCCCGGGCTGGCGGCGCACCACCGCCCTCACCCCGCTTTCCCGCCAGCGCCGCCGTACGAGGGCTGGACACTCACTGCCAAGTCCCTTGGCCTGGCTGAGGAGAGCCTCCGAGTCCACCTGCAGCTCCGCCTGCTCCGGGCTCTGCGCGGCTGGCTCTGCGCCCGCCGCCGTTACCACCACCGCTTCTTCCTCCTCATCCTCCGCAGAGCTGCTCCTCTCCTCGGCCGACAGCAGCTTCTCCTCGCCTGCCCGTTCCAGCCCAAACCAGCTGCCCAAGCCGCGCAGCATAGCGGGGAGCGGCGGCTGCGTCGTGCCGGACCGCAACGGGTTCCGCTAACGCAGACGGACAGTGGCGCCGTACACGGAGCCCCCACAGCGCTCCGCTTCCGCATACGCCACTTCCGCCTGAGGCGGGGACGGGAGGCACCCCGGCCCCTCCCTCCCGTCGCCGCAGGGGGTGGGGCAGCAGGAAGCGCGCGGGGCTGCTTGTCCCGAGAGGCTGCTGCCGGGCGCTCGCGCTCCGCCCCTCGGCCTTACGCGGGGAGGGCGCGCGAAGCGGCAGCTGGCGCCGCGGGCGGGCTCGCTCCTGCCCCG
>VXBZ01011683.1:56684-143144 GCA_013399135.1 Heliornis fulica | reverse complement strand
CCCCAGCCCGGCCTCCGCTCAGCGGTCGCCCTCTGAGGGCTGTTCCCGCCGCCCGCCTCCAGCCTCAGCCCTGAGGTAACGGCCGCCCCGCGGCAGGGGCAGGGTGGGGGAAGCCCCTCTCCTCAGCTCGGCGGTAACTTGCTTCGTACCGTGGCGGAGCGCCCCGCAGTCCCGTTGATAAAACTAAAGGGAGAAGTTTGGGCTCCTCTCTACTTGTGCCGACTTTGGGTTCCCAGCAAAATGTTTCCTCCCAGTGTTGTCTTCTGGCTTTTCCTCTTCTAGCACTACTTCTTTCTTCTACAGGTGACTCTGTAAACTACCTGGAGCTCTCTTAGCTTCTGTTGCAGGTAGACACCGTGTTTCCTCAGCTGCTGGGAAAACTATTCCTTGCAAAAATCACAGTGAGCTCCTCATTTTGGTTTCTGTGAGCGAGGTGGAAAGGATTTGGGAGTTTGGAAGCAGTTCATACTCGAGGTTTATACCTGTTGTTGAAATACTTTTTTCCTCCCTTTCTCCTTTTTCTGAAAATAGCTTTGAAAGAGGCTTAGGTGATTACGAAAGGTTAATGTCGACACCTAGATTAGCTAATTTATGGAGGAAGAGTCTGAAACGGAGGAGGTAGTCTCCAAATCCTAAAATCTGTGCTACTGTAAAAAAATATATATGTAGTGACAGGGAGAAGTTAATTGCCGATGATATTTTTCTCATAAGTTAGATACTTTTGAAGGCTGTGGTTTTCCTTCTGTGTATGTTAACAGGGAAATAATAATATATTAACTCATGTTAACAAGAACTACAAGAGCGTTGTTATGTTCTAGAATTCTGTCCCCTGAAGATCAAGGCCTATGTTAGTTCAGGGTAGTAAGTGGAAGGGCTACGACTTTCACTGCTGCTTGATTTTGGGATTGAGAAGCACACTGCTTGCATTTCTACTGTGTACCTTTAGATCATGTGCTGTTGCTTGTTGTTTTGGGTGAATTAGGTACAGAATCAAGGAAAGATTTTCGTCACCCAAGGATTTGTGGTGAGCAATGCCATCAATTGTTCAAAAATTATTCCAGTGATTAGCTTCCGCAGCTGCCCAAATGTAGTGTGAATACATCAAATGTAGTTTGAATTACATCATCCCATTTCAGATGGGATGGACAAATGGTGGCAAAATCTGTGCTTGTGTGAAAGCCAGCTGAAGTGGCAGAATTGCAGGGACAATATCAGTTGCAGTCGATGCAAACAACTGATCACAGCAACAAGAAGGGTGATGAATTTTTAATTAATACAATAATTATAAGAATTTTTATGCAGTGATCTTGTTTTTGAATCTCTTAGCAGGTCACTTTGTGGTGTGGGGTTTTTTTTTCAGGTTTAATTATACAGGCTTCTTGCAAAGAACCAAATTTTCAGAAGAGGAAGTTTTTGTATACGATACAGGACTATTGTAGAGCACTGGGAAATAGGATGTTCTATATGATCAAGGGTTCATCACCATAATAAGCATGATTTATCCAGTTTATATATTCAGGGTATAGTGGTTTTAGCTACTCAGAATTTCCTCTTGTGAAGAATCTATTTTTTCAGTCTAGACAGGGAAGCAGAGACCCTTGCAAGTTGGCCATGTCACAGATCTTGGAGCAATTCTATCTAGGGTTGCTGTTCTGAATGCATGATGGTAGTGTGTGTTGTAACGTCCAGTGTTTCTCTAAATCTGGAATTTAGGATTATTTTTTTTTCTAGAACAGCTTCAGCTCCAAATTTGCATTTTGGTCCAGAGATGCTGCATGTTATTTTTCTAATTTTTCTCTGATGGTAATTAAATGGAGAAAGTAGGTAAGCATGGGAAGAGAGGAATGTAGGCTTTTGAGCAGCATGACTTTGGGCATTTTGGATCAGTTTTTCCTTCCTGATCTCATGTTGTATTGATCTGTAGGCTACTGTAAGACTGTTGGTGAAATGCTTGATATACTGTGAGTTGTGGAAGTGCAAGCAGCTGAAAAATTGAGTGGATGGTGTAACATTCTGATTTGAATAGATGTCTGAAGCTAGTCACAATTTTTGAAGGGAAAGCTACTGGGTGGAGAATGTTGAGTGTTCCAGCTAATATAGCGATGAACTATCTTTGAGCTATCTTCTCAAAACACAGTGAAACTATTAACATCTTTTAATTTAGAAAGAATCCAGAGTGAGATTCATCTTGCCTGACCTGTAGTTCTAAGAGTTAGTTGGCTTCCTCTGCCACACAAGAGGAATAGGTCAGATGAGCTGTGCCTCTTTGGCATCTCTGCAGGGCACTGTATCAAAATGCTATCTATCATTTTTTCCATTGAGTCTGGGAGCGGACTTAGACACTTGGCTTTTATAACTGTATAAGCTGGGAGAGTTGAATCCAGGTCCCAGATTCAAAATGGTGATTCTGTTGTCAGTTTCTGAAGGTCATTTCAGCTTAGATTCTTTGCATACTGAGGCTGTGATCTTCCCTGGCATGAATTTGCGTTCATTAGATGTACATCTTTGTCATTTTAGATTGCCAGGTGGAGAACAGCGTGCTTGTGTTGGTTTACCAATGAAGTACATCCTGGTGACTGGTGGTGTCATCTCTGGCATTGGCAAAGGGATCATTGCAAGCAGCATTGGCACCATACTGAAGTCATGTGGTCTACGTGTCACTGCAATCAAAATTGATCCTTACATAAATATAGATGCGGGAACATTTTCACCCTACGAACACGGTATGAAGGGCAATGCTGTTTCCTTTTGCATAAATATTTGCATTCACAGTAATGTGGTGGGGTTTATTTTTGTTTTGGAAAAACAGTAGTACGGTGGCTATTTGTTATTCTATAATTATGTATCCACAGGCTGGTTTGCATTGGAAGGGCCCTCAAAAATCATCTAGTTCCAAGTCCCTGTCATGGACAGGGACACTCTCCACTAGACCAAGTTGCTCAAAGCCCCGTCCAGTATGACCTTTTAAACACTGCCACTGTATTTGGCAGTACAAGTTTGTTCTTGCTGTGTGTTCTCATGAGCATTGTATACTCTAAGGGGAGAAGCCTCTGTTGAAGACCTTCTGATGAGTAGATGCTTTCTTCCTATAAACTACTTCATTGTGAAAATTTTAGCTGTAGGCCTTGTTCAGTCAATACTTCAAATAGTTTGGTTTTTTTTTTTAATTGAAATAATGCTATAGAATTTTTAACTTCTCAAAAAAAATTATTTCTTTGCCTCCTCCCCTTGAGCGACACAGGGGATAGGGTTTCAGTCAGTTCATCATGAGTTGTCTCTGCCACTCCTTCCTCCTCAGGGGGTACAATTCCTCAAACTTTCCCTGCTCCAGTGTGGGGTCCCACTCATAGGAGATAGGTGCCTGCAGTGCCTCTTCCCCCTACTTCTTCATGGACCTTGATGTCTGCAGAGTTTCTCACATCTCCTCACTCTATCTAGCTGCTGCTAGGTTTTGGGTTTTGGGTTTTTTTTTTTCTTTTTTTTTTCCTTCCTAAGTTACCCCAGAGTTGCTGCCACTGTTGCTGATGGGCTTGGCCTTGATTAGCAGCAGGTTTGTCTTGGAGTTGATTGGTATTGTCTCTGTCAGTGACATGGGGGAAGCTTCTAGCAGCTTTGCATAGACGCCTCCTTTGAGGCTCCTGTCCCCAGCCTAGCCATGCAAACCCATAACACACAGATCCACTGAGCAGCTGTTTATAGTGAAGCACTTCAAACATGGATAAAAATTTGTAGTTATAAAAGCATGGGGTTTGGCTGCTGTGCATCAATTAATATTTGTTGTTAATTTATGATTATGGAGAATGCTTCTGATCAAGGATTGTATCATATTGTTGAAATTCTGGTTAAATATTTTTTAAGTCACTTCAATATTTTAGCAACTTAACTTAAATTCCTTTGCAAAACTATTTGTGACTGAGGAATAGGCATTCAGCGTAAAAGTAATGACTGATATTAAGTCATGCAGAATGACAACACAGGTTGAGTTGCAGCATTTGCTATATTGATATGTCATTGTGATATGTAATTAAAAAATCTTCCATTTTAAGGTAAGTTTGTCACAATCAGAATAAGCATGCAAAAAGAATATGTTATTACTTTTTTGTCTGTTAAGGTTTTCCTAAACTTTCTCATGCTATTTTTAAATTTTTCTCTTTCTTTTTTCAGGTGAAGTTTTTGTGTTGAATGATGGTGGAGAAGTTGACTTAGATTTGGGAAATTATGAGAGATTTTTGGATATCAATCTCTATAAAGATAACAACATCACCACTGGAAAGATATATCAGCATGTTATTAATAAAGAAAGACATGGTGATTACCTAGGAAAAACTGTTCAAGGTGATACTTTTAATTCTCTGTGATACTACTCCATTCACAAAAGAAAGCAGGTCCTTGCTGCACAGTCTTCTTTCTCATTTCCAAGATGTATGGACATTAATGGAATGGCTTTTGAGGTCAAGGAAGGGAGGAAGGGGAAAGGGAGCTAGTAGTTTCCTTTTGGCTTTCTGCTTGTTTTTCCCCTTTTATATGCAGAGCTTGCTATATGGGCATTAACACAGATATGCTTGTCTTGTAGTTGTTCCACATATCACTGATGCCGTTCAGGAATGGGTAATGAATCAGGCAAAAGTTCCGGTGGACGATGACAGAAGAGAGCCACAAATTTGTGTAATTGAGGCAAGTATAATTCTTCTTTGCTAATTTTACTCTAGGTCAGGCTGAAATTTTATGGAGAGCAGCAGTGCAAGTAGGTGTTTTACATTCTCTTATTTCTTCTGAAAATGAGACAGGGTCTTAACCCTACAGCTTCTGTTTTCTAGATGGGATTCAGTCGAGTATACTGCTGACACTGAGCTGCTTAAGAGTTTATTAATTCATAAAATTAGAGCAGCCAGTTACTGTATTGTGAAGTATCTGTTCCAGGGTACAGCCATTTGACTGAAGCTATGTACTGTTACTAATTGTGTTGAAGAAACTTGTGTAATGTCTGAAATCTCTGATGATCAGTAGGAGAGCCTGTAACACTCTAGCTTTCCATATTGGTTTCACCATGGGCAACAGGATGAACATGTTTACAGGTGTTCAATGTGTTTAAATGTAAGATAACATTTAATATGTATGAAATTTAACGTAAGTTAGTTTCTCATTTCCTGGTGTTATTTTTAGCTTTGTGTAGAACATCAACAAGTGAAGTGATTAACACTGGAAATAATGAGCTTCACCCATCCTTAGTAGGGCATTGAGGCAACTGGATGAAAGGTAGTCAGTAATTGCTAGTATTGCCATTACAGTGCAAAATACAGGAAAAGGTAATACCTGAGAATTTGACATCTGAATATGTAAGATTGGATACTAGGAGCAATCACTGTAATCAGTAGTGTGAAAAACTGTGACCTGGTCCACAGAATTGCTCAGTATTTCTTACACACAAGAATCTGCCCCGATTAAAATACACTTTTTGGTGTAGTTATAGATTGTTTTTTATGATATATATATAAATCAAACTAATTAAAAGTTATATATAAAAAAAAAGTAAATCCAGGTGTTCCACAAGAACATTAGTAAGTGATAAGCTTGTCAGTGCTTTAATTTCAATCTTGATTTTCTGTTTCCTCCATATAAGGTTTTTATTCTTTTTTTTTTTGTTATAGCTCTGCCCTGGTAAAATATTTTTTCTTTAGACCTTCGGTGCTCTTCCATGGCAAAATCCTGAAGGAGCTAGCCTGAGTGTGTGTGTCACATACAAATGTAGTTAGAACTTGTACTGGACACAAATACACAATTCTGTCAAAAGCCACTTGGTGGCACAGAAGCATCGTTCTGAAATGCAGCTACTTCATAAGACTTGCGTGCTAAACGTTGCTTTAATAACTGCTTAGTCTGTTACAGCTCTTTGTGTTTGAAAGCTGTCTAATTCTTATCCTTATAAATAAACTTTATCATGGACTTAGTCTTGGGTTCTCGTTGGGTAGTAAATATTTAAAATTTTATAACAGGAAATACTATTTCGTGTTGTCCATATGACATTTAATGATGTTGGAAAGCTATGACAGTGTTGCTAAATCTTACTGGTTGCAACTGTTCCTTGATCTGACAGCTAGGAAAATATGAAGTTTTTCTGTACAAAAACCTTCCTATCAGCTTAATTCTTGCTTAACTGTTCACCACTCTGAAAGCAGTGAACATCACATGAGTGTGTATTATTCAGTAGCACCACATGTCTCCCACAGGAAGCTTATCTGTGTGGTGTAAAGTGTGTATAGCAAAACTAGAAAATTATTTTTTCTATTCCACAGGAAAATGTGCAGAATAAGTGATGATTCTTTGCAGAGTATGCCTGCAAATTCAAGAGTCATTTCTCTAAGATGATTTCAGAAAACTGGTTTAATATGTAAGAAGTAGACTTTTTCTTTCTTTCTGCCACTCTGACAGATCCAAGTTTTCTTTTTCAGCTGGGTGGAACCATTGGAGACATTGAAGGAATGCCATTTGTTGAAGCATTTAGACAGTTTCAGTTCAAAGCAAAAAGAGAGAACTTCTGTAATATCCATGTTAGTCTAGTACCACAGGTAAGTTATTAAAATTAACAAAGTAGATTTTACACTTTCATGCTGAAAGGTTTTGGAGACAGATGAAACCCAGCCACACTGGGGTAAATGAAGGTCTTGATAACTACTATTATTGAAGTAAGAATTTGTTCTAATATTCTAATTAAAAAAAAAAAACAAAACAAAAGCAACCCTTATCAACACTAGTTTATCTAGAAGGTTAAATATACTTGGGTTTTGCACTGGAAAGTGCTGATACGTTATGAACCCAGTAAGAAAGGCAGTCAGACTCGGGTATCATTTCAAATTCTGTATCTTAGAGCAAACACTACAGGATCATATAAATAAATGACCTTAAGTCCTTCAAGGTGTCCCCACCCTGCACTGAATGGCTCTGATGTGTGGAGTGCTGGGCAGACCACATCCTGTAGAGATGTCTTCCTTTTTGGCCATTTGAGCTAATAGATAATTTTCTTACAATGAGACAATAGTGTAATTTTTATTGTAAACAGAAAGGATGTTCTCAGGAGAACTTCTTCCTGCATCCTTGGGTAAAGACAAGGCTGCACAGTGAATGGGATCCTGTGTGGGAGCTGCCTGCAGGCTCCACTGTGACAAGGGGCTGGCTGGGTTTGTCCTCTGGCCAAAGGATCTGTGTGGCACAGGCCTGGCCAGCATCAGGTGAACTCCTTGTACAAGGTCTTCCACTCAGTATCAGCTTTTTGTATTTTCCCATTCAGACTCTAACTATTTTACTTCACAAATGGGTTTTCTTAAAACAATAAGAAGCAAGTATTCAGTGGGGAGAATTTGGTAAGCAAAATTGGGTAAGGTTGATATGGTTGTATAGATAAAGAGAATTATTAACCATTGATAGTATGTGTTAGAGGATTCATCAGCAATCAGCGGGATTGATCCTGTGTATTTGAGAGCAGAATTATTTACTATGGCTGATTGTTTCTAAACTGGAAAGTCACTGGAGGTTCTGTGCTATTTTGGGTGTTTACCATTTAGTAGGAAAATCCAACTTTAAAAATACTTTTTCTCCTACCTGACTCAATTATATTGAAACTTTTCCTCTGTAAGAAAAAAAACTAAAATAACCCTGATGTGACTTAGGGCCATGTGTTGTTTTGGAGGTTTTTTTTTTCCACAGAATTTCTCATATAAGTGGTACCAGTTCAGTTTCTGTTGTCTTGTGGCTCTGTTTGTATATACTTACATCCTGCCAGTATTATTACTTGCAGTGACCTTTCTCTTTTAACCTGTAACTGCTCTGTTAGTAGATTTTAGTTGCTAGGCAAAAAACCCAAAAAACCAAAAAACTGTCTTTTCAGCCAAATGCCACTGGTGAACAGAAGACAAAACCAACACAGAACAGTGTTCGAGCACTGAGAGGTCTAGGCTTGTCTCCAGATTTGGTGAGTCAATAAATAGAGATATTTATTTATGAGTCATTTAGTATTGTCCTTGCATAGCCCATGTTCAAAGCGCCATCTTTAGTGTCCCATGAGAGAAAAGAATTTCAGAAGTGTGCCACGTATATGCTTCACTACTTCACTAATGCCACAGGGTATCAGTTTACTCAAACTTACCTTAAGTTTATTTAATTCAACTAACTCTTTGCAATATCTTTGGACTGGAGCTGTGTTGTTTTTCAAAAGCAGTCTTTGGAGAAAAAATTTTTGTACCTCTAAAAAGAACTTAAAGTCTCAGTTCACTTTGTGGGAAGATCTAGAATGCTTCTGGCTTCTAACATTCTGTCACAAAATCCTTATGCATGATTAAGAAGAAGCAATCCCTATGCTTGAAATATTTCCAAACAGGAATAATTTGAAGTAGTATGTGGGTGTACCTTCAAAGTAAGGTTCTTGAGTTTCTCCCCTATGTTGGACTTGCTCTGTGTGGTATAGCGAGCCTAAAACCAGCAAGATTGACCTTGTGCCAGTTGGCAAATGATGATAAATGCTCAGTACCTCCTGTTCTCTCTCCCCAGTGCTTGGGTAACGAGCATGCGCTTATTATGTGGATGCAGCATTTGCCTCCCTGGCACTTCTTGAGAGCAGAAATGAGACACGAGTAGATGGCAGCTCCCTGTTGCAATACCTGTTTGCCACTTGAGGTGTTAACCTGCTTGGTCAAGTGTTGGTAGTTCAAATTCATGCTTTGTATCTCCCTGAGCTGCAGCTGGTGCAGCTGAAGACTAAGTCTGCTTCAGGAACAGAAAATGACAGTTTTGCTCTCTTGTGTGAAGGTGCTTGTTAAGTAAAAGACTATTTTCAATAGCTGTTTCTGGCAGTTGTTGAGCAGTTTCCATTCCCATGAAGTCTACTGGGAAAAAGCTTCCTAGCCCTAATAATGAGAGTGGTGAGAATAGTCACTGTGTTTGTATAATATTTATGTCTTCAAAAAGGAATAATGATTCTTAAAAGGATAATAACACGACTAAATCTTGTGCTGCTGTTTTTTGGGTTTGTTTTTTTTTTAACTCTTGCATTTTACGTTTATTGAGAAGCATAGTATACTTAGAAACCCAGTGGCTTTATAAACAGGATATGTGAGGAATGTGTTAGGTAGCTTCAAATTCTTGTGACCTGGTAGCTGTAATCAGCTTGTGGAGGGAAAGACAGTGCTGCTCTATATTGCAAGCTTCAGGGCCTAAATATCACAATACCTCCTGAGGTGCTAATTGCCTATGGAAAGTTGCATGTAATTTTTGAAGGCCTTTAGGATAATTGTGAGTACCTGACACTCTCCCCACCCATCTCCTCCCACCCCCCAATTATATTTTGAAAAACATGTTTTAAGGGGGTGTGTGTATAATAAAAGGAAAAAAGAGACTAGTCACTTTCTCACATATTGAATATTTGCCCAGAAGCACAGTGCTCTTTTTTTCTTTTTTTTTATTTTTTATTTTTTAACTGCTGCTGTCGACCACAAAAGCACAGGGAGACTAGGCTCTGAGCAAATCATCTTGGCACTGTTGTCAGTTGCTTGGGCACTGATTCAAGAAGGTCTTTAAATGGTTGCTCTCTTGGGCAGGGACCCAAGGCCATGACAGCACATGGGGAAGCTCCTAGAACAGCGGTCGGGAGCTTCCCTTTATAAGCTGTCCTGTCAGGCTGGCTGATCTAAACTTGCCTGGACTTGTTCTTGATACCTGCTGCCTTGCTGTCTGGTCCCGGGATTCCCTGAGGTGGCATGCTGGGCCAGTCTCAGCTGGGTATGTGCGGGAGCCTTTCTGTTCTCCATGGGGTGTTACAAGTGCTTAATGAAAACGTTGCATCTGCAGACTTAATGGACTTGGTTATAGCATTTTGAAAACTGATTATATGCTTGTGAGTGCTGCCCTGCTGCCCTGGTTTCACCCAGCAAGCAGCCAAACACCACGCAGCCGCTCGCTTGTTTGCTCCTCAGACCTCCGGTGGGATGGGGGAAAGAATCGAGGGGGAGTGGGTGGGATGGGGTGTTGGGGCAGAAAGGAAAACTCGTGTGTTGATATAGAAACAGTTTATAGGACAGTGAAGAAAGAGAAAATATTATTGGTAATATGCAGAACAAGTGCTGCATAATGCAGTTTCTCGTTACCTGCTGACTGATATTCCAAGTCTGATCCCAAGCAGTGATTGCTTCTCCCAGTCAGCTCCCCCAGTTACACGCTTCTCATGTACCTTCTCACTGGCATAACATGGGAAGCTGAAAAGTCCTTAAGTTAGTATAAGCATTACTTAGCAACAACTACAAACATCAGTGTCAACTTAATTCTCATGCCTCATCCAGAGCATCACACTATACCCGCTGCCAGGAAGAAAATTAACTTTATTCCTGCAGAAACCAGGACATCTATTCAGTTGAATTTTTCTTCCTCTTTCTACTATGCTTCTCAGGGAAGCATCTCCTCCACTGTTATTGTAGATGTGTATTTTCATGTTGATTGTGATGTTTTGACTTCTGTGACTGCATTAACTGTCTCAGCAAGATGGATGATAGATTTCAAAGTGGATTTAATTGTGCTCATACTATCAAGGTTTATGAATTATATATTCAAACAGTACTCAGTTTTTAAGTATACAGTTTGCTTAATTGAATATAATACACAAGTTGTTTAATAATTCTTTTTTATTATTAGAATGTGTGCCAATTTTCTCCTTATACTTGGCTTTTTTTTTTGTTTCTAGAATTTCTTGCAAGGGTAGGGGAAGTTCATCAATATCAGTGTAGCTAAGCTGTATTCTAGCAAGGTGATCAAAGATCAGCTACAAGCTTGTGCATAAAACCAAAGATCTTAATGCTTTAAGTATAGTTTCATTTGTTAGAAAGTTAATAATTTAATCTTCAAACAGGATATCCTACTTTCTGTTAATACTTTCAGGATTCAAAATAAGGTAGTAGACTTGAGTAATCAGTAGGTGCACTGATTGAGCAGCTCTGCATTTGGAGTTAATTGCCTGAAGTTGCATGATGCAAAAAATCCTTTCTAACATAAAACAAAGCATTATACCAATAAATAAGTAATCAGTCTGTCCTAAAATTCCCAAATATTACATGTATCAGCAAAATACCAGCAGAATTATTGCACCAGGAAGAAAACCCCCACAAAATCAGGACACAGTTTTCTCATCTTCAGTCTTTTTTTTCTTTGTATCATGATTTATAAATGATTACAAAGAAGTGCTGAATTACTAGAAAACATGTATGTAAGTATTGTTGCTCTATAATTGATCTTGCTCTGTATATCTGATATATATTTGTGTTCTTGCTCTTGTATAATACTCGGTAATTGTGATCTTCTTGCTGATAAGATCACAATATTTATTTTGATTCGTCGTGTTATTCATACTTATAGAGCTGCTGAAATTTCAGAGTTTACAATAGTAGCTACACAAAAAGAGAATAATGAAGAAGTATTACAGAGAATGCCAGTGGAAGAGTAATAAAAGTGGGTCACTGTGGCAAGGTGACTGATTTACTTCTGCCTTGCTAGTAGATTATTTGTGAGCTGTGATAAATTGTAGAACTCCCAAAAAGAGGAGAAGAGGCATGTTTGTTCTGTGCTTCCAAGAGAGATTAATTTCTCCATGAACAGTGTGGAGGATCTTGTATTTTTTGCCGAGTTAATATTTAAGGTTTTTCCTTCTGTTATGACAGATTGTATGCAGAAGTGCAAAGCCTATAGAAATGGCCGTGAAGGAAAAGATTTCCATGTTTTGCCATGTGGAGCCTGAGCAGGTCGGTACTTTAGTATTTTATTCAGCATTATTTAAATGTGATAAACCATACAAATATTTCTGTGCATTTGTTTTCAACTTCAGAATGTTTAGTTAATATGTAATAGTTTTTATTATTATCTTGCTGTCATATACACCACAGCACTTAAAAATATTGGGACTTTATATATTACATTTTATGTCAGTCATTAACAATTGAAATGTATGTTCTGTAAAAATTTATGAAAATAATAGATTTTGAGTGCATGGTAATTGTTCTACAAGTTGTGAAAACTGTGAAGTTTCAAGCTGTACTTGGTTACTGTCCATAAACTGTCTCAGGTGGTTACATTAATGGATGAGCAGCAAAGGGTGGGTAAAGCAAGAGGTTAACTTATGTCCATAGGTCATCACAGCTACATGAACACTGACTGTGATAAGGTGTAATAGGCTATTCATGCCTTTTAATGGGCTTAGAACATCTACTGTATACCTACATATCCTTTTATAATTCATATCAGATTTATGCCTTAATAGTTTGTGATGAGTTGCTTTTAAATATTAATTTTGATAGATCAAGTGCTCTACTACTTTCCAAACGAGAGCATTTTACTCTTCGACATAATGGGTAATATTAAAAGGATAATAGATGCCACCAGTTATGCTCCATGTCCAGTATGTATCAGTCTCTCTGCAGATGAAAAGCTTTTTACAGTATGAGAGCATAGAGTACAGTGTAGCCTCCTGCCTCCTCTTCCCACCCCTCCTTCCATCTTACACTCTGTGGAAGAGGAGACCCTTGAGCTAGCTTAGGGAGAATCCTTCAGAAATACCTCTGTGTTTCCTCTCTAGCCAGAGAGAGACAACTGGAAGTTGAATTAAAAAGAAATGGTGTGTGCTTTTCTGGCAGTGTCAGGCTGTGTGTGAGCAGATACATACTCATACTGCGCTTATTACCCCAGTCTGAATGGGCCCAAAGTCCCATGCACAGCTGAACTTCCCCAGCAGCCACCTATCAGGGAGGGAGCTGTCTTCATGGGACCTTTTGTTTCAAGTTCTCCCTCTAGAGTAGAAGGGCAACAGAGCTCATGGGAGGCTGAGTGTGTGATCCCAAGTGGAGTGCTACACTTCTTACACTGTCTGTCTAGCTTAAATGTCTGCTCGTTGTGTAATATGCATGTGTCCCTACTGGTTAGACCCAGCGGCCTAACTGGGGTGCTGCTAGGTGCTGTACTGTGTTGTAGCCTTATTTTTAGTGGTTTTTTTTTCCTTTTCATAACTGTATTCATCAGAATTCTGAAAAGCCATTCTTAAATCCCCTGTGTATCTTAAAATTATGAACCACTTCTGGATTTCAGAAAACATTGGCCAGATGTCTGTATATTCCTTAGAATGACCTCAGATTTCTTGTGAACCGAAGGATTAGATGGAACCGATGGATTAGCTCTCTTCTTGAAGCTATGTGCAGTGCCATTAGAGAAGAAGTTGCAGTTTATTTTGTGTCTAGAATAGTGGTTTGCAATCTGAAGGTGATCAGTCTTTTCAGACCCTCTTTCCCAATTATTTGCTGATGTAGAATCACAGAATAGTTAAGATTGAAAGGGAAATAAACTGGTCCACCCCCACTGCTCAAGCAAGGCCACCTACAGCCAGTTGCCCAGGACTATTACCCAGGCTGCTTTTTAGTATCTCCAAGGGTGGACACTCCACAACCTCATTGGGCAACCCATGCAAAGTCTTGATCGATCACCTTCACAGTGGGAAAGAATTTCCTGATGTTCAGAGGGAACCTCCTTTATTTGTGTTTATTGCCTCTTGTCCTGTCGCTGGGCAACACTGAAGAGAGCCTGGCACTATCTTCTTTGCACCCTTGTCTCAGGTAATTCTGTACATCGATGAGATTTTCTGCCCCCATCCCAAAGACTTCTGTTCTCTAGGCTGAACAGTTTTAAGTGCTCTCAGCCTTTCCTCATAGGAGAGATGTTCCAGTTCCTTGATCATTGAGACCCCACCTTGAGTACTGTGTCCAGCTCTGGGGCCCGAACATAAGAAAGACTTGGAGCTGTTGGAGCAAATCATGGCTATGACCAGAGGGCTGAAGCACATCAGTGAAGACAAGCTGAGTTGGTTTTGTGTAGCCTGGTGAAGAGAAGGCTCTGGGGAGACCTTATAGCAGCCTGACAGTACCTACAGGAAGTAGGAATAGGGGCCTAGAGGAAAGCTGAAGAGGGACTGGTTACAAGGGCATGTAGTGATAGGATGGTGGGTAATGGATTTAAGCTGATTAGATATAAAGAAGAAATTTTTTACTGTGAGGTTGGTGAGGCCCTGGCACAGGCTGCCCAGAGAAGCTGTGGCTGCCCTCTCCCTGGCAGTGTCCAAGGCTATGTTGGATGGGGCTTTTGGCAACCGGGTCTAGTAGAAGTTTGGAACTAGATGGTCTTTGAGGTCCCTTCCAATCCAAATCCGTCATGACCCTTTGTGGGACTTGCTTGGCCCTGGAGAGGCCAAAACTGGACCCAGTAGTCCAGCTGTGGCCTCACCAGTGCTGAATGGAGTGGTGGGGGAGAATTACCTCCCTTAACCTGCTGGTAACACTCCCCATGCAGTCTAGAATACTGTTGGTTGACTCATGTTCAACTTAGTGTCTACTAGAATGCTCAGTTCCTTTCTTACCAAGCTGATTTCTAGCTGCTTGTCCCCTAGCATGTACTGCACCTCTTCAGGTGCAGGGCTNTGGCCTCACCAGTGCTGAATGGAGTGGTGGGGGAGAATTACCTCCCTTAACCTGCTGGTAACACTCCCCATGCAGTCTAGAATACTGTTGGTTGACTCATGTTCAACTTAGTGTCTACTAGAATGCTCAGTTCCTTTCTTACCAAGCTGATTTCTAGCTGCTTGTCCCCTAGCATGTACTGCACCTCTTCAGGTGCAGGGCTTTGCACTTGCCCTTGTTGAACTTCATGAGGTTCCTGTTGGCATGTTTCTCCTCCCTTTTGGCAGGATGGCAGTATGATCCTCTGGCACATGAGTCACTCCTGCCACTGGGTGTCATCTGAAAACTTGCTGAAGGTACATGCTGACCATCATCCATATCATTAATGAATATGTTAAACCAGGCTGGAGCCAGTACTGACCCCTGGGGTACTCCTCTAGTTACTGACCTGTAGCTAGACTTTGTGGTGCTGATCATCACTCCCTGGGCCTGGCCATTCTGCCAGTTTTCCTCAATGTCTGCTCATCCTGCCTATATGTGAGCAGGCTGTCTATAAGAATCTTTGAGACAGTCTTGAAAGCCTTCCTGATGTTGAGGTAGACAATAGTCACCACTCTCCTATCATCTGCCAGGACAGTCACTTCATTGTAGAAGTTTATCAAGTTGATAAAGTCCCCTTGGTGAATCAGTGCTAACTACTGATCATTTTCATGTCTTTTTTTTTGTGGCTAGAAATAGTTTTCAAGACTACTGTAATTAGTCTATGAAGATCATGTGCTCTTTTGTCCACTGACTTCCACCCAGTGTATCTTTTTTGTTTTATTAGTTCTTATCAAGTAACTCCTCCCTCTTTGCTTCTGTGTATATACCAACAAAACAAAAGCAGCATCTTCAGCTGCTTTCAGGATTATACCAACCTCCGTAGTCAGCACGACTACAGTTATTAGCTTACATCCTTAGAATGGCAGCTGCCAACAGAAGTAACTCAAGCGTAAGTAAGTAGAGCCCTTTACTTCCTGTGTGTGTCAGGGAAGGGGCCACTTGTGCTCAGGATTCTGAACTGTGTCATCTCATGTAAGCCAAGTGCAGTGAACTTAACTGCCAGCAGCTTGGATGCAGTTTATAAATGTGATCTGAACTAAATGATTGTATTCGTGAATTAATTACATAACCTAAGTCACGAACAAAATTCCTTTAGGAGACTGTTGAACCTGGCTGGATCTGTTTTATTAGGTTCCATTCACATTCTTTCTTCAAGCTTGTAAGAGAGGGAGACAGAAGTGTTAGCAAGTGTGACTGCTTGTGTGGACAGATGTTTGGGGTTTTTTAAGCTGCGTTGATAGGCCTGATGAGCTATTTTGACACAATGATGTGGTGAAGAAATGAAACACTACCTTTGGGCGGCTTCCTCCTTGTAGATTTAGTTCTCATTCAAAATAAAAATATGTAAAGAATAGAATGAATATAGAATAAGAATGCATGTAGCATAGAAAGTTATTTTTCTTATGAAAAATTTTATGTAAGATTTCTGTTATTTTTTTTTTTTTTCTTAGGTGATATTTATCCATGATGTTTCTTCTACTTACCGAGTACCAATCCTGTTGGAGGAGCAAGGCATCATTAAGTATTTTAAGCAGAGGTTAAATTTACCTATTGATGACCAACCAAGTGATCTTCTGATGAAGTGGAAGAAAATGGCTGACAGGTATTCAAACTCCTGCTGCTTTTTCTATAACTGTTGTAATTCCAGTTAGACTTTTAGCTACTGCAAAGTCACCAGGCTGGACTGGGGTCAGTAGCGTGCTGTTGATCAAAACTTGAGAATAGTCTGGGTTAATGTCAGTTTTGAAATTTTAGGTGTTATATGAAGTTAAAGGAAAGCAAATGCTGTTAGCGTTTTCTTTGTGAAAATTGGTGAAATAACTAAAAAAATAAAATTGTTTTTGTCAGATACGAAAGGTTGCTGAAGGTGTGTTCCATAGCGCTCGTTGGCAAGTACACAAAACTAAGTGATTGCTATGCATCTGTTTTCAAGGCTCTGGAACACTCTGCGCTGGCAATTAATCACAAACTGGATTTGATGGTGAGGATATTTCTGTATTTTGCTTTCAGGAATAATTTGAATGCACTCTAGTAGCCCTGATCATGTGAAGCAGTTTTAATTATGTGGAAATTAGAAAATTAATCGTGCAGACAAATACAGACTGACCTAGTCTTTCTCTTTTTTTTTTTTTTTTTGGGGGGGGGTTTTTTTGGGTTTTTTTAAGAATTGTTTACAGATTTAGTTATTTTATTTGGAACAAAACTTACCTGAAAGGAATACTGTGTTTACCTAAAGCTGGATCTGATGAAAAAGCAGACTTTATCTGCCTGCAAATATATATATTATTATGAAAGGTAGATTTCACTTGTTCTTGTGGGATTGCTTGTTGTGTTAATGAAATTAAAGACAGGAGAAAATAGATAATTTGGAAAGCGGTTTAGTTTCTTTTTAAAATCTGGCGCCAGAAGCTGTTTCTCATCATTTCAGTTAATATTCTTAGAACTGACCATTTAATCTTCAGTGGAATTCTGATGGTATCAGAATTAGGCTATAAACCTAGTTTCTCCAAGATAGTAGCTGCTTGAATAAAGGACTATTTAGGGATCTGATTTGTATCATTTTAATGTGAATAGAAAGTTGAACTCCACAGGGAAAAGCCTGTTATCCGCTTTCTCACTGGTGAAACTATTGGCTTCCATTACCAAGTTGTGTTGCAAGGGATGGCAAGTCTGGGACAAAGCAGCAGTGTAGAAGTCTATTATTATCACTTAGTGATCACAGAGGACATTTTAGGAACTTGAAGTAGCAAAAGAGTATCATTGACACGCTGCTTTAGAGTGATTGGCTAAATTATATAGGATAAATTGATCAAAGTGGGTAGTTGCAGGCTGTGCTGTACTCAGTAGGTTTTGGTCTCTGCATGTCTCTGACCAAGGTGAGTTTGTGTGTTTATGTACTTCAGTGACTGCTGAAAATTGCTGAACCTTGTGACCTTTGTTGATCACTTATTGTGTTATAAAAATCAAAATAGAGTGAAAATTTGTGTCAAAAGCGATGCATAGGTTACTTAAATAATACTTGTGCAAGGCAGTTTCCACTCAACTCTAGAAAGTGTTCCCAGTGGAGCTAACCGCTTTTTGATGAAGAAAGCCATTAATATTCAGGATGGCTTAACAGGTCACTGAAGGCAGTGACACGCTGAAAACTCAATAACCAAAGTTATTAAGCAGGTATTCTTTATTTGCAGTGCTGGTTGTGTAGGGGATAGTTCTGCCCAATGCACACACAGAGGGTTAGAAGGAGTAGGCTTATATACATATTCATGATATTCCCTGTAAATCATTTACATAATCAAAGCCTTTCTGAGAAGTCATTATCATAGGTTTCTGTCTACTATCACATGCTGGTTTTAGTCTCTGGGTGGTTGCTGGTGGTCTTTTGATGAAGGCTTGTTGTCTTCCTTGACTTGAAACTTTTGACCCTTAATGCTTTATGCAACCAGGAGAAGCTCAAAGTGGTCTTCTCCCAGAATCAGCTCATTCCTTCATTATCTTCCAAGGTCATTCTGTTTTCACATTTTAGTGATGGTCTATTATTTTTCAAGCACAGTTGTGTATGAAAACAACTCGCAAGGTTATACATCAGCTTATTTATCTCAACTCCCCCTTTTCCCACCAAGCAATCCTTGTTTTTACAGACCAGGATGTCTTTGCTTTGCCACTCTAACTGTGCACTGGCTAAAATATGGGAATTTTTTGCTATCAGAAATGTGATAACATCCTTCTGTTTATTTGAGAGTGCAGGTCTGCACTCTCAAACACCAGGAATGCAGCACCTCAGGTGTTCTTCTCAGTGACTTGGTACAGAGGGTGACTAGCCCTGTAACAAGATAATCAGTTATGTTTGGCACCCTCCCATCACAGCTTGCTTCTGATGGATGGTTAATCATAGTTGCAGCAGCTTGTGATGGATGATGTAGAATGTACTGTTGACTGTGGCTTGTGCTGTTGTGGGCTCTGAAGTCACCCTGTTGTTTTCTCACAGTATCATTCTGCCGCCTGTCAGGCCCATCAGTTAGCTGCAAATTGTTCATCATTTGGCTCTTGTTGATGTTGTCTCAGAACCTTTTCAAGTAGGGGAGTCATGCAGAGATGCACAGATGAGCAAATCTGAACTATTTTTACTGAGACAAGTTAGTTCTTTTATTCTCTGTGGAGGGGGAAGAGGCCCTTCCTATCAAGATAAAAGAAAAAAACCCAAAGCAACTTAGTGTCCTTCTACTCTTGTCCTCTGTAAGGTATGACAAATGTTGAATAGTAGAGACTGGTATAGCACAGAACTGGTTAGTACCTATCATGTTGAACAGCAAGGGAACCATTCAAGAAAACAAAATAACTTAATGTTTATTAAGAGGAAATATTTTTCTATGCACTGAGGAACTTATGCACAGTGTTCAATGCTAAAAAAAGTATGTTTGAAATTACAAGGCCTAAGGAGAATTTGAGTAAACTTTACGTGTTTATGTGACTAAGCCACCAATTGGTAGGTGTCATGGAAAATATATTTTAAAACAAGCAAAGGGAAAAAAGAAACCCCACAACACGGAATTGAAACAATAAAACAACCAGAACTTAATTTTAGGGAATCAATAGCTTATATTTTAAAGCTTAAGCTGACCTCTTTAACTTAAAGGGAGAAAAATATTTGAGATAGACAAGCTTTCCTCCACAATAAGTTTACTTCTATGATATACATACACATACAGTTGGGAAGTACACAGACCAGTTAGATGTGCACGAGTGCATGAGACCAGACAATGCATCCCAATAGTGCTGAGAGAGCTGGCTGGTGTCATTGTGAGGCCACTCTACCATTACTTTGAAGGGTCATAGTAACTGGAGGAAGTTTTTGATGACAACAGATGTTGCACCAGCCTTCAAAAGAAAGGGATCTGGGTAAGTGGCATGTGGTCTGCCTCAACTCATTCCTTGGCAAGATTATGGAGCACTTACATCCCAAAAAGTTGTTTCTGTTTATGTGAAAAACAGGAAAGTGGGAACAGCCAGAATTCCTGGAGATTTTCAGATCCTGACTGGAAATGGCCATGAGCAACCTGCTCTGATCTGACATGTTTTGAGCAAGAGGTTGGGCTAGACACCTCCCAAGGCCCATTCTGACCCATTCTGTTGCTTTGAATACAGTGTTTTATACTGGCATCTGGATAGTGGGAAATCTTTGAGAGGTGCAAGATTCACTCTTTTGCTAAAAGGAAAGTTAAGGTGCCAAGTCTGCAAATGTTCAGTAGCTTTCTGTGCAGCTAGTTTTAAGTTTGGTAACTTTTCATTAACAAGCATGGGTTGCAAAGATGACCAGAGGCCTGGAACACCTCTCCTCTGAAGACAGGCTGGGAGATTTGGGCTTGTTCAGCCTGGAGAAGAGAATGCTCTGGGGAGACCTTATAGCTGCCTTCGTGTACCTAAAGGGGCCTACAGGAAAGCTGTGGAGGGACTGTTAATCAGGGAGTGTAGTGACAGGACAAGGGGGAATGGCTTTAAACTGAACCAGGTTGGATTTAGATTAGATATTCCTGTGTTCTGAATGAACTGCTTAATGTTATGTGTAGTATCCAGCTTGTAACCTAATCCATGTCTGAATGATGAAATGTTGATGCTGCTTGAAGGGATAAATGTGCTCGCTCAATATGTTTGGCAAGGAAACCACAATTAACTTCAACTGTAATTAGTTTCTCTTCCCAACCTCCCAGAATGATAAAGTGTCCTTTTAGTTTAGCCTGTAGTATTATACTAGTATATAATAACAACATTCATAAATAGTTATTATTCTGTTATTTTTTTATGTCTTCTAGAATGTGCAAAAAAGTAGAAAATGTTTGCTAGAAGGCAGTCTTTATCTGGAAAACTTGCAGCAATCTTCTTGCTGGTTTCAGTAATGTGCACACAAATGAGTTCTGTCATTTTAGATTATCTCATTTTAATGGGAGATGGACTCTGTAGCAGGATGCGATTAATTATGTTGTTTTGAGAAAAAGACTAATAAAACTGAGTCAAACTGATCTTTTTGTGTGCCCAGTGCAATACGTAGCAGCCTCACTCATTTGTTCTAGTGGCATTTCAGAAGCCATGCTTATTAATTGCAGTTGAGATTCTAATGCAGTATTTCTAGTAGGACACAGATAGTGAGCATGCCTCCCTTTCTCCAGCTGATGTTCAGCCTTCACTGAAGTCCCCAGGAATGCTTTTCTCACAGGCTAGTCAATGCCTCTTTGTCCAGTCTGTGGTTAAGATTAGACAATCTGGGACACCCAAAAGCCAGGAAATTGAACACACTGGCCACGTGTCATGTGGGTGTTGGGATAAGGTAAGCACCATCCTTGGACTGGTACCCTGACTTCTGTAGGAAAAAAAAAATGGGAACAGAGCTACAGAGTATTCTCCTGAGTCTGCTCACCTGGATGATTGGAGACAGCCAGAGCTCTGGAGCTGTGTGCCTGGAAAGGGTCATGGATAATTGAAACTAGAGCAAATAATGGGTCTTCAGAGAAGTCGTAATGGGTTTATTGGGAAATTCACTTGAAACTCTTAACAGGTTTGTCTTAATGTTACTAAAACATTGGTTATATAGTGTGAAAGAAATGACTGTTTCATTCCATATTTTTCTTTATTAGTACATAGATTCTACAGAACTTGAACCTTCTACAGAAGCGGAGAACTCTGTGAAGTATCACCAGGCATGGCACAAACTGTGCAAAGCAGAGTAAGTGCCGTTGAGTGTTCTGTATCCCAAATGCAGGCTGTGATATTAATTTCCTGCCACAAAAATAATTACTCAATGTTCTGTTACTTAAGTGGAGGGATAAATGTGCATAAGCTTAAGACATAGGAAAATTAATAGTGTCAACTTATATCCTCAAACTTTGATTTAATTTCTTTATAGACAAGTTGCAGTTTTTGCTTTGTTGCTTTGGTTTTTTGGGTATTTTTCTGGGTGGGTTTTTTGTTTTGTTATGGATAGCTAGTCTTTCTTTACAGTGTGGGTAGCTTGTCAAAGATTTTTCTTTGTCAACATGCATTATAGTAAGATGTAGTCATACAAAAGCTTAGTAAATGCTGGTGATACTTGTGCAAACACCTCTGTTAAGAATCATTTCAGTTTGTTTTTGTAAAGGTATGTTGTCAAAATGCATTAATTTCTTCAGTATTACTTAATAGAGAAAGGTTTTTGTTACGATCCTAGAGTTGAGAATTTGTAGCTAGTTTACCTTAGCAGTAGGTATTTAAGCAGTAGGGATTTCACTGTGAAGTGTTATGTTGATCAGATGAGAATTGGGGTGGGTAGATGAGACAAATATCCAAACTTAGACTGTGTATTCCTAATGTTCACATGAGGTGTGCCTGTTGTGCCTTCTGCTTGCCTTGTTATAACCTCAAAAGTCTTTCTGCAGTTAGTGTGGGCTTCCTTTGCTAGCTTGATTCTACATGTTGGTTACTTTACCTATGGTTGTCATTGCAGTGGTATTCTGGTCCCAGGAGGGTTTGGAATTAGGGGGACAGAAGGCAAACTCCAAGCTATCTCCTGGGCAAGAACAAAGAAGAAACCTTTCCTTGGTAAGATCATTATAGTTAGAAGTTACCATGTTTTGGAGGTGTACAGCCAGCTAAGCAATAACAAGCTTTTGATTTGATTAAAAAAAACCCAACAATCAGCCAACCAACCAAAAAAACCCAACAAACTAAGGAAGAAACTGGTATTATGGAGGTATGTGTGCTTTTGTGTTTACTTTGCAAACAATATCCAGGGTCACCATCATGTACTGCATCTGCTGTATAAGGAGGGAGGAAAAAGACGATCCCTGCTCCAAAGGTTTTATTTGTAATATTCACCTTTATGTGAGGAGTCTTTGCTTCTCATTGTAAGTTAGTTAACATAATTCTAAATGTGAAACAGCCTGTAGAAAACAGGGGTCTTTGGACACTTTTGACATGTTAAATAATTTTTATTGCTTTAGTGGTATGTTTTATTATGGCGTCCTGGTTTTGTCTAGGATAGAGCACAGGTGAGCTAAACATACCACGTTGCATCATGCCCCCATAAAAAGGGCATGTTGAGAAGGGTTGGGTCCCCTCTAAGTAGTCGAGTTTCAGACAGAACAGTAAGTTCTTTCCATCCTCCTCTTTGTCCTGTTAAATTTTGAGGGTTCTGTTTCCTCTTCTAGGAGTTTGCCTGGGAATGCAATTAGCAGTTGTGGAATTTGCAAGGAACCATTTGAATTGGAAAGGTGAGCTCAGTATGCTACTGTGAATATGTATTTGCTTGGAATAAAGTTTATTCTCTATGTGAAATGTATGTTATTAGAACTGGTTGCATAGATCCTGTGATGTTTAGGTACTTAGCTCTTGCAACATGTTTATTACCAGCTGAGCACCCTGTGCTAGAAACACTTTATTATGCAGATTGCTTGCAACTGCTTCTGGATCTCAGGGGTGTAGGAGAAAGAGTGCCGACAGCTCACCTCTGCAGTCTCTTTACTGAGGGAGCGTTTGGGTGGGGAGGTAAAATGCGAGAATGGTTTTCTCACTTGCTGTCATTAGGTGGAGCAGTCAAACCATAGCCGTTGCTCTAGTACTATGAATTGATTTAGCTCCCTGATTAATTTCTACCACTAAGAGTGGAAGATTTGGAAGTATGGGGAGAGAATGTATGCCAGGTCATATGTTTCTTGCGGTTGATTCAGAAGGGTGCAGTATGTGTTTTGACATACGCAATTGTAGCTTAAACTAGAGAAGCCTTAAAATGCCACAGAACTCTCACAAAGTTCTTTGTAATGCATGTAGAACAAGGGGTAAGTACTGTATTTGACTTCACCTTCTGTTTCAGATGCAAATTCTACAGAATTTGACCCAGACACAAAAAACCCTGTTGTAAGTACTGATTTTTTATTTTTCTTTTTCCTACATGTGTCTTGTACACATACATCTCTTCTTGAGGAATTACCTCTGTGTAAGTTAAGGTCCCTCTATAGTTTTACATGGTATGACATGAACAGGTGTCTACTGTCCCTATTCAGTATAGTCTAAAAGGTATAATTTTGAAGTCTTTTGCTTACACCTGCATGCTTTTGTGGTTTGCCTTAGCTTTATTTTTAGAATTTTTCTTGTAGTTTTCTTTGCTGTAGATCTACACTGATGCTCAGTGTAGACAAAGATTAGGTTGGCTTTACTAGAGAATAGAACATAAAGGGAAGCTGGGAAGTGTAGCACAAAGCTGCTATTGAAAAAAAGAGTATGTAAAAGAATAAGGATTATATGGGAAGCTACTGAAAAACTCCTCTTTCCTTTATAATACTAATAACCATTACGCCTTTCCTCTCCCATACACCTCTCAGCCCTTCTGAAAAAATGTCAGTGCTATAGATACGACAGGGCTCTCTATCCTATACCAGTGATGGAGTTCTTCAGAGTGAAATTCTTGCCTGTATTTCCTAGTTCAGGAGAGTATAGCATCACATTGACACAATAGTAAAATTGAAAAATGATCAGTAAGAGAGGGTCTTTAAGAAAATAAAAAAAGAATTTAAAGCTACATGTGAGAAATAAGGTAGTATCTTGGTGTAAGATACATCAGTTTCAGTGATAAGTGGGTTGCTTATAGTGACCTAGTGTTTCTGAATCAATTTCATTCAGAAAAGTTTTGTTGGGTTTGGCAAGTAAAATATGTGGTTTGGGTTTTTTCCACATTAGCTTGAAACATGCAAATAGGAGGTTTGTAAAGGATTTTGACCTCTCTGCAATGTTGTTTATATGAATAGGATAGAGAATCTAGTCTGAACATTTGAAGGTAAATTAGAGACCTTCAGAGTTTCCGTGGGAGACTTGCTGCTAAAACCTGATGCATTTGGAAATATGCTCAGGTGGACAAAGCTAAAGTTAGAGTTTGGTATCAAATTTCTGGGTTTGGAATTGTAAAACGTCTCTTCACTCTTCTTGAATGTTTGTGAACACATACTCTTTCTCTGGAGGGATCAGTTTCATGATCACAGTATGTTATAAAATGTCAAGATGTTGAAAGCTACTGTAAATTTTTTGGGGAAGAAAGAGGGATAGTTGACTAAGACTTGATTATGGCTCATCTTTGTTTCTAGGGCTTTGTGGTGCCAGATTCATTTAACTTCTCATGACTGCATTTCAGATAGTCACCTCAAGCACCTTTTCAGGATGCAATCAGATCACCAGGAGGGGCGAGTGAACCTTCTGAACTGCCAGTTTCTCTCCGTTATTGCCCAGGTTGTTCCCAGTAGCTGACCCAGATGCAGAGCCCCTCACTTAGTTGAAGTCAGGAGCATGGATGCTAGTCTGCTGCAGCCCTACCAGCTGTTCTCCTGTTACAGGAATTGTGATGTGTGTCAGTACAGTACATCCAAGATAAAATTTTATTCCACAAATAATTAAGAGTGAATCACAGTTTGCGTTCAAGGGCAAGTAAGGTGTGCATGTTAGAGAAAATTATGTGGTCAGAAAAATAAGAGAACAATGGACTGAATGTATATACCATAAAAATGAATGCAGTGTTTACAGTTGAAGCAGTATACTTGCGGTATGTCAAATGGATATTTCTTCATTCTGAAGAAATTGGACTGGATGGTCTTTCGAGGTCTCTTCCAGCTCCTAATATTCTGCGATTCTGTGAAATTGGATATTACCAGTCTCATTTCAGCATCTTAATCTGATTTTTGACACCTCAGTTTTGGGCAAGATACAGATGGAAGACATTCCAAGCAGGGAATTATACCTGCTAAGTAATCTGTCTTAGAAGAGTCTGTCTGGTGCTAAAATATTCTATATAATAACAAATCAATAGAAACGATTGGAAGAGAGATAGCAAACCTTGTGAACTACTGTACTGATGTAGATGTTTCATTATTTGAGAAAGTTAATTGGAAACACTTTATCAGCACTGAGAGTATCTTGTGATGCCACTGTGTGCCTCAGCTGAGTGCTAACTTAGGGCCAAGGCAGTGTACTTTTTGGTTCTTGCTCTTTTGGAAGCTGAGGGGAGAAAAAGGCATTGGCAAGGCAGTAGTTCTATTTCATTTAATTTTTAAAAGAAAGGAAAAACCCCAAAAGTTCAAGTAGGTAGTTTGGCAGTGGAACTCGGAGACAGATGTAAAATAGGCAGCTACTTACATCCCTTCTTAATAATTTGCTATGTATTCAGATACTCAGAACTGAACTGACCAAAGTTGATCGTTTCTTCTAAAGTATATATGAAAAATATCTCATTGCACTTTGCTTCCCTGTTGTCTGCATCTATGAAAATTTGAACCTTTATTAGAAATAAAACCTGAGATTGTAATTATGCCACTCAGAATTAGGCTTCCAAAGGAGAAACAGATGGCTGAAGTAACAGTGAATTATATTACTGGAGACCGTGCCTTGAAATACAAAAGCTCTTGTATTATACAAGAGTGTTGGTTGTATTAGTAAAAAGTTTAGAGCATTGTAAAAGGTTTTTATGGAAGCAATTCTAACGTGTTCTGTTTTGAAAAACAGTAAATGCACAACTGAATGTGCAAATGTAGAGACTTGCCTGCAGTGCTGAGATCTGTTTCATGTCAGCTGTTCTTCTGTTTCCGCTGACTGTCATTACAACAGCGTTGCTTACCTGGGTATTGTGGAGTTAAGATTTCAAGTACCTTGGGAAAAATAGTAGTATCTACATAACCAAAAAAATTTGAAGTTAATAACATAGTGTAAAACAGGCTAAACAGTGTTTTTAAATTCCATGGTGGTGGTGAAAATCTAAAGCTGTATATCTATGTGAGGAAAAACATTAAAGAAATCAAGCCAAGAGTTTGAAAATATTACTAGACTATAATTTGTAAGCAATGTTTGAGAAATCTGAAATTGCTATTAGATGTTTTCATTTAGGCTTAATTTAAAAATGTATACTCTGAAGAAAAACCAAGAGACTTCTGATATGGCAGTTAATGCCTATGCATCAAACCGTACCATTTATATATATCAAAACACCACCTTAAGGTTTTGGCTTTGATTCATCTTTAACACCAGCTTGATTTTAGTAGGGAAAATGAGTGAGGTTGATGAGTACTGATCACAGTCCCTCATGAGTTCTTGATCTCATCTTGGCTGTTTATTTGCAGATCATGTTCCTGTTACATATTCTTAACTTTTCTGCTTTACTTTCTAGCCTTTTGAATAATAATGTGAGGTAACTTATTCTTTGCAGGAAGATAGCTGTTCAGAAAAGTAATGGATTTGCTTGAGAGTAGCGCTTGGTACAATTTTTCTGTTGCAAATTATAATTTTAAAGTGAAATCCTATAAAAGGAAACTATGATTCACTGGATGGAAAAAAATACTTGTTTTATTCCACATCCCTCTTCTTCTATTACTAATTTTTTTTTTTGGGTGAGCCTTTTAATCATTTTAATTGCCGAAATTCTTTGTCAATTTTATTGCAACTGCATGTCATACTGCTCTAGGAAAACAAAAAGACAATAGAAAACTCTGGAAATAAATCTAACTTTTTAAGTTTATTAAAGCTAATTTTAGTTGTGACTTGTTCTTAATGACTTCCGTCATCTTGTGTAGGATCACGAAAGTTAGTTTTGCACCATGTAAAAACAAGTGTGTTTTCCATGAACTCAAGAAATTGTGCAAAAACAGATTTTGCCAGTAGGTGACACTCTTAGAACATGTTTGTTTCTCGATGCCCGCTTTTCCTATTCGAGATGTCAGTAACCTGATTGAGTTAAAAAAATTCTAAGGTTGTCTAAGAGATAAAAAGGAAGGTGTGTTACATTTGCGCAAATCACCTCCTAAAACTGTGATGTTACTTGCGTGTAAAGTATATAGTTCAGCTTAGCGAGGAAATGGGAGTGGGGTATATTTAGTTTTGAAATCAAAGCATGTTAGTCATTCAGAATAAATTCTTTTTTTTCATAAACCAGAAAAAAGTACTATTATTATTTTTTTTGCAAGAAACATCATACATTTTAACAACTGAAGTGTTTGTGTAAGAAAATGGCCCGGGAGCCTGTTAGAACATTCATACCATCTTTAAAAACAATTTTTGAAGCTTCTATTCATGCATCAGTGAGGTGGATTATGTAATTCCTCACTTCTTGGGGGGGATATTCAGGGATAGGAGCCGGTGTTGTGTGGGATCTGGTGCTCAGCTGCTGAAGTTGCAAAGTCTGGGTCCTTAAGTAACTCTGAGATCTAACGGATTTATCAGGATAATGCATGATGGTGGTGTTAAAATTCAGTACGTAATTCCAAGTTCTCTGATAGGATTTGTGCCTAATCCGCCAAATTACTTGCTTTCAAAATTTCAATTCTTCTAATTTCTCTTCACTAATTTCCTCTTAAAGTCAATAGTAATACCTGTGAATTACAGGTGTGAAAATACATGTCACAGGGAATCCTGCAATGAAAAGATTAAAACTGCACTAAATAAACATAATGAATGTTTTAATTGCAGCAGCAGTTACTCTGTCGCTATATATACTTAAGTATTCCATTTGCAAGAGTCATAACAGAAAAAGTGCATAGTTATGTAAAATTTAAAACCAGCAGGTAATGTTATAATCATCATACTTAGCATCATTACATTGTTATGCAAACAAGTACTTCATGTTTGAAAAATGTGAGCCGTGTACTGTTTGGAAGCATTGGCCAATATGGCTGGTGAAACTGAACTGGGAGGAGCGTACGCTAGGGGACACTCCTCGAATGCAGTGGTACGTCTGTCCTTTCGTGTGTGTCAGAAGCCGTTTGGTTTGTGGTCAGAAATAATAGCTCAGGCTAAGCTGGGTTTGTTAACGCGTTCTCAGACGTGGTGTGAAATAGAAACAGGTAGCTCTGCACTAATTGTAAGGCAGCTTAGCTGGAAAGCGCGGCTAGCAAATACACAGGAAACACAATACAAGACAGGCTTCATTATATGTCAAATCTTTATTCTGTACGTTTTAAAATCATAACAGATCTGTGGGGTTAGGTGTACAAATAATGTACACAAGCGCCAGGCTCTTCTCCTTCAAAGCCGTAATACTCATTCTTGCAGAGGCCTTACTGTCCTGTACCAGTTATCTTTTTCATAAGCATCAGAAACTCGTCAAAGCTCACACTTCCATCATTATTTTTGTCCAGTGTTTTAATTATGTTATCAAGTGAGAATGAATCCTGGTTTTGTAGGAAAAGAATTAAAAAAGAAAAAAAAAAAAGTAATGAAATGAATAGATTGCCACAACTATTTTCCTACGAGGAATATTGCCAAGAAGTGATGCAGTCAATAACAGTCACTGTTATTTGAAGGTTTTATTGGTTAAACTAGAAATACAGTGCCTGCTATACCTGCCAGAAATGTTAACAAAGATATGATAATTGCTTGAGAAGTATCAAGTATCAAGTCTAAAATTCACAGTAAATTTGAAATTTAGGAAATGGAGCAGATGAAATAGCTGCAGCATGTACATAGTCACCAAATTAATATCCATACCACCTGTTGCTTTATTAGATATTAATTTGAGCCCTGTGTACACTCTTTGGAAATGTGTTGCTACTTTCATGAGGCTTTGGGCCAGGACCTGGGATTGTCTTTCACTCCCCTTTTCTCTTCTTTGCTAGGAATGCCATATTTACTGTTGAAAAATTCTTGCTAATATATTAAATCTATTTTAGATTATTATGTCCTAAGAGTCCATGTGACATTCTGATGCAGTGAGTATATCTGATTAGGATCGTTGTAAATCAAAACTGGTTTCATATTATTTAATTTAAATTTTTAAAATGTTTTCTTCACTCATGCTTTATATGTCTAGGCATGGTGTTTTTATGCTCTGCCTTGCTTTTATGTTGATTTATTATGGTGCCATATATTTCTCCAGACAGAGTAGATTATTGAAAATGTCTGACATCCAGACAGAGAACATCAGCATTACTTTTCCCGAACACTTAGATTTCCATATATTTGGGAAAATGAGTATGATGCTAAATAGCTTACAGCTAATATAAAAAAGCATTATATTTATGAGCTTGCCATTGCATTTCCTATGTTTTGGGGTTTTTTTGCAATTTCTACCTTTTTTTTTTTAAGGTAAAATTTGTATCTTACTAAGTTTTGGTTGTTGCCTTTTTTGGTTTTTTTTTTAAATTAACCACTTCATGCTAATGAAATAACTAGAAGGGGTTAACATAGTTCTCAGAATACTTCATTTTTCTACTTAGGTTCAACTTCCTTCAGACCTTCAGCAAAAATTGTTCTTGTCAGCTATCCAAAGCACACTATCTAGGGGTTTGTCTTGCAAAAGAATATAATCCATGAAGGATCTGACAGAGAATATATATTTGAACTTAGTTTATTTTAAAATTTTTTTTCCAACTAATGGGTGATGGGTATTTTTCTCTCTAACTTCGTGTCATCTTGTTACTTGGCATCTTTCCAGAGTGGAAAACCTGTTTTTGAATTTGGCTGGTAGTAGGAACTTTCACGAGCTATCTTCTATCTAGAGTTTCTTACTTTTAAATTTGTCCTATACATTTACTTATTTTGTATATATATTTTTTAATATTTTCTGAATTTAACATTTAGTATTTAGACTGAAACAAAGTATTTCATAACTCAGATGCAATAATCTAGGTGAAAGCTTGGCTTATATAAACAAAACAAAACATCTTAAATTTTTGCATTTTATTTTGTATGGATTTGTTACAAACTACATATTTGGATATCTGGAGCTGCTGTTCATTAGTTGGAATGAAGTTTTAAAAGCCAGCCCTTATTTAAGGATTATTTATGGAGTCAGTGAAACCATTTGGGTGCCATCTGCTTTGCAACATCATTGCCTGTTGTTTTGGGTGGGTTTTTTCCCCCTATCCATTTCATAGGAAGCACAATGAAAATAATATAGGTGAAACTTACCTTCAGGTACTGCGCAAATTGATTCTGAAGTAGATTTTTCAACCCACCAATGGACAGTGCACTGGTGCTACCCTCCATTAAAGCATACTGGGTAAAATACTTAAGAAGGTTATCATCGAGTAAACTTGCCATGTTTCTCAGATGTTGTCTTGAAGAATAACTGCAAACAAAGCAGACAATATCAGTCCTGTGCACCAGAATTTTTAAATAAATCTGACACTGTACCATAACTGTGCAATGTTTAGTACTTAACCTGGTGAAGAGTTTTGTTTGTCTCTTGCTAGTTTTAGTTTTGTGTTTTTAAAAAAGTGTAAGTCTGGATCAATTCTTTAAAAAAAAAAAAAATTAAATTAGGTTCAAAGACTTGAAACACCCAGTATATTTAGGTTATGCTTACCTCACTCAAAATTCAGAGCTTTCAGATGTATCCAGCAGAAGTGAGAGTCTCAGATTGGGGCAACCTTTATAGTTGCTTGCATGCTCCACCCTAATTATGAAACTAGCATTTGTCATTGCATCAGTGCACTTGTTTTGTTGTGTTTTCAATAGTCAAAAGGAATAGGATAACATTAGTAGAAATGAGTAATAGTGTTTTTTTTTCTCTCCGAAATGTGTTGGTGTCAGCATCCATCACTGCACTTGACATAGGTTTACTTGGTCTTTGTGGGCCATCTTGGAGAGGTTTTCTTATTAATTTGTGTTTTACATTTCAAGATGTACCACACCCAAAGAAGCTCCTATGGGGATTGTGTAGCATTTGTTATTATAATGGACTTTTAGAAAAGAGTAAATACAAACTCGTTTTTAAAAGATCAAGGTAAATAAAATATGAAGAGGCTATTTGCCCATCATGCAGGTTGATAATCACCAGTGTCAAAGCCAGTTCTCAAAGTTTTTTGCTATTTTTTAGCAGGAATGTGATGAATTTCCCCTAAGATACAGTATTGGTTTTAGTAATTAATATCAAAACGCTCCATGATTTGCATAGAGTGCGAAGAGTTCTACTTTGGAAAGGTGAATCTAAGGTTCCAAAAAACATTTTCTTCTTGGGAACACCTCCATAACTACCATGTTCTGCAGGTTTTGAAATCATGTTCTGTTGATGGTCTGTGGTGCTTTTTTGATTGGTATTCAGCCCATGGTTGATGCTTCATGACCTAACTCTGCTGGTTTTACAACTGCTGATTTGCTAGCTGTGACTATGGCTTCTACATGTGGTTCCTAATATTCCTGGTGTCTGCTGTTATCATTTGTTGGTGCTTAGCTGCAGGCTCATGTACTATATGTTTTCAACTTGTGCATCACTTGCTGAGAATCAGTCATCATTGCATCACTTATAACTCTGAGTCAAGAGGTTTGTGTGTCTGTAGAAGATGGGTCAGGAGGGCTGGTTTTGGAACTTCAGGTGCATAGTATGGGTCTAGTGACAGGTGAGTAGGATTTTTTTCCTGAGAAGCCTAGGCAAGCTTTGCTACATGAATCATGTGCATACACACCTTGTGTTAGCAGCCTGTTTGCACGTGCATATACTCAGTTCCAAAAGAGTGTCAGAAGCGTATTGTAAGAGTCTTTCAGAGATCATAGCATTCATTTTTCCCTTCGCCCTAGAGTGGTATCATGGATATTTATGTTGAATGTCTGCTTAACATACTCTTAAGTGTTTTCAGTAATGGGGATTCTGCAATCCCCATATCTGGTCTGTTCCATGTGGTTCTTTATCTTATTACTAGACATTATTACTAATGTGCACATTCTTTACTACAGGCTCCTGTTTCCCCTGTCTCCATGATAGGGAGTTTAGACCTATCGTTTTCCTTCGTAAGATGGCCTTTAATGTATCAGAGGAGTCCTGCCTTCTCTTGTTGGTTCAGAAGTCCTTCTTAGTTTAGTCTTCCTTTGGGAGTTTATTTTGGAAGTCTTGCTTCTTGGATATACTTTTCTTGACCTTTTCCAGTTGGTTCCCATCCTGCTTGAGATGCTGAGCCCAAATCGATATTTTGGGCACTCATGGTGTTGCAGATTTAAATAGTGACTGAAGTGCTTGGTTGATGAGGAGAACCTGTATGTTATTTTATAGGGAGGTGGTAGGCTGCAGTTCTTTAGTAGCGGAAGACTTTGTCGTGCTTCTTTGGCACTTTTTCAGGCTTCTTGTGGAGACAACATGCCCCGATTTCGAGTTTGATGCAAAAGCTTGGCATTAGTTTGAGT
This sequence comes from Heliornis fulica, assembly GCA_013399135.1. Classification (NCBI taxonomy): domain Eukaryota; kingdom Metazoa; phylum Chordata; class Aves; order Gruiformes; family Heliornithidae; genus Heliornis; species Heliornis fulica. Next base: position 110,466 of record VXBZ01011683.1, on the reverse strand, counting down.
AGTAGAGAACTTGGGTCAGACATCCTCAAATTTTTGACCAGTGCAACTGAGAGACAAAGCTGGAAATGTCTCTGCTGCAGTATTTAGCTTTTAGCTAAACAGAAAGTCAGGAGCTGCTGCTGTCATCACTAGCAGAACTTTTGCTGCAGTAGATGGTGGTAGCAGTGCAAGCAAGTCTGGGAGTTCTGGTCTAGAATGCATTGTGTGGGTTAGTGCAAGCCCTGTAAACCAAAGCGGGGCATGAACTCTGTGGTTGTTCATGACAGTATGAATCATAAGTCCTTTTTTTCCACAAACAAAATGAAAAACAAACATCTGTCATCTTCCATCCTGTTTTCAACCTTTAGTATACTGTAAAATTGCAGTAGTAGCTGTCCTGGATCTGTCCACGGCAGAGCTGACTCCCCCAGCAGCCAGCACAGGTGAGCTGAGTTGGCCGGGGCTGTTTCCCCACCACCCAACATCAATCAAGCCCCAAGTGGTCTGCTAAAGCTTTTGCTCCCCACCTGCTTATTCTCCTTGCCTACAGCTCCAGTTGGTGGTAGCCTCCCTGTGCTTATAGCTTTATCCCTTTCGGAAGCAGTGCTGGGAAGCTGGTGTGCCTCGTGTACTGTTGATATTACAGTATTTTCAAAAAATTTCAGTGTTCAAATGACTGCTGTTGTACCAAAGGCACTGGCTGTTTTGAAGATGTTGTAGTAAGATGGTTAGTTACATAGCTGAAGAATTGCATTTCGAGGGATTGCAACTCAAGGAATTCAGCACGTTAGTTTTGTTAATTTGTTAAGGGTTCATTAAAGAACACCACCTAATTGCAAAATAGTATAACCAGTTTTACTGAAACATCTTCCCACGGAAGTGAGACACTAGTGTCTGGAAGTTTAGGACCTGCTCAAGAGCTCCATGGTATTTGGATGCTGAGTCTGGGGACAAATCCAGGCTCCTCCGACCAATTTTATTCACAAGGTACTCTAATTTGTAGGAAACAGTCTGAATGAGAGAGTGGCACACTTGGGATTTATAGTTTGATCTCCCAATTCTGTGCTCATCTCTCTCATTTAGACCACAGTGCCCTCCTCCAATAATTTATGACATCTCCAAACTCTGTATCTTAATCAGCTACAGAACTCAGTTTGGCCCTAGTATGCTGTCTTTCCAGAAGACCCCCTTGTCAGGCTTAAGTGCTATTCTGAGGCAGAGCTTATCCAGCTCAACCTTGCAATGGCAGAACAATATCCCAGGGGTAAGGAATACTGTTTGAATTTTTAGTCAGCAACCAGAGGTAGAGGAAGATGACATGTTACAGTTGTCACTATTAGGTGATGTCTGACTAGGAAATAGCAGCATTTATCTACACTGAAGAACAGCACTTAGTATCAGGACTAGTTGTCTGTGCAAGCCGTCTCCACTGTAGAAGCAGCAGTCCAGATTTGGTTACAGCGCTTTGCTGCTCGTTATTGGATGTATGAATATATATTGTTCCTGTAGTTTATGACATAATTCAATTGAGTTTGCCCTGGGCTAGAGAAATCATGTTAGTAAGCACCGTATCCTTTCGGAATTGACATTTTTATTGTAGCTTAGATTTTGCTAGCCATTAGCAAAAAAAGAACTAAGCTGATGTGGCCTCAGTCTGTTTAGGGGTACACATCATGCACGCTTTCCTGTGATGATTGCTTGTTATTTTGTTTCAGTGATGCTGTGCAGATTCAATATTCGCTCAAAATCATCTGTTGCCAAGTGTTGCCTTAGCAAAATGATTGCTGGCGTGTTTGTAGCAAGCAATTCCCATCGCACTGGAAAGCAAGAAAATACAAGCTGCAGGGGTGACTGAAGTTCAGGCACCACTACTAGTGGTAGTAGTGGTGAAGCTTATGGTATCATGGTCACACGGTCTTCATGTGTGTGTAATGATGGATTAAGTGGGGTGGTAACTCAGGTGCTATCTCTCTTGCCGTTGTCACATCCTTCCTGCCACCATTGGTGGCTGAATGTGCTCCTTGTTTACTTCAGTGTGCTGGACTATAAATTGGGTTGGTGCACAAGTGGATTTCTGTGCCGTTCACTGACACCGTTTAAATGGACAGGGCACCTTCCACAGGGGTGAGGCTGTCACCCCAGGGCAGCAGCTATCTCGGTCAGTTTAATCCTCTGCTGATGGGACAACACCCTAATCCTCCAGTATTTTTCTACCCTCATTTTATTGTAGCAGCACCACTGCTACTTGAATGTGAGCCCCACTTCTTTAAAGCTAGCTGAGGAATTTCTGGGAGGCTCATGTTACAGTCTGACCACAGTATAGAAAGCTGGCTATAATTGAGGACATATATTTGTGGATGCTATGTATTTGGAAAGAAATAGCGGCAGTTGGCTTTGTGCTTAGCACTCTTTTGTTTCTAGCTGTATACTGCTTGTGCATCGTCTCCAGCTTATACGCATCAGTTGCTAGATTAAAGCTGCCCTTTGGTTACTTTCTGGTGCAGAAGTAGAGAAAGATGGTTGGACAGTTTAAAGTTGGGCGGATTAGTTGGACTCTGGAACATGCAGTTCCTTAAGTGATTTGCCAAGAAATCTTGTACAGGTGTCAAATGAGTTTGATTTCTCACCGAGTAAAGCAGCAGAGCAGTATTTGCATAGAGGCAGTGCTAGTATGAAGAATGTACATATGTCTGTGCCGGTTGTAAAATGCTGTTCCCCATGCTGCATCTGAAGTTACATTTGGAATACGTTTAATACTAGATCAGTAGGAATACACTTCTTGAAATAGTTGAATGGTAGATAATTTTCAAATCATAAAAGGAAAGCTGTGGAGATGGTATGGAGATGATATACCATGATATGTTTGTTTTGGCTATGAGGACTTTAGTGAGTTGTGCAGAGAATCAGTCTTGCAAGCAGAGTCATATTCAGACAGCCTTGCACTGTCTGAGAAAAAGGAAAGGCTTTGAAGCTGGGCTGCTGATAGTAATTTTACTATGTGGGACCTTTTTCGACCTGTGTGTTGACAGATATGGAAACTAAGACTTCGAAGCAAGTAAGGGAGGTGCGCTAGAACTTTTCAGTGTTGCCAGTGCCGTGGGTCCCTGGTGTTGGTGAGGAGGAGGCAAAGGATGGGTTGAGAAGGAACATCCAGTTAACAGATTTTCTGAAAAAAATCAAATAGTTATGGGTGAGAGGTTCAGCAAACTGTGCTGCAGCCATTGTAGAGAGGCAAGTGTTGCTTTGAGGTATGGAACTGTTAGATGGAAATTGGGGATGGGTTGTAAAATCCTTTGTGTCTCACAGGTGATGCATTCCTTATGTTAGAACTGCCATTGTTTAAAACCTCCACTGGTGATGTGTAAAGGGTTGTATCATCTCACAAATTAAACTTGAACTATATGGGTCACCCTGACAGGAGTTTCTCCCAGGCTGTGTTTATACTGTGACGTATACATAATGTGATGTTGAAGGTGTCTCTAAACAGGACGGGGTGCGGCTGCTACACTGGATGAATTATTTAATATGATGCGTTGTTTGTAGGTAGCTTCAAATTGGTAGTGTGTTACTCATTGTAGCTGTGTGTCAGCTTTTGCTGTCAGAGGTACAAATCTGGCAGACAAACCATTTTATCACTGAAACTCCTTGTGATACAGGTATTCTGTGTTACATGAGCCAGTTTCAGGGGAGAATGAGTTTCAAGAGGTTTTATTCTTCTGCTTTCAGAACCTTGGCCCATGCAGCAGTGCAAGAAGGTTGTTACTGCCCCAGCTGAAATGTACAGTTAATGAAATTGCTAAAACCGTAAAACTTCAAATCCAAATTTAAGAGGGAGTAAGGTTTTTAGAATTCTTAATAGTGCTCTAAAAAGCAAAAATCTCGATTCCAACAGAGCACATACAGGTTTAGAGTTTTGCTGAGTTTCAAGTAGGGCAAAGTTAGTTTCGGTAAGGTGGTGCTGTATAAGGGGCACTAGCAAGTTGCTATTTCCCTGGTGAGATAAAATCGTTCTTTCAGCTCTCCTCTGACTTTGAAGATGCTTGGACTATCTAGATGGCTCAGCTCATTTTAAGAACCCTTCTTCATCTTGAAAACAGAATCAATGAGAAGAGAGAGAATCAAGTTCTGTAGCTTTTCAAGCATTGTTGCCGCTCTCAACAATGAAAACTTGATAGACCTCAGAAGAGTTCTATAGTTGTACCTAATAAACCACATGGACACATAATATAGGAATTACATGGCGTTGAGGTGCATAAATTTCCAAGTGTGAAAGTAAGAAACTCCTTTGCCCAACTTCTAGCCTAGAAACAGCTATAATCCCTTTTTTTGCAAGTCCAGGACTACTGTCTCAAGTGTAATAATCCAGCACAATCCTGCTAGTGAGTCAGAAATGACACATTGCTTCTCTGTCTTGGAAGGGCTTGATTCCATTGTGTATTCTTAGACTTTATTTCATATCATTTGATAGAAAGGCACCTACTACGTGATGCTTTGTTTGAAAGCAGGCCTACGGCTTGAGGTGGTATGTCAGAGTGCACACACTCCATGTGTGCATGTGGGCAAGATGGGGAATCCTGGGTTCTAGCTTCGCTTTCCAAAATTGTTTTGCCTTTTACATTAAACAGAAGGAGTTCATAGAATGAGTGTTTGGGGTTTTTGACCATGTGGACCAGCATGCACTTGTGTGGATGTGTCTGCGTGCTGCGTAGGGACAGTGGGTCCTCAGCATGGTAACAATGCTCAAGCCCCTAGAAACTTGACTTTGAGGTCTTCTGTCAGAATTGAGCTACAATCACCACTTCAGGCCACTGTGACACTGCTGCAGCTTTGCTGGTCTCACTGCTGAAGAAGAGAATTACCGAGACAGTGCTGCAGTACTGAGTAAAGGTGCTTGTGCTAGCAAACCACCTGCTTTCTTCCAGGAACCACCAGCAACCATAAGAGATATTCTTGGAGAGAAAGAAATGGAAGTTATTCTGCAGGGCTTCTGTGGTAGCAACCTCTGAATCTTTCTTCAGTGTCTTTACCTTCAGCACTCTGTAAGAACAACTAGATGGGTCTCCTTGACCTGGTCATGGCAGCACTAAATGCTGAGGCTGAGAAGCAGCACAGTGGTTTTAACCTTGGAACTCTCCTTGATCCAGAGAAAGAGGTGCTGACATGCACTGTCTGAGCTCCAGTGGTTGTTAAATCTGAGGCAGAATTCTGCAAGTGTGCTACGCCATGTAAAATCACATTATTAGTAATATTCTGGGATATGTTTCATTGTCACAGGATCACAGAACATCAGGAGTTGGAAGGGACCTCGAAAGATGATCTAGTTCAACTCCCCTGCCTGAGCAGGATCACCTATCTATAGCAAAAATGATGTTATGAAGTAACCTTTGGCATACAAATCCCTCATCTGTTAGCACTTTGATGTGTCAGTTTGTAGATATAATAGATATTTGCTATTTTCTTTCCAAGGGAAGACTGTCAAAATGTTCTTTAAGAAATGACCGTAAGTAACTGTAGGAGTTCTCTCTGAAAGAATAATTTTGAACAACGGAAGAAAAAGGCTGCTGGGGAGGTCTTCCTTTCTCTCTTGGCCAAGTCAAGAGTTACTGTAGGACATGAGGGAAAACCAAAGATTTAATTAGAGGGACTTGGACAACACTTACTCTTCACTCACACCTAGCTAACAGTATAGAGCTATCGGTTGTCTAGATATACGTGATTATGGTCCAATGAAAGAAATGAAGCTATTGCTACTTAACAAAAACTCATACAAGAAAGGAAAGTGGTTGTGTACCTAGATTTATTTTAGATTTCCTAATTACTAATGTGATTACTAAATCACAAGCGAAATTAAAATAAAATCATTAAGCAGCAGTAGTAGTTTGGAAGTTTTCCATTTACATGGTTGCATCAAGTGAGCACTTAAAACTGTAAAACAGAACTTCAAAGACATAGATTTGCATTTTGTTATAAACTGAAATTAACAAATTATCTGTCAGTCATAAATTGTTCTTCAATTGTACTAGTGAGGAGCCTGACTATCAATTAAGTTGAATTTAAGATTCAAACTTACAGCTGTTTTATTTTAGATTGGTAACTAGTTTTGCCTTTACACAGAGAGCTGTTGCTTCTTGCTTTTCTTTCTCTCCTATAATACACAGAAATTCATTGCTTTCTTCTAACAAATTACAGTTTTAAGTAGCTATTTATGATTCTGAACCATGAGAGGAGAGAATTTTATAGAGTAGCCTTCAGTCTTCAGCTTGCAAGGGTGTGTACCAGCTACTGTATTGAGCTCAGCCTTAGTGTTAGTATCAGTTTGGAAGAGACCTCTGTAAGCCCAAGATATCTGTGCGTACATTGTGGCCTTTGTATGTTGAAACCACCAAAACATGAAAAAAAAGGAGAAATACTGCCTTTCCTCTGAGAGATTACTAAAGTATATATATATATATTTCTTTTTTCCCTAACACCTTCATAGACCCACTTTCTGTCCATCACATTTTAGGATTAAGAAGTTCTGGTATTTAGCTGTGGTGAATCTGGAAGCATATGTTTGAAAATAGTGAAAATACATGTATAAAAACACTTGGTGATTGCAATGTGGCTGAAAGATAACGTAGATTTAATTAGCTGTAGCTTTGGTTGGGATTATGATTTGCGCTGGCTAATTACAGAGAGCCTGTGTAGGGATCAGAGGCATAACTTGCCATGAAACTGTTAAGATTGGTCTTCCCCGATGAGAGGGAAGCCCAACAGTTGCCCAAGAACCTGGCAAAAAGACCAAAGCCTTGGTGTTGCTCAATCTGTAAACTGAAAAATAAGTTTTGACAAATCACAACAGGCATGCTGTATCTGCAAACAGCGCAGATTTGCAACCATGGCTTTCTTGTGCACCTTGACTTTGTGTAAAACGTTTTCATCTTGCAGCAGAAATACTCTAAACTTCCTCAGAATAATCCATTTTAAGCAGATGTAATTAGAGTTCTTGCAAGGTTTGTGTTGTCTTGCTGTTTCTCTTGCTGTGAATGTGGATTTGTAAGTAATGGTTTACACAAATGATTTAATTCTGTAACACCAAATTACCATTTTTGAAATTCAATATCATTAACACCACTGTGTGGTGAATATATTTATATTAGCACCTTCTCACTCAACTGCTTTTTTACCTGTGTTTTTTGAACCTGAACTTAAGCAACAAAACACGTTTAATCATCTCTGTCTTCTTGTGGGCATTAGAAAGTCAGTAGTTAAGCAAACATCTGAAAATGTTTCCAAAAGTTCTCTTTGTCAGTGAAGTTGTTTACTTTCCTCTTCATTCCACTACATCTTTGCAAACTTGGCAAAACTTGAGGTTTGAGTGGCAAGTAGCACTGAGAGGACCTTTATTTGAACCCTGCTTTTCTCTTAGAATGCAGGTTGAACTGATGAAATATTTTTGTGAAGTAAGGATGCCAGTGGTTATATCACAGGTAGGCAATGCATTTGGTGTTCTCCAGTGTATTTAATGGCATCACCTTTATTTAAGAAAAGCACACTGGGTCATATCGGAGCTCCATAGGTCCATTTGGCCATCACCTGTCTCCATTGTTGTCTGTGAGTAATTATCTGTAGATGTATATTAAAGCAGGCAAGCTTTGATGCTTCCCTAGTAGATTTTATCATTTGCTACAATTTGCAGCTCAGATCTTGTCAAGCCAAAGAAGACTGTAAGACCTAAATGGTGGCCAGCCCAGACACAAGAACTGTTACAGTGATCTTCTTTGCTGCCAGTAACGTCGAGCAGCTTTTGACTGTTAGTGAGTGTTGAACTGACACCTTCACAGAACTATCTATTGTAGTCTCAAGGTCCTGTCCCAAGGGCCTGGGATGAGCTGAAAGGTGGTAACTGTGATGCGGAATCAAGCTTATTTTATTCCCTGTGCATGGCTTTATATTTCATTCTGCTGAATTTCACCTGACATTTTAATCTCTGATCACTAAATTTCAGAAGGTCTTTTTGTGATTCTTTGTAGTAAGCCCTCATCCTTTTTTATCCTCAGTAAATTAGGTGTCATCAGCCAGCTGTCACCCACTGTTAGTTCTTTTTTCTTTATATTAAATAAGTTTAATGTGCTATTCCTAGAGCCTTGTTCAGCTCTACTAGTGACTTTCCTCCACTGTGGGAAAAATTGCATTTTCTTATACTCTTGTGATTTATCTTTTAGCTGTATATTTTGTGTGTTAATACCATCATTCCTCAGTCTTTTTATGAATCTTTGATGATGTGCCTGTTGTGGTTTAACTCCAGTTGGCAGCTGAACACCACACAGCTCCTTGCTCGTTCTCCCTGCAGCAGGATGGGGGAGAGAATCAAGAGTAAAAGTGAGAAAACTTGTGTGTAGAGGTAAAGACAGTTCAATGGGTAAAGCAAAAGCCGTGCACACAAGCAAACAGGACAAGGAATTCATTCCCCAGTGCCCACGGGCAGGCAGGTGTTCAGCCATCCCCAGGACAGCAGGACTATGTCACACATAACAGTTGGGAAGACAAATGCTATCACTCCAAATGTTGTCCCCACCCATCTTCCACTTTCCTATAGCTTTATATGCTAAACATGATGTCATATGGTATGAAACAGCCTTGGGTCAGCTGCCCTGGCTGTGTCCTCTCCCAGCTCCTTGTGCACCCCCAACCTGCTTGCTGGTGGGGTGAGGCCTTGGCTCTGTGTAAGCACTACTCAGGGGTAACAAAATCACGCCTGTGTTACCGACAGTTTTCAGCACAGTGGAAGAAACAGCCTCATATGAGCTACCGTGAAGAAAATTAACTCTCTCCCAGCTAAGCCCAGTACAATGTCTAACATCTGTTAGAAATCAAAGTGGACTTTGGTTATCAAAAAAAAAATCTCACACATGCATTCTTCCTCCGAAGAACTTCAGTAGCAAAGTGACAAACTCCCTTTACAAAATTTTTGTTGGCAGCACCCCAACCTGTTCTGGCTGCCCATCTGTCCCCTACTTCTACATTTCCCTTAAAGGTTCTGCTGGCATGGACATACAGTGTTTCAAGCTATAGCTATTTACATCCTTTGAAGTATTTGCCACTTCAGAGTCTTTGGGTGACAAGGCTGATGAGCAGTTATTCACCACATGTATTAGATCAGCTATTTCACTTTTCAGTTGCTTCGAAATTGAGCGAGTACCATCTGTTTCCCGTGCATTCTTACTGTCTATTTTGTCTAGTTCTTTTTTTAAGCACTTTTAACAGTTCAATTTGAGATGACCGCATCAGTCTCACATGAAGAATTTTTTTAGCTTGGTGAGGTCCTTCAAACTCATTGACAGTGCACACAAGCAAAATGCCTTTTTTTTTTTTTTTTCCAATGGCGTCATAATTTCTTTTAGTATGAGATTTTTTAGTGTTTTTTTTTTGTTTAATCCGATAATTGATTAGCTTTGAAATCCCATATTTATTTTTCTCCTTGGATGAAAATGAATTAAAATAATTTACTGTTAGCTATTGGTGGTTTTTACAAGTTGCCTCACCAGTATGTTGGGGAGGAATAAAGATTTGGTATATGTATATTCAACTTAAAAGTATTCGTGTGTTACCTTCATTTGGACATAGTTTTAGGTTTTTGAGAAAGGTGACTTCTCACTGTTAATAACCTTTCATTTTTTTCCTTTCTTAAAGTTTTTGTCCTAAGAAGGATTCTTTTGAACAGAATTGCATGTTACATTTTCAGAAAGTCTTTGACCTTTCCAGTACTTATATAAGGAATTGTGCAACCAATTGTAAATCGAATAGCATAAACTTTCCTATCTATGATACATTTTTCTGGGTAAAGTGGACTTAGATGAGTATCCTATTATACAGTGTCTGATTTAACAAGCACAGGACATTTATTTTATGAAGGGCTGCATTCCCAAGTCTGTCTTGGTAACACTGCATTATATTCACAGATAACTCACAGAATGTTTTGGAGTTAGAAGAGACCTTGAAAGATCATCTAGTAATGTGTCATTCACTTGCAACTATGGATGCTGCAGGGGTGGTATATAGTGTTGACAAAGCATGGATGTGGAAGGGCCATTGACAAAACCATCTTGTGCAAGTAGGTTGTACGTGTTGGGGCAGAACGGCACTTGTCTGCCTTATGACTTAGCTGAATATTTCAGGCTGCCACTTGTTGTGGTGTGACGCTCTGGGTGGAATGTACTGGTGAGTGTGCTCTGCTCTGGATACAGGGGAACACTCAGGTAGACCTCAGAGTTACACACAGAGTTACCTGAGTTGATTCACATGCACTTGTACGAACTCAAAAGCACTGTAGTAAAGTAGTTCCTTGCAGTTGGCCTATTTCTAAGTTAAAAATGCAGTGTTGAGCAGTGAAATCAAATAAACTTGGAAGGGGGTTGTCCATATCCTGTAATATTGTGATTATATTGCTGAATACAACACCCATGCAAACAAGCTTGCAGAAGGCATGTATTAAAAAACCTCAAATTAAGAAATATGAGATAGAGTACTTTTGTTTGTATGTGGAAAACTAAATGAGATTACCTTCTATATTCTGTATGCCATTTCCATATAAGTTTCTCCTACCCGTGCAACTGACCAGGTTATGTTGAGACACTGATCTTGTTCAAGGTTCACCTGGGAATGTGTGAGTTTCTGTATCATTAGCTGCCTTGTTTCTAAAGTGCAGATCGAGACTAGGTGCCACAGATATCCTGATTCTGCTAGGTGAAACAAATGGCTTAATCTGCCTTGTTTTTCTTGTACAAAGTAGGTAATGAACATGCTTGCTTTTGTAAAGTGGCTTGATAACCTGCAAAGAAAAGGTCTGTGTGGTGGCTGAAGACTTCCACCCTTTTCGTAACAGCCTTGTAGTCATCCAGGAGTGAGAACTGGATTTAGACATGTGCCTAAGAATGCACAGACAAGAAAAAACAGGAATTCAGGTCATTTGCATAGTTGTATTGGAGGGTAGATTTAATGAGATGCGAGTGGTCTGTTCATTATGTTCTAAACTGCGTAATTTTAATTGAAAACAAAGTATTAGCCAGAAGTTTTGTTTGGAGTTTTTTGTTGTTCTGAGGATTGTTTTTTAAAAAATAAACATGCCTCCTTCTTGTCGAATTATCCATTGGAAGCAAAGTAGAAAAATTAAACAGAAGTTCCTCCAAAAGTTTTTTTTTTAAATTGAATGAGTTTTTTCTGTTTTCTTAATGCTGTATTTATTTGCCTCCCATCCTTGTATGTGATAAAACATTGTATACTGTGCAGCTAGGCACTGAACAGAACTGCCTTTGCAATGAACAGGGCAGTGACTCACTGTACACCTGTACTTTTTAACTAAAAATTGCTTCTCATGCTCTGTGACTCCTCATTCTGCCACTGGAGACACAAACCACTAGAGGTGTGGGTGAAGGATAAAAATTGGTTTTGTGTGGCCTGACTACTTTGCAGGGTTGTAGAAGTTCTGTGTTGCTTTGTATGTGAGAGAGCTGCTGTGCTAGCTGCATGCCGTGTGTCATCCCGTGCCTGGTGGTGACACAGCCTAGAGCTTGTACTGTGTGGCAATTTCTTCTGCTGGTTGCTTGGTAAACATCTGTAGCATTTGAGTGGATCACTGCGTTATCTGTCAAATTGATCAGTACTTGGCCACCCACACTTTTCACAGAGGATGTCTGAATTAAGCTGGGTGTGTTCATCTGATGTCATGCTAGTTAAATGCCTGCTTGATTTGTGGGAGCATAAAGGTAACTTTATTCTGTAGATGTTGCTTTCTTAGAAACCCTATTGGTAAAATTTTCCTGTTGTCTTTCACAGTCTTGTCGGGAACAAGAAATGAAGATCTATTTATTCTCTTCTGTGGCCTTTTCGATAATGATTCCCCGCGTGCATGCACACATCCTTTCTCTCCTCTTACTTCATACGTTATTTCCTCCTATCTTAATACATTTTAAAGGTTCACACCATATTCATCTCTGAAAACAAACTTTGGTTTTATGATCTGTTAGTGAACAAGAACTGCACAGGTATGTCTTGTACTGTCATGGACTTACAGAGGTCCTTTTCCAACCTAACATGTTCCATGATTCTATGTTAACTCTAGACCTTGTAGTTGAATCCAGTCATCCCTGAAGTGCCTTGTTGGGAGAGAAAGTGATGGAATGTTTGAGCACTGCTGCTGTAGGTGGCATGGATGCAACTGGTCAAGCCACTTGTCCTTTAGAACATAGTCTGATCTTGACCCCTGATACCTGTGTAAGCACAATTAAGGAAAGCAAATTCCAAAGAATTCTTGTATTTTAATGTTGAGGGGGACAGAATTAGAGTGCTAAGAGGAGGATCACAAGTAGTGTAGAATTATCTGGATGGCGATGTTTTTGGAGGAGGCGGAACAGACAAAATGAGACAGGAAGGATCCTGCTCAGAAGGAAGACATTGTGGTTTCAGCTTGAAATAAAAAGGATTTGGATTGTAGGTCATAAATCTTCTACCAAAATTAAGGTTCTTCGAGGAAGGATGATCTTTGGCCAACTGAAGCTCTTCTGAGTGTAAACAGGAGAGTATGAAATGCAGTATAGAGCATGTGATTCAGAGCATTGCTGAAAAGGCTCACAGAGGTAATTAAGGCAATTAATCTCTGTTGTGATACTAATATATATATTTCATTTTGGTTTTCTGAAGCTGATGACGTGTACTGTTGTTGGATAGACAGTATTGAAAATGTCAAAGTACTTTTTTTGCAAGGTAATCTAACCAGTTAACTTGTATCACTGTAATTATCACTGTGCTGTCAACTTGGTTTTGTTCTAATGCAGTTTATAGTATACTTATGAAATCCTAAAATTAAAAATCAGTACCTTGATTACCAATATGTGATATCCAGCACTTGGTTTAGTTCTTCCAGTTCTCCAGCTTCAATGAGAAATGTTATGATGTATGTGTGGGAGGGAGGATGACTCATGGTAGTAATCTTCACTACTGCGATCTGCTTTATGAGGGAAATAAAATCCCATTATTCATTGCTGGAGAGCTTTCTAAAGGACTATATGTCTGTTCCATATCCCTCATGAGATAGTCAAGCATTCAGGTTGCTCTCTGTAACTTGTTACAGGCATGAAAGTCCACATCAGCTGAAGTACTTCATTTGTCTGGGGCGTGCCACGGAAGACAATAGTTAAAATTAACAGTGGCTGTGCTGGAGACTTTTTGCCTAGAAATTCCCTGTTACAGCATTTCTGTCCAGCTATTACTCCATAAGATTAACGTTACTGGAATGTTTCAAATTAGTAAACCCAGTGGGAGGACTGCTAAGTAATGAGATGGCCAATTCCAGTTTTGTAGGTCCTTTCATTCTGTATGCTTTTGTATTGAGAACAGAATGCTACTGGGTTATAGAGGTGGGGGAACTGGTATGACATTTAAACAGGAGTTAAACCAAACCAGAAGTTTTTGAAGAGGAAGAGATGAGGAGAGCAATACAAAATCCATGTAAAATATTCCAAGATACCTACCAACTAGATACGAATCTCTGTTTAAATAGTGAAAGTGATCCTGCTTGCCTTCTAAAAACTTCAAAAGCTACCTTAGCTTACACAGTGTTGTTGCTGGTTACGATCCTTTGTGAGATGCTGTATCAAAATACAAAACCAAAAGGAGTGAGGATGGAAGGTAGGAAGAAGCATGACTGCACTGTAAATTAGTATGAGAACCACTCTAGCCTTCATTATCTATGTTCTTTATTATGTACATCTATCTTCGTTTCTACCAGGTTACAGCTTAAATGTAAAGGAAGAGTTGAAAGGAAAATAGACTTGCTCATCAGAACAAATTGCTTCAATTAAAGGTTATAGTGGTTGGCATAAACTGGCGCTTTTGTGTGGTGTTGCAGAGTGGACTCAGCTGAGCTGCCTGTTAAACAATTAGATTGGCACAGGATATTGGCACTGGGAGTAGAGTAGCATTTACTTTCACAACTGTCTGCACTTGTTTACAACTTCAGTGTGACTGGTTTTGATTATTTTTTTTCACCAAAGATCTAAAATCTGCAAAATACATTTTAGCACTTTCAGATGTTTGCTCAGCAGTGTCTCTAAAATAGCACAAGATACTTTCTCACTAGTTTGCTGTTACTTGGGATATTGGATCATATTGTAGTTTTTTTGCTGTTAGTAGTGGAGTTAAATATTACAGATTGTTTTTCTAAGTGTATTCTTTTTCCTTTTGTTTAGCTGATTTGCATAAAATTCTCACCTACCAGAGTAATTTAGCTCAGCTGGTTAAATAAAATAGTCCACAGATTTCTTTTATTTCCATTGTAACACTTGTTATATTTTGGCGTGTGCACACACAATTTCTGTAAATTGTGGCAAAATGTGCCTCTGTCTTGGCAGGTCTGAAAAAGGAGGAGGACTTAGAAAAATAATTAGAAACAAATGGTTGTGGCTCCCTCTTCTGATTAGCATTTGAGAGCAGTTACTCAAAAGCAATATTTCAACTGGTACAGGACCTTTCCAGGGGTTTACTCTCAGCTACTAATTTAGCTGGGAAGTTTCATACCACAACAAAAATACCTTCCAACTAGAATAAAAATGAAAATAGGGCAATCTGTAGTTTCCTACTTGCTGCCCACTCACTTCCTCTGTAGAAGCAATGACTCAATGTCTCCATGATCATCAAGTACCAAATCACTGTGCAGATCTGGAGATGGACAGGATACCAGGATGATTGTTGACATCATTCTGTGAGGAGAATCGGTGGTTAGAATCCAGACAATTTGTTGTACAGGTCTGGAAGTGGTCTGATTGTGGTAGGTAAATGGGTTAGAAAAGAGTTGCTAGTTTTCCTTATGTTCTCTATGAGGATAGCATTTTATTAATATTTATATTTGTATTTATCTATAATTTTTTTTTAATGGGAGATGAACAGAATTTCTAGAAACACTGGGATAGTGCAGGTCAAGGTATTTCTGGGGCACTACCTGGAAGCTTATGCTAGAAGTTCTCAGTGAAAATCTGGAATAGTGAGCACTTCATGTAAGCAGTTTTCCTGCTGACTTTTCTTGAAGGCAGAGATAACTTCCTTGCTGAAGGCAGAGATAACTGATAATAAAGTGATCCTAACTAATGCTAGCTTGTTAATGAATGAGAAATAAGAGGAAGGGATGCTTGCTCATGCATGATAAGTCTGGGTGGAGGAAGCACAGATCAAGGTGGGCAGTTTTGAGAATATAACATGCTGTGCTTTGTACTAAGGAAAATCTTGTGTCTCTCTGTCTATTTTGTTTGTCTGTGGCTGAGTCTTCTGTGGCAGTTGCCTGTAAGATAGAATTTTCTGAGTCAGAGACAGTCAAGCATGCTACTGCTTAAACAGTCTTGGGCTGGAAGTGTTTGATGATCCCTATCTCCTCTTTGTGGCTGGGCTGTTTGAAGAGAGCACCAGGCTCTCTCTAGACTTAGAATGCTCAGAGACACAGACCTCCCTCAAGTTTCCTCCTCGTTATACCTGTCTCATGTGGGTATGGCAAAATTCTCCCTACTAGCAATTTCAGTGGAGAGGTCCCTCCCAAAGACAGTGACAATGTTCTCTTAAAAAAAAAAATAAAAAAAATATATGGTAAAAAGGGAGCGATTTCTAATAGCTACAGATGTACTGATCTTTCTAAATTAAATTATTGAGTATTTGGTCATTATTTGTAGTGCAGGCTGGCCCAATCCAAAGCCTGAGAACTCTCTTCTACTTTCCTTTAGTTATCCAAGTCTGTGGCAAATCCTGCAGTTCATGGTATGGCATGGCTGGCACTCCGATGTATTTCTATAGCCAGCTTTATGTGACCCTTCTCCTTTCACTAAAACAGTCTAGAAATCTCTGCTTGTCCAAGTCTTTAAGCTGACTCTGGGATATGTGATTGGAACAACTAGGATGAGTTTTAAAATTCTGTTAAGCAGTATCTATATGGTCTCTATGTATCAACATCTCTGTTAACTTTTAGTTGAGTGCATATGAGTGACTAAACACTGTTTGGAAAAGAAGTTACACCCTTTATGACTTTTTCTGAAGAAAATGTTACAAAACTTTCTGTACCAGAATTTCTACTTACCAGACAGAAGCCTTCTTACAGAGTTTTTAGGCTTTTATTAAATAAATAGTGTAGGACAATTACTGAATTCTAAAATAGGAAACAACAAATCTCGGGAAAAGAGGATTGCCCAGACTGGAGAACGTTGACAGTGATGTGCCGTGGGATTTTAAGAATTTAATTTAAGCTGATAGTTGTTGAAATATTTGGATACTAAGCTGTGGTTTAGCAAAAAGAGTAGAGAACAGGATTTTTCAAGCTGGTTACTCATACCAGTGTGTGGCTGCATGAATCCACTATTGTACTGGGGAGCCCAGAACTGAACACAGGACTCAAGTTGAGGCCTGACCAGGGCAGAGTACAAGGGGAGGATCACCTCCTTCCACCTGCTGGCTACACTCATCTTCATGCACCCCAGGATCCCATCGGCTTTCTTGGCTACCAGGGCACACTGCTGGCTCATGGCCAACCTGTGATCCACCAGGATCCCCAGGTCCTTCTCTGCAGAGCTCCTCTCCAGCAGGTCACTCCTAGCCTGTACTGATACCCGCAGTTGTTCCTTCCCAGGTGCCAGACCCTGCACTTGCTGTTATTGAACCTCATCTGGTTCCTCACTGCCCAGCTCTCCAGCCTGTCCAGGTCTCGCTGAATGGCAGCCCAGCATTCCTGTGTGTCTACCACTCCTCCCATCTTTGTGTCATCGGGTACTTGATGAGGGTTGACACTATTCCCTCATCAAGGTTGTAAGTGAAGATGTTAAACAAGACCGGACTCAACACCAACCCCTGGGGAACACCACTAGTCACAGGCCTCCAGCCAGACTCTGCTCCACTGATCAACACTCTCTGGACCCAGCCCATCAGCCAGTTCTTGACTCAACTCACTGTCTGCTCATCTGTCCCACACTTTCTCAGCTTTATTATCAGGATGTCATGGGAGACAGTATCAAAAGCCTTGCTAAGGTCAAGGTAGATGGCATCCACTGCTCTCCCTCCATCTACCCAGCTGGTGATGACATTGTGTAAGGCTACGAGGTTGGTTGAGCACAACCTCTCCTTGGTGAATCCATGCTCCTCATAACCTTCTTCTCTTCAGTTGCTTGAGATGGTATGCAGAACAAGCTGTTCCATCACCTTTCCAGGGACAGTGGTGAGACTGACTGTCCTGTAATTAGCCAGGTCCCTCTTCTTGCCTTTTTTGAAGACCGGAGTTCCATTGGCTAACCTTGAGGCCTTAGGCACCTCTCCTGTTCTCCAAGACCTGGCAAAGATGATAGAGAGCTGTCAGAGATGATGTTGATGAGTCCTGCTTTGATCTCATATGTTGATCACCTCTTTGAAAGCAAACAATACTTTAGAGTAATGGAGAACCAAGTAGACTGAAGTCCACAAGTGGCTTTATAGGCAACTGGTTCCATTCTAGCTGGCTGAGTGTTTTAGACAGGTGAGCAGTGATGGGGAACTAGGTTATGTTTGGGAGACAGCAGAGTCAAGGATTCTTTCAGAGCTGTGAACCTTGCACCTTTTTAGTAGTGGAAAATGTGAAATCCCTGGTTTTGGATAGTTTTTGGTTGAATGGAGAATGAGTATCTTTTTGGTTTACTTGCTCTGGCTGTTGGTACTACTGTTAGTGTTATGTTGCATCTGTCAAGTTGCATCTGTCAAGTTTTTCTTTAAAATATTTGTACTGCTGTTTCTAAAATGCCAGCTTAAACATTCTGTTCATAGGTGACTCTGTTTACTGATGAATTTCGATTTAAAACAGACCAGATTGAATCTAGCAAGTGCTAACTAATCCTACAGAGAAATGGTGAGGAGGTAAAAGAAAACCCACAAAACAATAAAAAAATGGATTCTTCTAGTTTTGGTTTGAGCCCTTGTCAGCTTGTGTGGCTGGTTTTTTTTTAATTTATTTTTTTCATAACAATGGCAGGGATTAATATTCATCAGTACCTGCCACACTGTTCCCAGCTCCTGTCAGCTTTCCCTCTGCAGCCTCATGTGCTGTGCAGCCTAGAGCCTGTTTTCAGTGTTCAGTTAATCTTTAGGGTCAGGGCTTCTCCTGGTGCTTTGATCAACACTTACCTGTATAGAAATTTCTTTCAGCAGTGACAGATCATTTGCTTATTAGATAAGGGCAGAGTAAAAAGGCAGAAACCCTAAAACCCTGCTTCACAAGCAGGCTTACCAATGAGTTGTTCAGATCAAGTAATGTTTGCGGCCTTCGCCACTGTCTCCATGTCTCCATCTCACATAAATTGTCTTCTCCCCCCCTCCCAAGTGGACAACAAAACAAACAAGCAAAGCCAAAATCATAGCCCTGAACTGAACGAGTGCTCACACCCTACCCAAGGTAACCGAGGTTAAGTTTATTTCTGACAATGCCATTGCAGGACATGAAGTAAACAGAACGTAATGGCCCTGTGCTGATTACTACAGTGATAAGCGTTGGGTTTTCAGGGCATTGCCTGCTCTGTGTTGTCTGGGCTTTTCTCGTTAGCTTTTGTGTGGTTAGTGAGAACAATGAAACGATCCAAGCAGTAGATTTCTGAAACAAGATTGTGGTTCATGGATAGTTAAAGTCATTATTCACCAGTTACATGACTGATCACTGTTTTATATCTAGAATGTACTTTGTGGTATGCCAGAGTGATTCATTACTAATTTTGTGCTGGCTGTCTGGTATGTAGTATGTGATCTCTGTAAAATTGTGGTAGTGTTGGCAGTTTTCAGAGATTTGGGTAAGAAAGACCTAATTAATGTCATCTTTTCTTGCACCCTCCCTACTGATGTTTTCTTGTTGGTTGTGCTGCCTGTGGCTCTCTGCTGTCTCCACTCTTCAAAGAACTAATGCATAGTAAGAGCTGATTTATTCTGTGGCAGGACACATAAGCTCTTTAGTTGTACAGTTGTTCAAAATAGCCATCACTTGAAGGATTGTTTTTTATTTGATCAAATAAATTCTGTAAAATATGGCAAAATACGAGTTGTTCTTCTGATGCTTATTACTGACTGGGCTGTAGGGCAGCAATGCCACTTTAGTTTTGAAAGCTTCTGGCACAGATTTGTTGCACAGAAATTCATGTAATACATAATAATTGAGGGTGGTGCTGTAATAGTTGATGAACTTGATCAGAGCCACAGAGTGGATCAGAAAGAGGAAGATCCAGAATCAGATTATCTCTGAGGTATTGCTTCATAGGTAGATTCTTTCCTCACCTGACTACAAAAATTAAACACCCAACTATTGCCTATTAGCAAAGTTAGACCAAACCATTGTGCCCCAGATTTTTAGGAAGAAAAATCTAAAGTTGTGCTTAAGAGAAAGAACTAGTATTTAGGTGCTTGATACAATTTTTGAGAATAAAGGAATGTCTGTTTTTGATTTTAGCCTCCAAACTTGGAAAAAAAACCAAACAAAAAAAAAAACCCAGACAAAACCTGCATTGTTTTTCTTGTCAACTGCAAATACAGCTATTAAAGTGAATTTTTTTTTATAATTGGAAGAGATGAATATACTTGAAGGACTTGTACTTACTCATTGCCAGTTCACCTCTACTTGACAAGCTTCAGGAGCACAACTCTAAGGCTATCCACAGTATGTGTGTAGGCAAGTAAACACCACCACATGGAAAACTCGCGTTTTAATGTCAGAGGGTTTGACACATGCACAGAGTCTGCTGTATGCTTTTATCTTGTGGCCACTACCTCAGTAAAAGAGTGGAAGAGTGAAAGTAAATGGAAGGAAATAAAGTAAAAACAATCTTGTATTCTAGAAGCAATAAGGATGAATGGAGGTTTTGGTGAGATTTTGTTAGCTGACTGTGCTATACGGTCCTTGTTTTGATGATTTGAGAAGTAATTAGAGGATTTGTAATATCCCACTGGTTTTATCACAGCTTCTTCTTGTGACATTTTATAATGAGCAGCATATAGCTTATAAATAACATTTTGGAGTTATAAGGTTATACAGAGATAATTGCACAGCTGAAATGCGTTGGCACAAGGCCAAAGGCTAAGCACTTTCCACCATCCCTTCTAAATTGAATAACTTCACTTTATGAAGTGTATCATCAGAAATTGTTTTCATTACTCCCAGAGGGCAAATTAAGGTTAATAAAAATCCAATTCCAGATTACCCGTATGTGTGAATATTTGTATTTTTAGAACCTTTCTTTGTCAGCTACATTCCTGACTGACTGTGTATGTGAATACAAGCACATAGGTCATAGTTTCAGCTCATGTTTCTACAGTTTTGAACTGTTCTACCTCTCCAGGACAGCTTTCCTTTAAACATTGCTCTGAGACCCAGTAGGACTTTTCAAACTGAGCAAAACCAAGCTCATTCCTTCCACCAAGCCGTGTTTCTCACATCTGCTGAAGCCCACTTGACCTGCATGAAGTGATTTGACCCATCAGCTCCAGTCTGTAAAACCAGTATTTCTATATCCTCTTTAACTGTTACACAAATAGCATATTCTTCATACAAGGCAACCCAGTATTTGTGGATTCTTAAGCAGTCTGAGAGACTGTTTAGTAAAGGTTAATTAGGGAAGTTGGTTTTTCTATTTTCTCCTTGGGATAGATTTGTTACATATATAATTGAAATAGCACACATGTATTGGAGTCACCTCTTGCAGTACTTTGCTTTTACAACATTAAGATTGTAGTCTTGTAAGTGCCCTCTTTTCACTTTGCTGCTCCATTCCCTCCTCCTTTCCCCACTTCCCCAAAAGTGGTCTTCCATTGTCTTGATAAGAAAAATAAATGTTACCATTCATAAACCTATGCAGCATTACACAATTGTTGCTTTTTTTCTTTCTTTTGTTGGATGAAACAATGTTTAAGCACTTTTTTCTTTACAGGTTATTGACATACCAGAACACAATCCTGGAGATATGGGCGGAACAATGAGGCTGGGGAAGAGGCGGACTGTTTTCAAAACACAAAATTCTGTTTTACGTGAGTTACGCTTTTTTTTTTCTTAGGGCTTGCCTTTTGAGTAGGAGCTCTGTAAAAAGACAAAGCAAAATTGTCGAGAAGCACATTTTGTAAAGGACTGCACCCTCAAGCAAGCAGCGAGATAACAGCTTCCCTGAGCTTGTTCATTCTGATCCTGTTCCCATATACATTTACCCGGGATCAGAATGTAAAGAAAGAAATGAGACACATCTGGAAGTTCCAGTGAAAAAGATCAGTTAGGGTCCAGCGCTTTAAATAAGCAGTGAAGAGTGTGTTAGGATAACTGAAATGCATTTTATGGTAGTTTAATTCATTATTTTCTTGGGAAGATCAGAGTGGATTTTTTTTTTCCTGTGAGTTGACAGAATGTGTGAATCAGGGCTTCTTGGTCTACCCCTGAAGATATTTGGTAGAACCAACCCAAACTTTTACCCATCTTGCCAGACCTAAACGTTTCATTCCCTGGAGTTGCCCTTATGTCTCAGCCTTAAATGTCATCTGGCCTTGCTGCCTCAGTCCTCACCTTGATTTGACGGTACTTGCTAGTTTACATCCTAGTTATTGCCAGGTCTTGCTTGGCTCTATTCTCTGATCCAGCACTGTCCTAGGGCTAATCCAGCTCTGGAAACAGGCGTGTTTTGGGAAAGCAAATTATTTGACATAGGAAAGGGAAATAATTTGCCTCAACAGGGTGCATCTAAAGGCAAAGTAAAAGCAACTAGAATATAGAACAGATGATTCAACTTCATTTATATGTATTTTAAGATTAATATTTATCTCCTGTTAATCAGCCTGCTGTGCATTAATAATATAACAGATGCTAAAAATGTGTAAAAACTGTGTTCTTGCCTGTCAATAAATATGCACAAGCTTCTTGTATTGCCCTGCCTCTGACATTGCTGTGAGCTATTACTGTGTGCAGCTATGTTGAACTTGCAGAATGTATCCTTCTGAACTTTTAAAAATGACATCTGCTTCATCAGGATGCCCAGGTGCAGTACATACAAACATTAAATGAGAAGTTTGCCTTTCTAGAGATTCCCTGTGCTAGGGATCTGACTGCAGTGGGTGATATTTTTCTTAGGTGTGATACATATCACAATATACAAGTTGTTCTGTGGCCTGAACGCTTGTCAGAAAAGTTAATTTTTGTCAGTATATGTTGTAACTCTTGACCAGTATTATGAGCTGCGTAGATGGCCATATTCATCAAAGACGTTGAAAGCCCCAGTAGTTTACTCAGAAAATCTTATTCCTGCTTCATATGTTTTACACCTTGAAATAATGGTTTTGAAAAGGTAGTTCCTTAAAATCAACATATATATCACTTTCTGGAAAATGTCAGTACTAACACAGTAAAAGTTTTGGAGATCATCTTGGCAGTCTAGTTCACATAACAATCCCGCAGCAAGATGGTAATCCTAATGACACTAGGATAGATTGAGAGTAGACCTAGAGCTGTGACTGAGTGAAAGAGATGAGTAAGTTCTGACTTCCTAACTTACTCCTTGTTGCCCTGAAATGCAGAGTGTTCCAGATTAGGCTCAGAGGACTGCTAGAGTTATTTGGGTAGTGAGATCAGGAAAAGGGGAAACCAGTATTCTGTGTTTTCCATTGGAGGTGTTACGCCAGCTGCCTTGGGAATGTATTAAAACGGAACAGATGCTACTGAAAAGGCTTCCTTCCCTGTGCTTTTTGCCTACAACAGTTGTAAAAACCCTGGAGGGATTTTACGTTGCTCGTTCACTCAAAAAAATTATTTTGGCCTTTGCAATTTAAATTAGTTCAAGTATGGCCTTGAGACCCTAGTCTGTCCTAGCTATTTCTGGTCAAGCAGTGTTGAATATGAATCCTGAATAAACTCAGGTAGCCGTAAATGAAAAGAAACTAGTCGTCTTTCAGAATAACAGAAGGATGGAGAAGGATAGTGTCCTGTCATATTTCACATATGAATTTATTTTTTGAGATTTAAAAGGCAAGAAATAGTTGTAACAACTATTAAAGCAATACATTTTTGTACATTTATATTTTGTGTTCAGGGAAACTTTATGGTGGTGAAGCGTTTGTAGAGGAGCGACACAGGCATCGATATGAGGTAAGTGCTGCTTCTACTCAAAGGTTAAAGCTCAAGCAAATTGTGTTTCTCTTGGTGGGCACAATTTTCCTTAAAGCGAATGGGAGATTTCTTACATAGCCCAAAATTTAGTAGTGGTTAGGTAGTATAATTTAAATTGAAAGGAACTTTGAACTTCTCAAAGTCTTCTGGTCCAACTCTGTGTTTGGAGCTGAGATGACTCCAAATTTACATCAGACTGCTCAGGATTTTATCCCATCTAGTTTTGAATCTTTCTGAGGAGAGGGATTCCACAACATCTTTTGACCGTCTGTTTCAATGTTTAAACCAATTAATTGAGAACTGGTTTTGTCCTTACATCTAGGAGATTTCCTTGGGCAGTTTATCTTTTATCTGTCAGTCTTGTAACAGATGGAAATCTCTGAGCAGTCTGACTCAAATTTTCTTTATACTATCCCATTAGATGTTTGAAGTCAGCAACAAAATCCACACTTTGCATTCTCCAGGCTAAACAAATCCAGAACATCCCGTCTCTCCCCCTATGTTGCATGTGGTCCAGCCGGACTCGCAGCAGTTCATCAATCTCTGTGTGGTACCAAGGGGCTTGAAACTAGGCACAGTGTCGCAGGGGTGTTCTGAGTGTTCAGTGGAGGGAAATAACGTACTGGACTGTTTCTGTGGTAGAGAAGGTGCAGTGTCTTGGCAAAATGGACTTGGAGAATGATGTCAGAGATTATATGACTTGACTTACCATGAAATATTTGAAAGTTAAAGGTTTGAAATCCTCAAATGCATTGCTCCTTGGCTTATTTTGCTTATTTAGAGGCTTAGATTATACTCAGTGCACATTCATAGCCTAAATGTGGGCAGGCTTCAGGTGTCTGCAACACAGAGACTAATTCAGATGACTTGCTTCCTGCCATCAACTCTGTATGTCTGTTGAGTGAGTCCACCCCTCTGTCTGAGAATATCTGAGCAAAGGTGCCTGTGTACATTTAAATGGATGTCATTCAAGGAGAGACACAAGAGTTGGACTCACTCCGAGCTAGACCGGAGGGGATCTGACTCCATCAGTATCTCCAGAGGCACCTGAACTGTGAGATATTTGTGCTACAAACCATATCAGACAGTGTTAAGTTTCCTTAAAAAACTGGGAGCAGAATGTGATGGTGGTAAAGATGCTTGGAGTTGGAATATTAATGGAGTTATTAGAACATTACCAAGGAAATGGAACAGCTTGCTGCAGGGTTTCTCAGTTTGAAGGAGGAGCTGAACCGCTGCTTGTGTCATAACCACTTAAGTACAGTGTTCAAACAGGTAGTCAATTTTTGTCTACTGTAGTGGGCTGTTTAAAAAATGAGGAATGCAACCTGCCTGGAATCAGGAGGACAGCAAGCAGAAGGGACACTGGCTTTAACCTTTTGAGTAGTATGTATTAAGTTTTAAAATAACTGATTCATCTTTTATTAAATAAGCATACACATTTCTACAGGTTTTTACCAGAGAGCTGTTAAAATAAGAACGTGGAAGTTTCCAACTCTTTTCTCAATTCTTTTTATTCCTGTATGCATACTAAAAACATTACAGTTAACTACTGCTGTTTGTTAAGTCCAAAAATAAATAGAACTACTATTATTATTATTATTACTTTCACTATTTCAGGTGAACCCAGAATTGACTCACTGCTTTGAAGAGAAAGGTTTGAAATTTGTTGGCCAGGATACAGAAGGGAACAGAATGGAAATTATTGAACTGGAAAGTGAGTGTTTAACTTGTCTGTAGTACTTTCCACATCTTCTGTTAAACTCATATAAACTATAGGCTGTTAAATGTCACACAGGCACAATGTTTAGCTGTCATAATAGAACCAAGATAGTGTTGGAGGATGCTGCTGATTCCACTTGTGTATTACAGTGGGTGAAGATTTGGAGGATGATGTCTTTTGGAGAAGTCCTGTGCTGCTTAAGGATTGTGTCTGTATTTGATTATCAGGGACAGACGTGCCCTTTTCCCAAAAGGTTATAATTCTAAATCAGTGGGATTAAGCTATGTAGACTCATAGAGTGATTTGGGATATCATCTAGTCCAGCCCTCTGCCTCGACACAGGGCTACCTTCTAATACAAATCAGGTTGTTGAAAGCCACATTAGACAAGTTTTGAGTATCTCCAAAAATGATATTAGTTGGACTTCAAACCAGTCACTACTACTCCTAAAAGCCATCGGTCCAGCAATATTTAACATGCTTTTTAGTCATCCTGTGGAGTGCTGTCTGTGACATGATGCTCCTGAGAATTTCTTTTTATATACTCGATGTTATGTTGAAGAACGGTGCTGTAATTTTGAACCAGGGTTTGAATGTAGATACCTACTTCTAATATCAAGCAACTGCACCATACAGTAATCTGAGAGTATCATAGAATCACAGTAGAGGGTACATATGAATTCATAAATGACTAGTTATCATAGTAGCTTTTTGCTTTGTTTGTTCCTGATAGATTAATACCTCTGTTACTCATGCTGGTGCTGGGAGGCTATTTTGTCTGCGTTGCATGAAACAACTTCTATAAGGAGCATCATGAGATAAATCAGGCAGAATTTTTAAATTGCATGTTACTGTGAAAAGAATAAAACCAGCAGCAAAACCTGGAATTATTTCACAATGGGCTGCAAGTAGACTCTGATTACTAAAGAAAAACAATCATCATAGGGAGTAGGGTGGGTTGGAGTGGAAGCAAAGAAATAACAGTACACTAGATAGCTTAGGCAAAACTTTTCAGCAAAATATCCCCACAGGAAATATTTGATGCTTGGTCATTTTCTTGTTTTACAGCTTTAAATAACTAAATTGTATGGTAGAGAGAAAGAGGTTATGTGATGAATTTAGAATCTGGGTTCTCTTTTAAGACATGGAAGCAGAGAGAATGGTATACTTGATCATATAGTTTATCTTCATAAAGAAAACCTCAGCTTTCTTGTTACCACTTATTCTGTACTGAGGAGAAGTTCCTTCGGTGTTTGAGATTACTTTGGAAGTAATTTTGGATCTGTGGTTAATTTTATCCAGTGTCCTGTCCTCAGAAGTGGTTAATATTTGCTCCTTTAAAAGAGTATTCAAAGAAGGAGCAGTTGCACAGTGTAGAAGAGTACAAAAGCATTTTTCCTTCTTTATCCCTTTGAAGAAAATGGGACGCAGAAGCAGTAGTAAAGAGATGCTTTGATTGGGAAACAGCTGAAGATTGAAGAGAAGATGACGCAGCGTAGCTTGTTTAGCTTAGCAGGTGGAGTTGAGTGATGAGGATGTTGTCATCCTTAATCACACAGGCCAAATGGCAGGAAAGAGCACAATAAGAAATGCATAAATGTTGGCTGTAACAAAGATGGCCTGTCAATTAGGAAAATGTTTACGAGCAAAAAGAGGGAGTATCGGAAGAACTCTCTGGTGGGAGCCAAAAAAACATAGGGGCTGTTACATTAGAGCCTCAATCCTAAGACTGTGTGATGTAGCGGCATTCAGGAGATGGGACTTCATGTCCCAGGATATCTCTTCCAGTCTTACTTGTTTGAAATGTATTTTCCCCAGACTTTCTGTATGTTGCTTTCACATCCCTCTCTCAGTGTGTAAATAGATGCTGTATGGTAAAGTTTTGTCTTTTAGGAACTGTTACTTATGCATGCATACTCATGCATAAATAAGTAATGTATTGAAACCCAAAATACTATGAAAATAACATAAATATATACTTCATGCTTGTAATTCCTTCCACCTTCCCCCTCTCCACCGCTTCACATGTCATTACAGGTTTATTACTCAGCTTCCAATTACATTATTGGGTGCATTAAGGTGAATCACACGTCTTCCCTTAATTTGCCTTACTGAACTTCTGCCTCTGTTGTCAGGTGGTTTTCATGGAAAAAGTTAATGCTCCTGCTGCCTCACCCTTAAATTCACACATGCTCATCTGGTTTTTGGACTCCTGTGTGAAATTGTCAATACTATTTTTTTTTCTAGCAGTTCTACTATATTCTTTCTATATCTTATCATTTTTTTTGACATCTGTCTTGCAGATCACCCATACTTTGTGGGAGTTCAGTTTCACCCAGAATTTTCCTCAAGACCAATGAAACCTTCACCTCCATACCTTGGACTGTTGCTAGCAGCAACTGGGACGCTCAATGCATACCTGCAACGTGGATGCAAATTATCTCCAAGGTAATCTTTTTGCTTGCTTGCTTGCCAGCTAGTTGACAGTCACAGGTTTAGAGGGAATATCCTGTCCTTAAGTTCAGAAATCCAGAAAGGGAAAAAGGAGGTCATGTATTGATTTACTTGTTCTTGTGTGTGGCTGACGTAAGTAAGCCCTGGTGTAAAAGTATCTGTAAGCAGAATGCACAGTTCCTGACTTCCTTCTTTTTAGAGGCTATTAGGATGAGAGCCAGATCCATACATTACTATCAGAAAAAGAAAAAAAAGTAAAAACACCCAACCTAAAACCTTCAGTAAATTCATGTGATGTTAGTGTTTACTTTGATTAATGATTTCACAGGGATTTTACAAGAGGATCATGTAATGAAGTGAATTCTTACCTAGCCATATTTGGATGATGATAGTTAAAAAAAAAAAGAGACTTGTTTTGTTTTGCAGGAGATAAGTAATTATACCATCTAGCAGAGGTAAGCCTGAAGCAAAACAGTTGGGATGAGTTTGGATCTAGATTGAAAATGGGTGGCTTAGCCAAACTAGAATCCTTTGTCCCTTGCACACAGAGATTTTTGGTTTACTAAATTTAGCAATTGTTTTTTACCAGTGTTAACTCATTCTTGTTTATTTCAGTGGACAGAAGTCCTAACTTGTAAGCAAAGCAAACAGTAAACTTAAAGATGCATGACATGCCTCAGGAGGGTGCCCTAAATAAATAAAAGTGAACAAACATTCTCTTAAATTTTTGTGGGGCCTAGCCTGGTAGACAGTCTGAGAGTGCTTACACGTAGGCATGAGCCATACATAGTTTAAGACTGGAATGCATCCTCTGGGGTAGACTTAGTTACCAGGAGCTTTTGTGCATACAGAGAGAGTCAGGAACTGAGCAAAGGGTTGGAGTTAACTCAGCAATGAGTTACTGCATAGTTACCTGAAGTGGTAGTTTGGCATCTAAGTTGCCTTTGTAGTGTCAGCCTCTTGTGCGTTATGGCATGAGTGCTTAGCCATCAGACAAAACCATGTGTTTCATTTCCTTGTGAATGCTTTGAAATCATGACCTTTCCCAAATCTTTCCATGGAAATACTGAAGTCATAATTTCATAAGGAGCTGAGGAAGGTGAGAGGCTGCCAGTTTGTCTTCATTTCAAAGGACAGACGGAACTCAGAAAGGATACAGTATCCACAAACATGCTGCTTTAAAAAAAAAAAAAAAAAAAGAGAAACCAAAATGTTTAGTAGAAAGCCAGTGGGTGAAGAGGGGAATTTCAGGTGTAATGTTGGCTTTTGAGTCTTACAGAATTTCACTTGGAAACAGTAATAAAAAAGGACTTCGTTATCTGTTGCCAAATCTGTTTCAAAACCGCTGATGTACAATAAAACCATACTGACTTTTTTTCTGTAGCAAGTTTAGCATCAATAGACTTTGTTTCTTCTTGCCCCTCAGCCAACATTTTTATTAATGCCCTGCAAGAGTGGGCCACAGTGCATTAATGATGCTAGTGAAGGATTTAAAGAAATGTGGAAAGAGCTATTCAGAACAAAGAACTATCATAAAAAGATACGGTGAAATTTAGAAACCTGAGCTGAAAATAGAGGTATTATGTGTTTCTTTGGAGGAAGAGAGTAATGGTCTAGATCACTTTAACACAAATATTCAGCAGATGGCAGGAAATGGGGGAAAGTAAGAAATGTTCCTAGGTGAGAAAGTGTGGTCACATAGGACTGCTGTCAAAAGAAATTTTTGCAAGCCATCCGTGAATATGCTGATGGAAGGCACCTGTCCAGTGGTATCTACTCACAGAGTAATCTGAAGTTCTGGGTAGGTTACTAATAAAAGTTGGCTTTGGAGTTGTGTTGAGAGACAAGGAACAAAAGTGGCTAGATGACAGGAGGAGTTTTGCATATAGCAAAAAAAACCCAGAAGACTTGTCTGTGTGGTGCTTACTGTGTAAACATGGTCCGGCTGTCTCCCAGACCAGTTCTGTGGGAAGGTTTAGGCGAGTGCCAACACAGGAAGTAGCCTGTGTGAGGTGTGGCGTATGAGGGACAAAGGAGATATGGGTAGGGGTATCTCTTATGTCCCAGACATCTGTTACAGCATCATATTTCAGCTATTGGCCAAATCCAGACATTTCAGAGGAAAGCGAAGGACATCTTCTGCAGTGCTTGAGGACATGGTCTAAGGGTAGACTTGGTGGCGGTAGGTTAATGGTTGGACTGGATGATCTTAAGGGTCTCTTCCAACCTTAACAATTCTATGATTCTTTGATTCTATGATTCTATGGATTGAAGTTGGTCAGGAGAGGGGCTGCTCCACAAAAGATTAGGATCCAGGCATGATAGCAGTACTGGTAGGGGTAGTGTTCTCACCAGTAGAAGTCAGTGTCGCAGTCACCAAAGGTAGCAAGTGAACTGGCTCCAGTGGCACTCACCACATCCTACGGGCAGTCTAGTGCAGAAGTACGAAGTGTTAAGTCTGAGGTCAGTGCAGGAAATTCAGTCAACAAGAGAAGCCAGAACTACAGGGATGGTTACAGATATGTCTGGGAAGTAGCTCAGGCAAGGAGCAGGGGTCAAGGCTTCTGGTCCCGTGGGTGGAGGCCCTGAGTAAGGAAGGTGAGGGTTGCTAAGGCCTATTGGTTCTGTCAGAGCTCTTACAGGAAACTACAAAGTTTTAAAGGCAATCCCTTCTCAACTATAGTGGTACTTGGTGATGAACTTAGTAATGGTTAGTTGTGGTTGTGTTTTTGTCATTTTAATGCTAGATGTTTACAGTGAAGATACTTCAGAGCTCGTAATCCCAAGTCCCTTTCTGTAGTTTTAAGTGAAGGTGTACTTCTAAGGACCCAGGTAGCTCAAGGTAATGGTTGAATGGGTCAGAAGCATTATTCCCTCCAAGTGCCTGTTTCCCTCTGTTAACTGTAATAAGTTGGTGTTAACTATCTTGGGTGAAGATGTCTAAAGCTGTATGAGTTAGATCCCATGCATGAGACTCAGCTGAGAGTTTTATAACACCCAGGCAGGTTCTGGTGCCTTGGTTGTGATTTTTATTATGCTGGGTTCTAGCAAAACTGTTAGCCAAGGTCCAGTTAGGTGAGTGCAGCTCTGTAGAAGGTTGGAACTGAGGAGTCTAAGGTATGTGCTGAGGGATTCTGAAATTAAATGATGTGCTATGCAAGCATGGTGTCATATAACACAATAGTGGTCATAGTAAATTATATATGATTGTTTTTATGATCATTGATGTGAGTAAAAACACTCACTAAGAAATATGTGTGACTGCAATTATATTAATTGCACAATCTAATATGCATTTATTTAAAAATGTTTTAATAATAATAATTTTGATCATTCAGCTTCATGTAGGGGGAACAAACAGTAGTAACAGGTAATTTTTTTTCACTAGGTTTTTCAAAAGCTATAGCAATTGTTTAAAACAGGCACTAAATGTGATTACATTCATCTTTAATTTGCATTGATGAAGAAGTGCATTCAGCTTGGTTCCTGCCTTTGCAGGGAATAACATTATTGTAACCGTTGTTAAAATTGCTTACATTTCTGGAAAAAGATACTTTTGTCAATGATATCATACAAAAGGATGAAAAAAGCCCTTGTTAAACTACGTCAGGTCTTTGATTTTTAAGGAATGTTGATCTGGATTTTCCAGATGAAAACAACAGAATACCTGTGTTTCTTAATAAAAACATTAAAACTAGGCAGTTTTGAGCTGTTTGAGAAGTAGAGGTTTAAAATAGACCTTGAATCTTAATTCTAGTGGTTTTGTAGCTGAGATTGGTTGCTGAGGTGATGCATTCCAGCTTCATACTGTGTGGCTCCAGATATCTACTGGCTGCTTTCCATACCATACGGATAGGTAAACTACTCTTCACACCTTCTGCCCTACTTTAGGCTGGTGCACCGCAGAGGTATGCTGGTACCTCTGTCACGAGAACAGAGATCTGAAACAGGCATGAACTTAGTAATAATGGAACGCATGCAGGAGGAAGCTCTGTTCTTTGATTACATCTTGAGAAGGCCGGGATCTGAGGATGAGTGAACTCTAAAACACACCAAAACCCCTTAATGTAATTTC
Source organism: Heliornis fulica (assembly GCA_013399135.1). Taxonomy (NCBI): domain Eukaryota; kingdom Metazoa; phylum Chordata; class Aves; order Gruiformes; family Heliornithidae; genus Heliornis; species Heliornis fulica. The sequence goes on along the minus strand of VXBZ01011683.1, from coordinate 79,087 downwards.
TCAACAGAGGATGTTTTGCTTGCTCCAGCAGGGAAATACGTTGCAGTTCACTGGAAAGTGACATACCAGCTAGGTACTGATTGATACTTCACTTAGCAGCGAACGTATTTCCATTAACTGCAGGTAGATTTAGCTATAAGGGTCAAAGTCACCAGAATCCTTCATCTTGAAGTGGCTGAGTACGTGCAGTGACACAGCATGCTCTTTTGAGTTTTCGTCTGTTGATCTCTTGCGCACATCTTTCTACTCCAACTCCCATGAGAAGAAAGATAAAAAGACAGAATAGATATGTTGTGATGGCCTCAGATCTGCTCACTGCTTCCTTCTTGTTGGGAGTCAGCTTTTGTGGGAAAGGTTACAAACAAGATGAAGTGTGTGCTGGGTTCCTGCCCAAGATAATTGCTAATTAATTTGTACACAAACGGAAAGAAAGCTTGCTGGAGGAAACGTAAGCCTATTTTTTCAATTGACAGCACAGTGTGAAAAAGAATTTCATAAAGGAAAAGCCAGGCTTATTTGATTTCCTACCACCGCTACTTTCATAGCCAGCATATTTAAGTAAGATTAGTTAGTATTAGCAACTGTGAGTGCAAAATATTTATTTGCTTTTTGTGTTTAATATCTGCGTAATTTGGAGTACGCATTTATTCCTAAGAGAGGTGATGACTCATTTGTGGTTAGTGCTACCTGCACTTTTTCTTCAGACTACTTACCAGTTAACACAGTTTGTGTAGTGGTAGTTCTTAGGAACTAGATGCCAGCACTGGTTTGAAGCTGTAGCACCCTTGTGCAGATATGCCAGGGTTCACGTGTCCCTGTTTGCTTTCAAGTCTGCTGGCAGCTTAAGTCCTGAAGACATTCAGGTTTCTGTGAAGCTCAAGTTGTTCTTGTTAACTTGATACTACAGCTTCTAGGGGGGCTCAGAGGTATTTGAGCATCTCACACTGTGATACTGTGTTACCCGAATCTGAAGCCCAGGGGGCTGATCCTGACTTTCTTGCTGCTGTGGCTTGCTTCTTAGAGATAAAACTGACTTAGGCCCAGCAGGACAGCCCTAAAGTAGGGAAGGCTGTGCTATCTAGAAGCCTGCACAAGTCACAAATGTGATGACTGGGATGTGGAGTCAAATCATGTACTGAGCGGAACAAAATTGTCATTGGTTGAGTAAGTGTTATAGCCTCTATGCTAGTGGCTGGCTAAGTGACCTGGCCCTCAGCTTCTGCAAACAGGCCTGAGTATTTGGGCTGGTAAGTCAGTGAAGTGACAGAAGCATCCAGGGTTGTTGTGCAACTGCTTTGATGGGCAAATCCCTCTCAAACCCATGCAGTTGAGTGGGGGAGGACTGCTGATGAGAATGCTGGGTAGAACTGATGAGAGGAAACTGGGCAGTTCTCCACTCACCTGGTTGGTCTCTCAGCATTTTTCCCGAAGCACCTGTCTCCCTCACTGCTGTGCTGTGTACAGAGCTCTAGGGTATGAGGACTTGGTGCTATCCCGAGATTACACAGCTCTCTGCAGCTACGGCTTTGCCCTCTGTTCTGTGGGCATATTTTATATTTTGGTGTGATGTAAAAATGCAAGACTGTCTTAGTAATACTGAATTTTTATTCCATGTTTCCGTGGGTACTTTCAGAAAGAAGTAAGTACAATGTCAGTGGTGTTGTGTTTGTCTGTGTGCATCTGGCATGCTTGATCATACTGTTAACAACACTTTCCTCACTTGAACGGTGTCATTGTTTGCCAGCTGGTGAAATGATCAAATCGAGCATTTCTTGGTAGCCTGAGATGACACGCTCTTTAGAATGGCAGGAACAACATGGGTGTCATGCAATTAAAGGGCAGAATGCTGTAGGAAAAGTTCTAATAACTGAACAGTCACAATACCCACGTTATCTTGTACAGAATTCAGTACACTGGTTTGCTCTAACTGTGGGAGGCTTTCCGAGCAGTCAGAGGTAGAAATGAAATGAGATGACTGTTGGTGCCACTTGTCCTGTCCCACTCTAGGTAAAAAGCACAGCCATTTTCATAATCTTTCGTTATTTCATTTTTTTAACAAAATTTTTTTTGAAAGAAGAGAGGGTGAAATTCAGGCTACAAAGCAGTGCTCAGTAACAAGCACAAGTATAGCTGAGTGCAGTTTGCTCACTGTTCCACATTGTAGTCTAGATCAAAGATCTCCAGCTGCGGGGTTACGTAGTTTCCCTTGAACCACTGCACAGTAGGCAGACACTGCAGGTCAACCCATAAAACTCTGTCTAGGTGGGTGGTGGGCTGGTGATGCACTTGATGTCCCTGGGACATCATGTCCTGAGAGGTGGAATGTGATGTGGCTGAGGTCCGGTTGGCTGGGGGATGAAGGTGCATGTGATGAGATTGTGATGTGGCAAGACAAGTGTGCAGTGGCTGGAGCAGGGTTGAAACCCAAGGCAGATGAGGTCAGAGATCCCCACTGGTGCTGTGTTAACCATAACTGCTCTCTGAAGTGCCACAGAACTGACCAGAATTATTGCTCTCAAATGTACTTGTTAGCTCCCTTTTATGGCCTCTGAGGAGCTGTCTAGAAAACAGACTGTAGAAGTGAAGCATAGCAGGGGGAGGCTGAGGCTGGAGGCACTTCTGAAGAGGTGCTGTTTGTGCACTTAATGGTAAGATAAACCTGGAGACCCAATGGACATCACTCAGCTGACTAAAAAATGTAGTTTGTGGGCACGCCTTTCAGTCACAGTTCCTTCCTTATTGTTTACTTGTTCTGGCCACTTAGAAAACAACCACTTACCATGACAGTTCTTTGAAAACCTACTTCTCTCTGTCTACTTCTCTCAGGAAAAGGCAGAAGGGGATAAAACTTCAGGAAAAACTGTCAGGATATTGCTTGGTGCAATGAAAATAATTTGTATTCTGAGTAGAAAAGCAACAACTGTATTTTAAGTAGAAATGAAAGCTTTCTGAGTAAAATAAGTTGAAGTTGCCATAACCTTTCATTTGTTTAAAGCAATCCTTTTCTTTATAATAAAGGATAAATTCCTTTTAGTCTTGTGCTGAATACCTGTTATTCTCCTCGTTAATCATGGTTGCAGGCACACAGCACCAGCAAACTACGGAAATGAACACAGAGGAGTCAAGCAAAAAAAATGAAATATAGAGTTATTTTTTTCTCACCAGTTCTTAGATCCCAGACTTAAGCCCATTCCTGTAGAGGAAGGTGCTCTAAGAGTTTTGGAATAATTGAGCATGAGCTTAAAATAATTTTCAGGAAATGGGTTGCACTTGAGGAAAGTGTTTGTCATGTGCATCATCTGGGTTGGAGGGTTTGATATACAATATTTTAGATCCTTCTGACTGTATTGCTTTTAACAGTGACAGCTACAGTGACCTCAGCGATGACAGCTCTCCAGAGAAAGAGTTTCCTATTTCAGAAACAAGCTGAAATGATTGTATGAGATCACAGAAATGGATGATGCTATTGAGGTAAACAGAATTGTTTTGTTACTGCTTTATGACATCCATCTCTTCTAGACTTAAAACAGGAGACAAAGTTATCTTGATTCCTCCTTTTCCAAATCCCATCTGAGAGCTTATGTTCTTCTCATCCTTGCCTGCAGCACTTAATTGTTCTCCTCTTCTGGTGCTTAACACTGTAATTGTCACATTAAATTCTTCTGAGTGTTTCAATACAGTTTATATGTAGGATGCTGTACAAAGTCAAGCTGTGTTAGTGTTTGAAGATACAATGAAAATACATTTTAAAGTAATTTTCTTTGTTACTTCAGTTGCAAGTTTGGCTCACATAGAGAACAATGTGTTGACGTGACGTTTTGTTTTGCCTTAAATATTTATTGGTTAATTGCATTTGATGCATTGAATCAACAAAGGCATCCCAAAATAGATGCTTGGATTTAATCTGCAGAGTGATAGAGATACGAACAAGTTTTGTAAAACTGTAGCTTTGTTTGCCTAATGTTTCCCAAAGTGATGTTGTGTTGGTTGAGTTGGGTTTTTTTCACCATAAACTTGATAGCCACGGATTTTGGTTCTATTTGGAGATGCTGTTTCCTGTGGGCCACCTGACCTCTGCAGGATCTGGGCTTGAATCTTAGTCTTGCTTTGTTTTCCATACGCGGATTCACAAGTGTTATGGCTGGTGTGGTACTTAGTTATGTAAGCAGGACACAACTTCCCCTCTGATTTTATTCCTCTCACATGGTGTAGTCACTAAGCATCTGTGCTAAAGATGTGAAGGCTGCATATGAATTTCTGCCTGATGGTTTCATGATTAAAATCCTGAAGTGGTAGAAATTGGAGTTTAAGCCTTAGCTGCCACATATGTTTCTTCTGTGATATTTCTTTCTTGTTCCCTCTCATGTACCATGTGTTAAAGATAATAATATATCCCCATATCATGAGAGTAGAGATCACAGTGTTAAATGATCCACGATCTGGGGCATGCAAGTACAGTACTGAGGCAATTCCTGGAGTGGCAGAATATTCCTTTTCACTCTTGCCTGGATCCTTCCCACCTCCAGGCATCACTATGGCTCTATTTCTTGTGACCAACACATAGGACAGGACAGACCCTTTTGCTCTGGCCTTGCTTTTCTCAGGGGAATTTATGAATAGTAATTCTCTGCTCACCGTTGCAGTTGTGACTTTTCCAGTGCTTGGATGAATGGTAGTTCTGTGATGCTTTTAAGTAGCCATCAATAGTCAAGCTGATTTTGTTTGAACATGTCACTAGTGGATACTAATTGTATTCAACAGCTACTTTAGAAAGGATTAAATAATTCCAGACATAAAAGAAGGCAAATTATTTTTATCTTAGGGTTAATTCTACTCATTATTCAGAGCTGGATACACATGTAGACTATACTTAGCTTTGTGGATTTGCTTAATGCTGTTTGAACTAGATGAAACCTACTTGTAGTATTTACTGTTTGTTTTCAAGTCAGTCAACAGACTTGAGAGAAACTGCCATAATCATGAAATTAACCAAGTTAGAGAAGAAATACTTTAAATCCCTTCCTCCCCCCCCCTCCCGCTTATTTTGATTCCCCCTCTTTTTGTTTTTACAGGGAGTTGGGAACAGGACAATACCAAATAGAAGAAAGTAGAAGAGTAAACTGTGTGGAGTCCTCATAGTGTCTTGTCCTACACTGTTTTCAGTCATTCTCTTTACACAAGATGGTTTCACTGTTCTGTAGCAAAAACTTCTGTATAACTCCTGTTACTCTTTCAAAGTGACAAAATGGTTGTGCATCTTAGCTGCTAGTCATTATTGATCTTGTATTTCACAATGATCTCAGGTTAACAGATGGTAATTCATGAGTTCACAGCTCTTCTTGATTTGAAGAAAGACTTGGTTGTTTTCAGTTTGCCTTGGAACATAACATGTATTAGTGCTTGGGAGTGAGAGGGAAAGCACTAAAATATGAAGGGAAAGTTGTTTTATTCATGAGCAGCAGAGGACTGGTTCAGTTCTGTTTCCCTGTTAAGCTTGTTGTATGTATATATATAATTTTTTTACTGTTTTGCTGTTTGATATGTACAAATGAGAAATTGTTGCTGTATTTCAGCTATTTGTGTTTATAATAATGTTGGATACACATCTTTTCACTTTGCTTTTATAATTGATTTCACTTCAGAAAAGTTTGGGTTTACTTCTGAAAGGCTGGTAATACTGAACATAATTCTGATCTACAGAATTATAGAAATTATATTAGAAGGCACTTTTTGTATTTTGTGAGAGAGAAGGTAAATATATGAAAACTTAATTTAAACACTCTATGAAAATTATAGAATCAGTCATAAACCTGGAGCATTATCTGTGCTTCAGCCATGCAACACTCAATTTCAATACATCAGTATAAAGGTGAATTAAGGTACTTTTTTCACCTTGTCCAGTGGCTGCTCCCTGGTCGTGATGCTCATTCCCCAGAAGGATAGAAGAGTGTGTTTTAATGTAGAAATCGCCAGTTATTCCACTGCATGTCAATCGATCATCAAAAGTAACATCTGTGCAGAAATAAAAAGCACCACTTCCCTTATTACAGTTTTGTAAGACAATAAGTTTGAGACCTTTGTGTTGCTTTAGAAAAATCTCAGGTTACACAGCCACTTTTTCTCTTTGCAAAAGAAACTTTAATAGTAATGAAATACAAAATGTGTTCCTATGGCAGTGTTTTTCTAAAGTGGTTTGCAAATCCATGCCTTAAAAATAGCAGGTGTTGACAGAATAGGTGTCACTGTACGTGTTCTCCACCAAGAGACACTGACCACTAGTGTTTCCTAAGATTGTCCGTGATGTTCTAATGCATTTTCAAGGTTATTAAACTGTTCTGTTCAGAAGTGTTTAGCTGCTTTGTTACAGAGTCATGGTGCCCATTTGTGAATGGTGGTGTCAGGAGGAGATTTTTCATTTAGTCAGGTCCCAGTTGTATTATCTGTGTGACTCGCCCAGAAAAACCTGAGGGCACAGAAAGATGTGCGCCCTGGAGTGAAGCTGGAAACAGCACCTTGCTCTCCCAGTGCCCTCACCACCCCTCCTCCTGCTCACTGCGCTGCACACAGCAGTCTCCTGGAGGTGAGGCCACACAAGGAGTGCTGCATCCGGCTCTGCGCTTCCCAGTGCAAGAGACACATAGAGGGAGTCCAGCAAAGGGCCACTAAGGTGATTAAAGGACTGGAACATCCCTTCTGTGAGGAAAGGCTCAGAGTGCATTGGGTTTATCTGCAGCAGAATAAATGTTCCCCACAGTATCTGTTACGGGGCTCTGGTTTGGGTTGGTGCAGGAAACAGCGTCACTAACACAGCGGTGTTTTCGTCACACAGAGCCAAGGGTTCTGCTGCTGCTCACCCCTGCCCACCCCACAGTGAGGAGGCTTGGGGTGTACGAGGGGTTGGGAGGGGACACAGCTGGGACAGCTGACCCCAGGGGTATCCCATGCTAGATGACGTCATGGTCCGTGTATAAAGCTGGGGGAAGAAGAGGGGGGACAACACACATATTCAGAGTGCTGTTTGTCTTCCCAAGTCACCAATAGGTGTAATGGAGCCCTGCTTTCTTGGAGATGGCTGAACACCTGCCTGCTAGAGCTGGGACAAGAAGGTTCAAGGGGGGAAATCTCCATGCCTGTACATGCCTGAAGGGAGAGTGTAAAGAGGACAGAGTCAGGCTCTCTTTATATGTGCCTGTTGACAGGACCGGAGGCAGTAGGCTCTAACTGAAGCAGGAGACTCCATCTAAACATCAAAACACACTTTTTTCCACTGTGGAGGTTGCCCAGGGAAGTTGTGGAGTCTCCATCCTTGGGAGATCCTCAAAACCTCCCTAGATAATGGTCCTAAGCAATTCACTCTGGGTGGTCATGCTTGAACAGCAGGGTTGGACCAGATTACCTACAGAGGTCCCTGCCAAGCAGTCTGTGAAATGAAGTGTGATTGTCACAAGCAACATAGAGCTATGCTTCTCTGACTAAAGAGAGAGTGTTCCAAGTCTGAAGAAACAATTCCTAAGCAGGGTTGGGGACAAAGTTTGAAGGCTGACTTGTAACCTTCCGAAGCAAAATGCTTCTGCATTGCTTCAGACCTCTCAACCCAGTTGAGGCAGGACTTTGAGTAGAAATCCATTGATTTTCATAGAATCATATGCTGTTGTGCATTGGAAGGGACCTTAAAGATCACCTAGGTTCAGCCCCCTGCCATGGGCAGGGACACTCTACTAGACCACTCTTTAAAACCATTGCCCCTTGTCCCTTAGAGGAAGTCCCTGTGTTTGAACCTAAAATGTTTTTACACCTAGCAGGGCCATGTTCCATGGCTGGTTGGAGGAGTCAGCTCTGTCCTGGCCAGAACCAGGACATGGGGACATGTTGATAGTGCTTTGGAAGGACAGGACAGCCTGCTGACACAACAACATACACCAGGGATTAGCCAGGTTGCTTACATGTATGTTTTTCATTTGCATGTGATTAATGGAATCTGGATTCTTCAAAGTCTTGCTGTAGGAGCATTGATCTGCATCTGTACATTGCATCATCATGTCTTGATTGACATGGATACATCTTCCTCCTTGAGAAGCATGAACTGTGGAGCTGGTAACCTAATAACTTCCAAGGTCAGTACCACTGGTTAGAATTCCTCTTGGGCATGTGAGCACAGCAAGACCTAAAATCTGTATTTCCCACGTGGTGTTGGCTCAGCTGACTGTTGCTTAGGCTCAAGGGCTCTGTTTGGAACAGTAATTAGGGCAGGGACAGTAGTAGTCTCTTTTGAGCCCATCTGCAGCAGCTGAGATAGCTGTGTGGAAGCAAAACTTCCATGGGTATACTGGAGCAAATTCTGGGAAGGACCATGGAGGTGGAGTGTCTGTCCTACACTGAGAGAGCTGACAGTGTTTCACTTTGAGAACAAACAGCTCCAGGCGGATCTTACCAATGTTTACAAGTACCCAATGAGAAGGGAACAGAGAATACAGAGCCAGAGTGCTCACTGGTGCCCAGTGAGACAGAAGAAGAGGGAGTTGGCAGAAACTGGTGCTCAGGAAATTCTGTTTAAAGAGAGAAGGGTTTGTTTGTGGTGCAGATGGTTGCACGCTAGAACAGGTTGCCCAGAGAGCTGATGGAGTCTCCATCACTGGAGACGCTCAAACCCCAACTGGACACAGTCCTGAGCAGCTCGCTGTAGCTGACCCTGCTCTCAGCCTGGGATTGGACTGGACAATCTCCAGAGGTCCCTGCCAACCTCAGCCATTCTGTGAACCTTGCTTACCTCCAAAGAAGGGGTGATGTTCAGGCTGCCTGCTGGAAGGGGTCCCTAGTGCATGCGTACTCTCAGGAGCCTGCAGGAGTGTGCCAGGAACCCTGGGACAAATCTCCAGAGGTCCCTGGTGGAGTGGCTCACCGTGTAACTCTTCCTGGGCACATTCTGTGCACCTGTAGGTTTTACTGGTCTGAAGGTTGCTAAACTGCTCTGTCTGGAAAGACCTCGCTGAGGATGTGTTGGGCATGGCTTTTGGAGGCTGAAAATCCATGGGATGTGCTGGAGGATGACAGAATCTGCCTGCCTGGATCCAGACCGTGGTCCTGTACTGATCTGCTAGCCTTGCTCAGGTTTTCCCTCGTGGGACATTTGGTAGCTTGGTGGAAATGGACCAGAGGCTGTGCTTGTCTGCAAACTAGGGAAGGAGCTTCCAAGTTGGGATATGGCTGTGGGGTAGGCATTGCACTTCACTGATACAGTGAGCTGTGTCTTACTGAGTATCTCTAGCCAAGTGCTGCATCTCAGCAGCATCGGCTCCTGTTTTGGTATCATCTACCCACAAAGTCCCTTAGCATCCCCCCAACGTACTTTAATGTGATCTACCTTTGAAGCTGAGATTTCTTCCCTAGTTTATTTAGCAGCTTGGAGAGAGAACCTTCGTGTGCTAATGTAGTGCCTGCAGAGGTTGGATCTGCTGGAGAGACGCCTGCATTTTCCACTTTGATGGAAAACAGCTTGCATCTGTATTTTCCTCTTGGATACTGAGGAGGGTTTGTTTGGCCAACCAGACTCTTCCTCAAGCTGGAGCATAGGAAGTTCCATGTGAATGTAAGGAAAAACTTTTTCACTGTGAGTGACGGATCACTGGAACAGGCTGCCCAGAGAGGTTGTGGAGTCTCCTTCTCTGGAGACATTCAAGACCAATCTGGACACATTCCCGTGTGGTTTAATCTAGGTGACCCTGCTTGGGCAGGGAGGTTGGACTGGATGATCTTTCAAGGTCTCTTCCAGCTCCTGATGTTCTGTGATTAGGGAGGAGTACTTGTGGAGTGGGCCAGATCCTGCAGTAGCTTGCTGGTTCTCTGAAGCCACTGTAGTGTTGCCATATTTGTATCACACCAAGTGTGACTGTTAATTACAGGTGGGTACCAAGGAGCACGTTCTGTCATCTGGGACTCATGGGACTTGGGCAGGGTTTTCCTGAATTCCTCTGCAGGCATCTGAGCCTCAGCTTGCCAGGAGGACAACGGACAAGGGAGGTTTTGAGCAACATCTTGAAAGCAGAGGCTGAGTTCTCTGCAAGGGCCTGTGCAAGTGGGAATTGCAGCCCTAAGCCAAAAGAACTTTCCATGAAAGAAGCAGCAGATTGGCAATGACCCCAAGGACAGGGGCTTGCTGCCTCAAAGGGTGTGGAGGAGGTTAAGGGAGGATCCAAGTGACTTACCCACCTGAGCCAGCCTCCTCGTGGGAGCGATGTTACGGTTACCACAGCAGTGCAAATGAAAGGTTCTATCCAACCTCTCCATGTCTTGTTGACCAAAGGGAGAGTAAATTATAGCATGGAGGACTTCTGAGTCAGCTTGGCTAGAGCTGGCAGCAAAGCCAGATAGGCACAGAAGTGAACAGGGGCTGTGATAACCTTTGTGGGACTGGCTGAAGCTCGTTTTCCCCCAACTTCACTGCATATGTGAAGTGACTAAAATTCACTGAGAATGGGAGTAGGGTGGATCAAGGAGGGACTCGGAATAGTGTTGCCCTTGGGAGAACGTGCCCTCCTCCAGCATCCTGGGGCACTCACTCACTGCAACTTGGCAGGGAAGCAAACAATATGATCCTTCCTGTACCCAGGACTGAAGGACACCTCATCCTTGCATACAAGAAGGAGGAGGCTCCTTCACTTGGGCATCTGCATGAGAGCTGAGATGTATTTCTGGGCCTCAGCATTTTATCCCTCATGGAGCGAAGTTTTTCGTGGCTGGCACAGATAACTGTTGGCTCTGTCCAGGCAAACTCTTCCTCTTCCCAGTTCACCTTGTCTCTGCTGATGATGTGGTCAGTGCTTTGTCCAAGGATTTTCCCAGTTAGCCACCTTTATATGTTTGATGTCAATGAACTTGGTGTCTCAAGTACTTCGCCCTGTGTCAGGTTCTCAGAGCTGTCTGGATTTTTCAGGTATTCAACTTAACTGAATTGTTAACCCCTGTGTGCTCACAGGATGAAGTGAATTAAGGACTCATCTAAACCAAGGATATGAAAAGAATCTAGATGTTTTCTGTTATGTAAGTGGTTCGTATTTGTGTAATTCCCCTAAAATGGCTCAGAATATTTACATAAGCTTCTATCTCTCATAAAAGATGAAGAGGCTAAAGGCCCTTGGTCTGTTCAGCCTGTAGAAAAGGAGGCTGAGGGGACACATCATCATGTTCTGTGGCTTCCTCATGAAAGGGAGGGAAGGGGCAGGCACCGATCTCAGGAGAGGTTTAGGCTGGACATTAGGAACTGGTTCTTTACTGAGAGGGTAGTGGAACAGGCTCCCCAGGGAAGGGGTCACAGCACTGAGCTTGGCTGAGTTCAAGAAACATCTGGACAATGTTCCCAGTCCCATGCTCTGACTTGGCTGGCCCTGTGTGGAGCCAGGAGTTGGACTTGATGATCTTTATGGATCCTTCCCAACTCAGGAGGTGCTGTGATTGTATGATCAGGTATCCAAATAAAATGTCTGTGTTGCCTCAGTTGGAAGCAGTTCCAGAAATCCTGATGTGTCTGTCTTGATCCTTTTGCTATTGTGTGTAGGCTTTAAAAAAAAAATATTTTTTTTTTAAATTTAAAAGAACAAACAAAAACACCTATATGGGGTGGGGGTGTTTCAACATGCATTAATTGCAGAGAGGTGGACCAGTTCTCTTCTTCTTTATTTGTATACAATGAGTTGTCTTCAGTCCTGTCTTCCTTGCTCCTTAAAATTCCTCATGGGTTGTGGGATCTAACATCCAGGGCTGACCTAGCTGACCTGCTGCCAGAATAATAATGTCTATTAAACTGTCTTTCATCTTGTAAAAACTGTGAGCTTTAATCTTTACACTTTGATGGTTTGTTTGTATGGGAAATAGTTTCTCTGCTGGTAAGTTCCCAGCTCAGTTGAGGAGGTCGGTTGCCTTACCAGACTCCTGGTAACACGCTCTCCCGGATGTGGAGCAGAGCCTAGAAAGCCGGCTTTGCCCCCAGTGTAGATGCCATTCTGTGTTTCAGGAGGGCTCCTGGAAAGGTAAGTCTCTCTTTTCTAACTCTGTGGCCTTTCTGCTAATAATTCAAGAAGTTTAACAGCTGGAAGCTGCTAGTGCAGTTAACAGCAGCATAGCTTAGAAAAGCGAAGAACTGACTCAAGTCTTGGACTAAAACATAATCCCAAATTCCCGTGTGTTTCCAGGAAAAGAGTGGGTACTCAGCACTGAGCTCCTGCGTAATGTACCCGCACCAATAACAGCTTCAAGAAACTCTTGATTTCATAGAGTCAGTCTGAGGAGTAAAAATATGACCTCAGCTGTCTTTTAGTTTGTTGCTTTTTCTACCTTTGGAACATGCTCCTTGTTGTCTAAGTCTAAATGAGCAACATGAAGAAACCAGTGCTGTTTTGGAGCAAACCTTCTACATTTACTATATGTGATTGTTTTCCCACAGCAGTTGCTGTGCACCAGATCTCAGTTCCTTTTGGAATAAATAAAACTGAAGATCCATAGCAGAGAGTGGATGTGATTCAGCTCTGAACCCACCTGGGGAAGCACACTACCATGGGACCCTCTACTGTGTGTCTAATCAACCAATGCCAGTAGAAGGGTCTCAAACATCAAGTGTTCCCATGACACCTAAAAATGGTTCATCTCTTATATGGGTGCTGCATTCACCTTCCTACCAGCCATTTTATTTCCTAAAAACTCCCTCAAGTTTCCACACAAACATCCCCTTCTGAGTTGCTGGGGCTGTGTTCCCACCTGAGAGCAGAAACCAGGCAGCAGAGTGCTTGAGTCACCCTGATCAAGGTCCTCTGAGCTTGGTAAGTGTCCTACTTGGTTGGTGGGACGTTAGGCAGCACCATGGCCTCTGTTCTAAAACAGACTCACCGTGCTCACCTAAGCACCTGCGCAGTATCAGTTTGCCAAAGTGTAGATGCCTGTATGTGAGCTGCTCACTGCAAGCTCCCCATGTATAATCAGCAGGGAAAGCCAGGTGCTTTTCAGCCACCCTTAGCACCACCCTTTTCAGTCACCTTCATCTTAGACCAGATGAATCTCCCAAGGGCATTGCTGCTTTCTTGACGTCAGCCTTAAAGAAGAGCCTGGCCCAAATGGCTCAGGGATCCGTGTTCGGTCAGACGATCCTGCTCCTCACGTGCAGGTATGGAAGTGGGGATTAGTCACTACTCTTGGGTCATTGTTCCTAATCAGCTGTGCCTCTCTTGTTTTGAGGGGCTTGGGTAAGCAGACTCACCCCATAGTCCCCTAAGCTTCCCCAAAGGGATAATAATCCCTTTCCCAGAGCAGCCCCCTGGGATGTGTAGATCATGGCCAGTTTCTTCTAAGAGCCAGCTAGGCCCCCTCCCCTTTGGGGGCTGCCCAGTGGACAGGGCTAAGATTAGCTTTAGGCACCAGTGTTCACTGCTGTCACAAACAGTGCTGGGCCAATCTGAAAAAATGCTCAGCCCACCTGTACCATGTGGGAGAAACAGCAAACGTGTGATCCTGTTGGTGAGATAACAGGAGGGGGAGGGTGGGCACCTGAGGCCAGGTCTTCACACTCTAGTATTTTAAGTAGTTACTGAAGAGAAGGCAGAAACAGTTGTTGGTAAGTGAGCCAGAGCACAGGACTCATTTGCTGCAATAAATAGGTTACTAATCCCCTCCTGCCTTCTCTTGTTGGCCAAGCAAGCCTTGAACTCCTGCTCTGGGGTGGTACAGATTCGTCAGGAAGAAGTAACAGCATCTCCTTTTTTTTCTCTCTAATGGCTGGAACTCTCAGTACTCCTGCTTTGTCCATCCAGTCATTATCTCTGCTGCTTCAGAAGAACCTGTGCCAACTTCTGCCTCTGCTGATGCCAGCCTCAGGCCACGGAATGCTTATTTTCTTCTCCTCTGCTGGGTCTGCTACTCATTCATCTGTCCTACTTGGGATTTAAATTTAGTTTGTTCAAAAAAAAAAAAAAGGTAGCTTGTAAACATAAAGGGAAGCTGTTCTCAGCATAGTTTCAGTGCAAGCACTACCTGGAAGAACTTGACCTCCTGTTAGCGTGCCTGCCTAATGATATGCCTTGGTTGAGTCCCAAGGTTTGAGAAATGGAGTAGGCATTCACAATTCTGAACAGTCCAAACATTAACTCCTGAGGTCTTGCAGCTGGCTAGTGCACTTTCCTTGTGTTTAGTCTTGGGAGCGGTAACGTGACATCTTTCATGAGGTTTGGTGAGCGCTAGTCGCTGTTGAAGACCAGCTGAGGAAGCTGGGGCTTTTTAGTGTCAGATAAGGAGGCTGAGGGGAGACTGACCGTGATCTACAACTGCCTGCAAGGAGGGTGTAGAGAGGTGGAGGTTGGTCTTGGTATCTCTTGGGTACCAAGTGATAGGATGAGAGGAAATGGTTTCAAGTTGCACAAGGGTAGATTTAGGTCAGAGATTAGAAAAAATTTCTGAAAGGGTTGTCAAGTATTGGAGCTGCCCAGGGAAGTGGTGGAGTCACCATCCCTGGAGGTATTTAAAAGGCGAGAAGTTGAGGTGCTGAAGAACTTGATCTAGAGGTGGGTAGGCTAGGCAGGGTTGGGGTGGGGTTGGACCCGATCATCTTGAAGGTCTCTTCCAAACCAAGTGATTCTATGATAAAGCAGGTTCACAGTTCAGAGTTATTTCTGTTCACACTGTCTTTCTGTTGACATCGTTGTTCTTGACTGAGAAGGATACCACTCTCAGCATCACCTTCTTTCAGTTCATACAAGCTTTAAGAAAGATGCTTGACCAACAAACATTTCTCTCTGACTAATTGGTGACACAAAGACTTCCTCGCTTCAAGGAATTGATTAGCATCACAGTTCTGTGAGCAGGAGAGAATCAGACCTCCCAAATGGTCATGAATTAGGACATTTGCTATTGCTCATAAATACCTGAATGAGGGCTGAGATTATACATATCATCACCTGCTTTTTACTCCAGGTAATGAAATTTAATTTGTTTTTCCCAACAATATAACAGGATCTAATAAAAACACTACTTCTCCCCACAAATCATGCCTCACCTTACCCTCTGTTCATCCTTGTTGTGACAACAATCCCGGAATAATATTGCAATATTTTTCTGCTGTATTTCTCTTTCTCTGCTCCAGAGTGATCTGTGACGCTTTGTTACCTTGTTTTTATTCTTTTGGAAGTAAACGGGTTTTGAAGTACGTTTTTAGGTATTTCAGTATTAAAACCATAAATCTGTCATGAATTTCTCATCTGTGTGACACTTCCTTGATAAGCTAAATATTTGCACTTTTTAGCCCTCTGGCAGTTGAAAATTACATTTTTTTTCAGCCAGAAAATTATTTGCCTTGTGATTGTGACGAAACAATCAGTGAAGACAAATCCTTAATTCATGGATTGCTAAGGGTCTGCCAGTAAATGTCCGTAATTGTTTTCAACAGTATGCATGGTTTAGGTTGGGGACAAGAAGGTGAAGTGATTCCTTACACTGAAAGGCAAAGATATTTTTCATGTCTGAAACAGAGAAATTTTGCCTGGCAATAAACCCCATCTTTTTGGATGTTGCTCAGGTTGGATTTTTAAGACTGCATCGGTGCTGTGAAGCTCAACACTGTGGAGGTGCTTTTCTTCATCTTTGCTGTGCCCTCTTTTGGCTCACACCAGAACCAAGGAGGACTCCCTATGTAGTCTCCCCAATTACCTTTGTGATCACTATAAATATGCCAATATTAGAGAAAACATTCTTTAACTTCCTGCTCTTCCCCACAGAGTTTTCAAATATTTGAATTAGGAGGACCTTACTTCCCAGAAGGTTGCGTTGTGACATAGCCTGTTATGCCCTATTTTCCTTATTGTATTTCATGTCGTGCCCTTCAGGCATCTCAGCTCTCACCACCACTGAGCAAGGGAGATTCACCAGGAGGATTTTAAAGGAAGAAACCTTTGCGTTTGGTCAGACAAAAAAAGTTGCTTCTGGCAAAATATTGTGGCTGGGTTTTCTCACTCCTCATGGCAGATTTCTGACCAGCAAGGTCTGAGGGGTTATTTATATGTTGTTTCTAATTTTTCTTACCTTTTAGCTATAATTCCCTCTAAATTGAGTGAGAAGTCCTCTTTGATGAATGAGCAGCTGGATGTATAGTACGCTTTGTCCCATGTTTCTTAGATGGACCCCATCTCCTCTCAGTTTTCTTATCCTGTAAGACTGCAACCTACAGTGAAGAAAATGATATCCTTTTTTTTTGCCCCTGATAGCATCTGCAGAACCAGTAATTCATTCCCAATATTGCAGTCTGTCCTGCCACAACCCTGCAGTTTTTGCGAGATCTTTTTTTAAAGGTAGCTTTAAAATCTCAGACCTCTTGTAGGATAGATACAGGGTCACATTATCTGGCTTCAGATGCAGAGAAGATGCCTTTCTGCTAGAGCCCAGAAGTGAGGATTGAGGATTTTATTCCTCCCAAGACAACCTTAGGTAAATGAATTTGTTAGTGCATACCTCTGTTTGCCCAGAGAGGTGTCCTTTGGACAGCACTGGGGATGAAAAGTACTACATAAGTATGCGGTGAGATTGAAAATTTAATTTAAGAAGGATTATGGTGTCAATCATTATGACCTAAGCTGAGATATATTTTAGGTAACAGCTTCAGAGTCAGATACAGCTCTTCTGGATTTGAATGTGGATTTATAACTTCAAATACCAAATGGAGTTCATTCATCTGTCTACATAATTTACTTAAATGTGCCTAAAGGCAACTTTTGGCCCTCTCCTTTCAGCTGAGCTGTAAATGGTAGGGAAGATTTATGTTACAGTGGCATTAAGAACTTAATTGCTTTAAAGCTAAATTACCACAAAGCATCATCCACTGCTGGACTGCAATTAAAGATTTGTGCATTCTGGTGAATCTGAAACTAGAAGTCCAGCTTTGGAGAATGTTCTTTATTCCATCTGTTTAATGATATAGAATTGAAGCATTACTGTAGGATAACCATTTTACTTGCCTGAACGAGTAGCTGTTTAATAATGACTTTGTTTACTATGAATTCAATTCAAGAAAAAAATCCAGAATTTCCCTTCCCCTCATGAAATGAAATATCAAATTTTCTTCCTAATTGTTATTTCTTCTATTTAAAAATAAATCTTATTATAAGTAAGCTTTTAAAAATTATCTGTACTAACTATATTATTTGTAAGGAAATTCCTTTTCAGGGTGAACCTGGAAGTTTCTCGTTTTCACACAGTGTGAGTGTCTTTATAACCAACAGTTTTTACTGTATCATTTATTTCTAAGAGACTCCAATCTGAAAGTAAAATGTATGCTCCTCCTCTTGAACAAGCCGTTTCTTTAGTCATCTCTATCGTAACAACACATTCTTCTGAATTTCCCTTTGATGTCAACCATGGCCTCCAAACCATGTATTTTGCCTTCAGATTCCTTCCCACAGCCAAGGAGACAGAATCTCATTCTGGCTTAATTGAAATAAAAACACCACGGAAGCTGTGGAAAGGCATTTCCTAGATGTCAAGTCCAAGCCTTGTTGATTCCAACTACTGAGTGAAACAACTTCACAGCTGCCTTGATCTTATTCTGGTGTAATCATATTTAAATACAGTGTCTATAGCTAGTGCCTTCTATACGCAATCAGTAGGGATTCTGATGTGGTAAAGATCACCCCATCCCCTCCTTTTTAAGCTGAGAATTGTCCATCTCAGACTTGACACATACCGCGTGTTGGCATCTGGTGGCTGGCCACAGGCACGCCCTTGGATATGGCTAAACCTTATGAGAGGGTGACGTGAAAAACCAGTCCTCCTAGTGAGCTAGTCTGGCTTATCAGCACAATACAGTCTTATCTAATCACTTTTTACATGAAAGAATAAAGCAATAATAAAAGTTGCTTATATATCATTTTCTTGCAGCGAGTACCAGAGAAAGCAGTGGAGGAGCAGGAGGCTATAACTGGGGAGAAGACCTCACCGCTGTATTTACTTCTGCTGCTTAAGCAGAACACGTCAAGTAAACATTGCAACAGCTGAGGTGCTATTTTCACTTGTACCAAGTGCTCTAGAGAGCTGTGGAAGATGTGCAGTTTGGAGCAAGGTGTGCCTGTTGAAGTTTTCTCATTACTATCCAAGATGAGGACGTAAGCCCCAAGTTGCCTATGACTCCAGGACAGAAGACCTCCTGCTGTGACTGTTTCACTGTGAGGTATCGTGATAGAGCACTGGGACAGGCTGCCCAGAGAAATTGTGGAGTCTCCTTCTCTGGAGACATTCAAGACCAATCTGGATGTGTTCCTGTGTGGTTTAAATCTATTGATCCTGCTGAGGCGGGGGGGTTGGACTAGGTGATCTCCAGAGATCCCTTCCAACTCCTGATGTTCTGTGATTCTGTGACTTGGCTTGGTAGCAGTGCAGGGCACCCTGGCCTGCACTTAGCTGATGCACTTACCCTGCTCCCTGGTGCTATCTGCCAGTAATAATTGCCTTTTACCTAGTTATTTCTGGCCTGTTTCCACAAAGTTTAGGATAACTGAACATTTCTGAGACTCCTGTTTCTTTGTGGTACTTGATGGAAAGCTTCCCGAAAGTTACGAGAAAGAAGTTTGCTGACAGCCTGAGGGAGACAGATAAAAAATGGCACCTTCACAGAAGTTTCTTTCACTTATGACATGGGACCAAAAGTTTTATTATCATTGCATTTTTTAGCATCCCAAATCTCTTGTTAGGATCACAGACTTGCAGCATATCGATGTGACAGAGCTCTTACCATAACGAGCTAATAATCTCTTTTAACAAGATATACAACAGAGACAAGCAATTCAGAAGTGTTTAATCTATCACTTTAGAAACAATTATGTTTTCAGAATTGGAGTCCAGGAGCTGCCTGCTGTTGTGTATGCTCGTAGCCATTTCCATTTAGTGCAGATTTAAAAATGCAAATATTTAATTTGGTTTTGTGCAACATATTTGGGGGAATGGGACTATTATAAAAAGTAAAAAAAATATGTAAGTGCTATGCCCACCTTATCTACATAAAACTATACCCCAAAGTTCAAATTGCACTGTAATGTTACTTAACAATGCAATGAGCTGTAAAATAGATGATTTTTATGCAGCTGAGCCCTCAAGCTTATTCTTATTTCGAAGGCACTGTTTTCTTACTATGGAAACAAACAAGTAAATGATAGACATTGCTTTCTTTAATGCTCATTATGCTGCTATCATTTTTGACTGGGGCGGACAGTGAGATAATCTAAATGATACAGATCACTTGTTTTCTTCCCTAATAGGAAAGATTATGAATGGCTTTGTTTTGATGGCTTTATTGCCTGCAAGATAATGAAATATCTCAGCATGGATTTCATTAGACTTTTGCTAGTCTCACTGTGATACACCCATTAAGCGGCCAGATCTCCTTGTTCATGTAAATGGAGCCAGATATTTCAAAGAGTTTAGCATGCTGTGAAAATCTGGGCATGGGTGTCACTGAAACAGTTGCTGGGTCTTTAGATTATGGCAGGCTTTGGCCATGAGAGTAACCAGAGCGATAATGCAGCCTATCAAAGGAGGGCCGCAGAGTTGATATGAAGGCTGGAGCA
This sequence comes from Heliornis fulica, assembly GCA_013399135.1. NCBI lineage: Eukaryota > Metazoa > Chordata > Aves > Gruiformes > Heliornithidae > Heliornis > Heliornis fulica. The sequence continues at coordinate 59,504 of VXBZ01011683.1, read as the reverse complement.
CCTCTCCTATGAGGACAGGCTGAGAGAGTTGGCCTTGTTCAGCCTGGAGAAGAGAAGGCTGCGGGGAGATCTTACAGCAGCCTTCCAGTACCTGAACGGTAAGGACCATTCCTGTAGGAATGATTTTCCTACAGGAAAGCTGGGGAGGGACTTTTTACTTTGTATGGGTATGAGGCCCTGGGACCTTTGGCATTTCAGCTTCCTCACTAGTTGCTGGGTTCATGCTTGCGGTGCCTCTGTTTGTTGGCTTCCAGGGGGTAGGGAAGAGCACAGGGCTGTCTCCTCACCAGCAAGCCAGCCCTATGGAGAGAGTCGGCATCAAGATAGCTGCAAGGAAGGACTTACGGTGTCAGCTGGGGAGCAGTTTAGCAACCTGAGGTCTGAAAAGAGAAGGTTGTAATTCCTTGAAATGGCCAAGCTGACTGTATTCTTGTCCCAGGGATGAAAGGAGGCAAGGACTGGAGGGAGCAAAGAAATATGAGCCCTTTGCAACCCTCACTCTTTTCCTCAGACCACTCTGAGATCCCAGTGTTTTGTTCTTGTCTTGGCTACATGTGCAGGGAGACTGACCTGAAGCACCTGCTGCCTGTCCCAGGGTAACTTTCATGACAGTTCAGAGATTGGCTGTGGATAGATGCCAGTGGAGGAAAAGGATTCAAAGATCATCTGCTGACAAATGCTGATGATGGAGAAAAGTGAGCAGTGGTTCACTACAATTTATGAAGAGAAAAGAAGAATCTTGGTCACGGGTTAACTTCTGTGCTTGTGTGTGTGTGCTCATGTGCATGGGGATTGATTTAGACAACTGTTGTAAGTCTCGTGTGAACCTTGCTGTTTTTCAGCCTTCGACTAAGTCACAAAATTTTGATAAATTTTCTTAAATTACTTCTTTTTAAATTGGTTGATAATTGACACTAAATATCATGCAATTTAGTCTTGTGATTTACCATAATATTATTAATAAATCTTAAATTGCAGCTACTTCAAATGTGTGTAAAATCAATTTGCAATAAATTGGCGTAGCTGGCAGGAACTTAAATCCCTGTTTGCAATGAATTGGGGTAGTTGGCAGGATCCTAAATTAGGATTCACGACACCCCCTGAGCTATTTTTCTGCAAAATCGTCATGTTCCTGTTGTTATGAACAGCTGCAAGCTTTGTTTCTACAAGGATGACAACCAATGCATGTTAAGAACGAAAACAGGAAGACATGTATGAAAACAAGATTTTCATCTGTTTGATCCTCAACATGAACAGGAGAAGTTTGGGCTGGATGTATGAGAGGCCAGAGGGTAAGGTTATGCACAGACTTAAAAAACTTGTCAATTTGTTGTATTTCTTTTTTTTTTTTTTTTTTGGCAATGGCTCATGGGCAAAAAAGCCTAACACAATTCTGAGATTTAATACATGCAAAGAAGCAGGGACCACAGAAGACCACACAGAGATAGGTTGCAGCTACTAGAATAAAATGAAATTAAGGCAGAGGAGAATTTGAGCATCAGAAGGTGTCAAGGCTGCACCATCACCAGCATTTTAACATTTCTTTCTTCTCGCCTCTACTATAGCTAAATACCAGCTCTTATAAGTGATTATTTTCTTGTATCAAAATGGTATAACAACGTCCCAAATAAAAAATCAGCAACTCTCTAATGAATAAGCACAGGGGAAGAAGAGTTTAATAATTCTTAAAGCACTGAGCTGTAGTTACCTTAAGGCAACCCATACATGATCTGAAGCAAGATGTGCCTGCCAAGGGAAGAGAATCCCAGGTACGATGCCTACCTGGTCTTTTACCTCCTGAGGTCCCTTTTCCATGGAGCAGCTTATGTGTGTGGTTCCCAGCCAGACTTGACCACTGCACTGCTGACACCGTTAAATGCTGCAACTTGAGTCGGAGAGAAGAAAGTGGGTTTCTGTTCTCTCCCTCTCCTTACACCTGCCTGAAATGGGAGTAAGAAGTCCTTTGCTGTGGCTGGAACTCCAGCAATAGCTTTCTAAGAATGGCTGGGGAATGGTTCTTGCCCCATGTTTTTCTCACATCATAGGAGTTGTTTCAAAATTTACCCTGAAAAAAAGAATCAGGATATTTGATAGCTCATGCAGATTGAATCCAGATTTCAGGTTTCCAACCTATTTTGCGGGGAAATAGTTGGAATCTTAAGAGTCAAGAGTGTTTCCAGTTATTTCATAGATCCTTTCCCAGCAGTGTATATAAAGAGGCCGAAGGGAGAAGGTGTAATAATTACACGGCCACCCTGCCCATCTCCGTGACTGCTATAGACAGGTAGCAGTCACATCAGTGGCTCTGATGAAGCGAAACAGCAGAAATGTAATGCCTGGGCAGTTGCTGGCTGTTCTCATCAGTCACAGCACTGCACATCTGACTCAGTATTGTACAATGACACCTGCTTGTTAAGAATACTGAAGCCAAACTATTTGGAGATGAAAATTAGAGAGAGATTTGCCCATCAATGTGCCACATTCAGATGCTTTCCCTGTGTCTGGCCTATTTTTTTTTTTGTTTAGACCATGAAAATTCATGTAATTTTTTCAAAGCATGTCCTTATATGTATTTGAATTGCCTTTGTTTTTCTCCATGCATTTTCAGAATTCAGATTCACAGTGGAAGAGATACAAGGGTTCGGCCAGCTTTCTCCTGTGGCAGACTGACACCACAGGGAACCCTAATATGAATAAGGAGTGGATTACTTTGCTCATCTACAGGTATTTGTACGCCACCCTGCCAGTATCCCCAGCCCAAAAGTTTGTCAGATGCTGAAATACAGCAACATGTGGGTTGTCCTCACTTCTCTTTTTTTT
>VXBZ01011683.1:26466-56666 GCA_013399135.1 Heliornis fulica | reverse complement strand
TTTTTTCCAGTCATTATGTGGGCTAAGTTATGTGGCAGCAAACAGATGGCTCTGGACATAAACTTCATGCTAAGCACTTCCACAATAGAAGTTTAGGTTGGAGGTAGATGATTCCTGCTGGAATAAGTGTGATGATTTTAGAGGTGATTGGTCCCCCAGGTGAAGGAAATCTGAGATCTCTTAGTCCACCTCAGGACCAAATAAGCCAGGGTAGGTTAAACTGCCTTCTAGTGAATATTAAATAACCCAGCAGCTGGCAGAGGACCAATCAAGGACTACTTCAACTATTGGTTCTCCTGACTCAGATGGAGAAGTACTCATCTCCATCAGAGAAACAATAATGTATGGATCAACAGTCATTTCTGCAGAGCACATCTAGTCATGGTTAGATTAATCTCTGAAGCCCCAGTCCAAGGCAGCAGGTAAAAAGTTTGGGAAGGCTGTCCTTGGAAGGTTGAATTTCTCAGATAAGAAATAAGAAGAGCTCAAGCTCAAACCCACGGCAGGCCGGATAATAAAATGCTGTTTTATTTCTTCCCCAGTGGCCTGAAAAAATGATTAGAACAGATCCTCAAAGTCTGCTCTGACAGCTACTCCCAAACTTACTGGGCCTTAAGCAGGTTAGGAGAGAATTCACAAAGGCATCCTGGTGACAATGTTACTGATGGCTCCATTGCATGGCTGGATCATGCATGGTTACCTCTTGTGTTGTGGACCAGGAACAGTCAACACACCTGCTAGAAGAGCAAGAAGACTAATTACAATTAATGTGTTAATTTTTCCCAACCATCTTTTTAATATTTATTGAATGGAAGCTTGATTTTATAAGAAATGTTCATCTTTTTTTTTGTTGTGTCACACACAGCAGTATTGGTGATGTGCCATGTCTTCTGTTTCTTCCCAGTCATCTTTCCTCCCCTTTTCCTGGCTTTCCACATCACACTGCGTCAGCACCTTTAGGACTGTGTCTGACTTGGGCCTAGGGAACTTTCTCCCCATAGAAACCACCTTGGAGAGGGCACTAATGTGTGCTGGGGCCTCAACAGACTGTGGACCACAGCCTCCTTTTCTTCCGTCCCGTCTGACCCTGCTGTACCTGGCCAGCCTTTTCCTTTCTTGTTATTTTGATTCGCATCCCTTATTTCATTTAAGTATGGGGTTTTTTTTTTGCTTATCCCAGGTAGGTCCAAAAAGATAATGGCTGTTCAGGGAAGCTTCCTACTACTTCTGTCTGTCAAGCAGTTCTCAACACCCCCAGGGAGAGATGGACTTCTGGACATCGCAGCTCTTGAACCCTCGAGAGCATCTGTGGTGTGTCTGAGGATGGTGAGGCTTAGCTGAACTTGGCTAGACCCAACAGGGAGGCACAATTCTGGTTCTTGATGCTAGCTGCCACATTACTGTGTGTTAAATCACTCCTCTAAAGCAAAGGGTAAGAAGGTGGAAAGAAAGGTCATGGAAAGTACAAGACCAAGCAGTATCCTATTTACTGTTTTTGATCTTAGAAATGGTTGGACTCTTCTTGCTAAAATTTTCCAGAAGGATCAGCCAAAATTAGATATCACATATGGAAAACTTCAGTCAGACAGATGAAGTTTTGCAAGGAATAATTAGCTCAAAAGTGGGTCTTCTAGTAGGAAATGTCCAGCCACCTTTGTAACAGGCAATGCTACTAAATTTGCTGTGACTAATCCTTGGTATTGATTTTGTTGGCTGGTTGTAGAATGACAGTTTTCCTGACTCCTCTAATTTAATTCTGTTAATTAGAACAAATGACTGTGCCATTTGCCAGGACCATTGCCTACTTGTCTGTTTTCTTATTTTATGCACAGCTTCACTTGTGCTGTCCTGAGGACTGTTAAACCATGGCATAAAGTTCTGACGCTTTTATATGTCTCTTTGTGATAGCTAAGCTGAATGTTTAAGTAACCATGTTGCCTGATTTCCAAGACTCCCAATGGGAACTGCTGGGAACGAGATATTTATTGTCTCGCAGGCATATAACTACCCCTATCCAACTAGGGTATTTTAACCACGGTGCTACTGCTGCTGAGGTTCTCACAGCACCTGGCTCTCACTTTAAAAGGACAAAGTACCTGCAGTGGGTGCTTACAGTTATCTGCTGAATCAAAGGCTATGGAGATAAACTTCAGGACAAATGACTCTGGGTTTTGTAGCTGTGACATGCTGCACCTGAAGTTATTCACTGTCTGGACTTGCACCCGTTCTGATGCTGGGTTTAAGAGCTGTCAGTCAAAGGGTGTTTTAAAGCAGTAGCAGCACAGATTTTATGCCATTCTTGATTGCCCTGTTTTTCGGTTCTGGAGGCAGCGAGCTAAATTTGTTTCTGAGCATTGTAGAAAATGCTGCACTAAGGGGCTTTTAGTGTAGGGGCAGAGATGGGAAGGTCTTTCTCCCTCTGCCTCTCTCCACAGAGGAAATTCAATCAAGGCATTATTTTGCTCTATCTAGAAAATGGGAAACTTCCTGTGTTGCTCACAAAGGGTGATGCTGATTAGGAGAGAATTGGTACATTGAGTGCTGGAACAGGAACAAAGGAGAGGTGAGGAGCCTGGGATGTGTCGCCACAGCTAACATTGCTATTCAAGGTCATCCAAAGAGATCTCTCCTCCTGCCCCAGCTCTTCACTCCAGCATCATCTCTTCCCTCACCTCCTTCTTCCAGGATTCAGAGACCCTTCTCTAAAGGGAGGGTGGTCTCCCCACCAGAATGCTGCTCCTCTGAGGCAGGGCTGGGAGCCAGGAGAGCCAGAGAAAGCACAGCTCTCCTTCTCTGCTGCTGAGCACTAGGAATTGCTCGTGGAGTCAGGAATTAAGAGGCTCCAAAGCTGCAGCTGTGCTGTGCTCTGTGATGCAAGGCAGGGCGTAATGCTTTGAGGGACTGCCGGCCTTACTTTGGTGTGACAGGGATACGCCCAGGACGGCAGGCTGCCTGACAGCAGGCTGCACCTGCTCCTGCCCCAGTTCTGTGCGGTGCCTGAGAACCTCAGAGCCCAACATGTGCTGGGAACGACACTAAGGGTTCTCACAAAAACCCAGGCAAGACATGCTCAAGTAACATTAACCCTTCGCCGGGGTGCATTTTTTAAATGAAAATATAGTCCACGAGATCACTCTGGCCTCAACTTAGGGGTCTAACAGGTCTTCTGGCTGTATCTGTGTGGGCCTCAGGGAAACAAACATCTCTGCTTACCTTAATGAAGAGCTTTTTACAAAGTTGTTTGATGTCAAAAGCAACCTGTCCTCGCAAGCCTTCTGCATCAATCAGTGGAATAATTAGTGACTTAGCCACGAAAACAAAGCAATGACTAGACCGAGCGGCAGGATCTGAGAAGGAAAGGAGTGTTTCAAAGGGCGCTCATGGAAACCGAGATCAGTTTCCAACACCCTGTGGTATGGTAAGAATATGTAGCAATTAGCATTCAGAGACTTACCTGGATATTTCTGAGACAAAATCCAGCTTCACATACTCCTGGCTTCTCCCGGGCCCCATAGATTCCCAGGAGACCTTGGAGAGTGTGGTTGGTAGCTGCAGTGGTACGGTTGGTGTAATCCAGCAAGAGAAGGATGTTGCCAGGCAGAAGAAAACTCTCCACTGGCATGTATGCACTGCCATAATCCTTCTTGCACAGAGGATAGACGGTCCAGAAGAGCTGTTAGGGAAGTGTGGGCAGGCTTCATCCAGGCTATGCCCAGTTGGATTGATCTTCAGTCTGGAAAGTCAGAGAAGTCTAAAAGAACCAAGGAGCAGCCAAGGCTTGTTTCCATCACAGCTCCCACAGGGCTTGCACAGTCTTCACAGTGAGTTGTCAGCCCTGCTGCCTCAGGAGATCAGGTTTAATTTGCCATCTCTGATGAGGCTCTGTTCTGTGGGACCTGAGCAGGGTTGGGTCGGTGGCAGTGGCAGAATCCACCAATAGTCCCAGATGAAGCAGGGTAGTGAATCAGGTCCGAAGTCCGGCTAGCAGCAGAGGAGACATGTTTGCGATGCATGTTTGTTCCTGCTCAGGCAGGGGGGTTGGACTAGATGATCTTTAAAGGTCTCTTCCAACTCCTAACGTTCTGTGATTCATGCAGGAGGCAGGGCCAGGCAGGACCTGGTCTCTGACAATGACCAGGATGCCTGTTTGGTTTGGAATGCTGCAGGGGACAGGGACCTGCAGCGTAGCCCAGACAGAGACGGGGGCCAGGGAAGCTGCTGGTTTATATGTTTCAAATCTTAACACTTGGCTTTCTTTGAGGGGGTTTTACGGTGTGTACTGTTTTGTTACAAATATTTTGGTTTGGTCAGATGCTAATATGGTGAAAGACGTGTCAATACAGACTTAAAAAGTAGGTTTTTCTGAAATTCTTCAGCACTACCATGAATTCCAGTATGAAATATTAAGAGTCTACTCAAATGATGCCATTCTGGGAATACTACTGAAATGTCTTGACAATCCAATTAACTTCCTCAAACCAAGGTCACTTGTCCTTTTTCTTTTTTTTTTTTTCCCTTAGAATGTTTGGTTTGATAAAGAACAAAATGAGCTGAAAGCAATGTTGAAAACAGCATCTTGTATGTCCCATTGTCTATAAATGACATTCTCAAGACCTGCGCATATGCGCTTGTTTTAGTGTGTGGGCCCCAGAAGCAGCTCTAGCATGGTTGAGTGTGGTGGAGAGCATCACATGAATAAACTCCTGTAACCCTGGCAACATCCTGCCTTGAAAACCTCCAGCTTCTCCCTTTTACTGTCTTGTTACTCTTAAATCTAACAACTAGGTCAAATTCCCTAGTTCTCTTACTACGCTGGAAGGATGTGTGAAGCTAAATGCTTCAGGTGATTCTAGAGATGCTAAGAAGCATGGCAATCAAAAAGGGCTTTTTCTACTAGTTTAATTAAAGCAAAGGTACTGCTGTACCATGCTATGCAGAATTGTTTCACTGTCATCTGTGACATTTTCCCCCCTGTGTTTATGTCATCACTGCTTCGTGATATCAGCAGACTTGGTGAGGGTGCATTTAATTCCACTGTCTATATCTCTAACAGAGATGTTTTACAGTGCCGGTCCCAATACTGACCCCTGAAGAATGCTACTCATTGTTGATCTCCACTTGAACATCCAGCCAATTCCTTATCCACTGAGTGGTTCATCCATCAAGTCCCTTTGTGAAGCCATGTTGGCTGTCACCAACTACCAATCGGCAATCACCTCCTTGCTTTCCATGTGTCTGAGCATAGTTTTCAAGGAGGATCTGCTCCCATGATCTCACAAGTCACAGAGATGAGAATGACTACTCTATATTTCCCTGGGTCTTCCTTTTTAATTCTACTAGGGCTTTAGCTTTCCTAACCTGACTCTGGCTGCTCAGTTTCCCTGTATTCCTCCTGGGATACCTGGTCTTGCTTCCACCATCTGTAGACTTCCTTTTTGCATTTGAGTTTGCCCAGGAGCAGCTTGCTCATCCATGTAGGTGTCCTGCCATTTTTGCCTGAATTTTTCTTTGCTGGGATCCAGAGTTTGGTGGAAGTGATCCATAAATGCCAGCCAGCCCTCTTGTGCCCCTCTTCCCTCCTGGGCCTTGCTCACAATACTCTACCAAGCATGTCTCTGAAGAGGCCAAAGACTGCTCTCCTGAATCCCAGAGTATTGAGTTTGCTGTGTACCCTGAGAATCTTGAACATCATTTCATTGGCACTATAGCCAAGGCTGATCTTGAGCTTCACATCCTTCACCAACCCCTTCTTGTTGGTGAGAACAAGGTCCAACATGGCACCTCTCCTTGTTGACTCTTCTGTCGCTTGGAGAAGGAAGTTACCATCAATGCCTTCCAGAAACTTCCTGGATTGCTTATGCCCTGCTATGCTGTCCCTCCAACAGACAGCTCTAAATTTGAATTCAAAATGCTGAATGCAGTCAAACTAGAAAGTTAGACAATATTCACCCCAGAAGTCTGAAAGAATAATTAGGGTCAAGGAACTAGATGGGGAATGGGATAAAAGTCAGCATAGATATAAGATCCCCTGACAGAAGGTTGTACCAGTCTAACCTAATACTTATCTCTAACAAGTCAATTAATTTTTGATACAAGGGAAATGAAATAGTTCCAATCAACTGTCTAGACTTTAGTAAAACATTTCTTTGCTGGAAATGATTAATTGGTCTGGAGTTTTGTATGTCAGTTAGTATATGATAGCCAAGGAGATGGCCAATGAGCAGAGAGCTAGAGGCTTGCAGAGTAGGAGAATTAATCAATAAGAGGAAGGATAAGACCTAAATTCCTCAAGGACTGAATGTGGGACTCAGATATACATTAGAGTTTGGCAGAAAAAAGCAGAAAACATACCGATGAACTCTTGATGGTAACAGCTGGGAGGCAGGAACAGTGCAGGAAAACCAGGAAGATCTTAAATCTTGACATAATAAAGAAATAATGAAATTCTAAGAGTCAAAATCATAAGGTTGCTAAGTAGCAAAAATTCCTGCTGTAAGCTGAAATCCATCAACTGGAAACAAAAGTGCAAGACCTTGTCATACTAAGCAGCTGCAGAGTGAACAGGTTGAGATGCAACAACGGGAAGACCAGCAGGGCCTTTCCCTGGGTCAGGCAGACTATGCCCTGCAGAGACTGGGAGAGTCTTATTTACCCTGTGTGAACCACTGGTACCTTCCCACTGAAAATACTGTGCAGCTGTGATAATCCATCCTTTCTGAAGAGGAGTAAGAATGGGGCAAGAGGGAGAGGAGGATCAGAAGAAAGAAAAGCTCATTTTCTGGCAGTTAACCAAAGGACCTTGCTACCTTTAGCTGACAAAAATGCTGATACAAGAATCACTGGAAATAAACACAGGCAAGAATAATTTCAAAGAGGAAATAAACCCAGTGGTCATAACCAGTAGTTGATTTCCAACAAGATTTTAGAAAAATAAGTTATTTACTTGTGTCTTTATGAAAAAATGTGTATGACATAACTCATAGACATGATCGAAGATTCAATCTGATGGCCCAAGAATCACAGAATGTTAGGAGTTGGAAGGGACCTCAAAAGATCATCCAGTCTAATCCCCCTGCCTGAGCTGGATCACCTAGATTAAACCACAGAGGAATGTGTTCAGATTGGTTTTAAATGTCTCCAGAGGAGACTCCACAACCTCCCTGGGCAGCTTGTTCCAGTGTTCTGTCAAAGAAGATCTTGCCAGTCATTTTTTTCCATCATTAGTCTTCTCTCATCATCTTTTCCTCAAGAAAAGGAGAAATATTTGGATATAATTCCACCAAGTTCTCGTGTCTTTCAAATGGCCATGAAATAGGATGGGGAAAGGTGACATAGTTAATGTCTGACTAAGTATTGATCTCATCACATATCCGGCATGGTGCCTTATTCTGAAAAAAAAAATCATGTTAGAATAAACTGGAACAGTTTGTACAAACTGTATTCTTTCAATAATGAGTAGTAGGTAATGAAGAAATGTTCTTAATAAACATTCTTAATATATTCAATAATACTGATCCTAAAACTTTTCTACATTGAGAATGTTTTACCTTGTAAAACATGAATGGGGCTATATAGATGCGAGTTATAATGTATGGACATGTGCAGGGATATTCGGTGCAATTGCAGAATAGGAACAGGTTGTATAAGAATGCAGCAATTACCTAGATGATCTTATCTATGAGTGCTAGATAAAGGGAGAGTTTATAAAATTCTATTTACTGGCGTTACTTCCTTCTTAGACATCTTGCGATATCCTATAGCAAATACAGGAAACCCAATATAGAACATACAGGGGTGATAGGGCCAAACTGTAAGATGGGTAGTAATGCTAACAGAAGTGTTTGCCTCCCACCAAAGGTAAGCTGAAAAAGGAGGGGTGCTGCAGGACACAGATAGCAGGTTTGCACTTGCAATTATCCCTGGAATCCGGCTTGTTTATGAGTCTGTCAATTGTATTTTAAAAGGCCTGTGAAATGGCTTCTGCTTGACTTTCAGATGGTCAGTATGGTAAAGGCTTTTAATTTACAAGAAGCAACAAAAGTATTAATGTTACTTCCGGGAATGATGATAAAATTGTTTCATTAGGGGGGGTCATATGTACTGATAATTACTTTTATAATTAGGATCGGAAATGACAATCTGAAATCAGAGTATCTCATTAGTGGTAATGAATTTTAATTTCTGACAAGTGAAATATTCCTGAGGAAACTACAGATGTTGTTAGAACTGCAGCAAATGGCCTGTGGTTTAAGATGTTTAAGTAACTGAAAACCAGGAACTCTGAAAGTGTGAAAACATAGAATCATAGACTGGTTTGGGCTGGAAGAGACCTTGAAGATCAGCAAGTTCCAAACCCCCTGTCGTGTGCAGGGACACCTCTCACTGTACCAGGTTGCTTGAGGCCCCATCCAGCCTCGTATTGAACACCTCCAGGGAGGGAGCAGACACCACTTCCCTGAGCAACTTGTTCCCGTGACTCACCACCCTTATAGTGAAGAATTTCTTCCTAACATCCAGTCTAAATCTACCCCGTTCCAATTTAAAACCATTACCCCTCATCCTATCACTCCATTTCCTTCTAAGAAGTCTCTCCCCAGCTTTCCTTTAGGCCCCCTTCAGGTACTGGAAGGCCGCTATACAATCTCCCTGGAGCCTTCTCTAAGCTGAACATGCCCAGCTCTCTCAGTCTCTGTGTTCATAGCAGAGATGGTCCAGATCTCTAATAATCTTTGTGGCCCTCCTCTGGACCCATTCCAACAGTTCCATGTCCTTCTTATGTTGGGGACTCCAGACCTGGACACAATATTCCAGGTGGGGTCTCACAAGAGTGGAGTAGAGAGGGAGAAACATCTCCCTTGATTTGCAGGCCATGCTCATTTTGATGCAAAAAAAGGTAGTACATGATAGTACTTCTTTAATTGCCTAGAGCAACAGTGTGAATCAGTTTTATCTAATATCCCAATTTTCTACTAAGTGCAAAGAGACTCTAAGATGCTGTGAGTGTGTTAAAGAAACTTGGTTTTAGCATGTGTTTTGGCCTCTTCTTGCCTAACAGCAGCTATCAACAAACCCTTTGTTTGCTCCATTACTTTTAAATTCAAGACGCATCAAATATGTGTTAGATTTAAGATATTAATAATCACAGAGTTTCATGAGTAGCCCATGAAGAGCTTACAGGTCAGGAGTAAAGGGAAGGCAGGGACAGGAGACACTGTAGTGGGGGTCTGCTAGAGGCCACCTGAACAGGTTGATGGAGCAGATGAGGTCCTCTGTAGACAGAGAGGAGCAGCCTCACAGGCCCTGGGCCTAATGGGGTGTTTCCAACCCAAACCATTCTACAATTCTGTGATTTCAGTTCATATCAGGGTAGACACAGTGACACATGTCGATATCCAAACAGACCTTTTGCTTATAGGAAAGTTGGAAAGTTCAAGAGTAAACTTACAAGTAGTTTACATGTAACTTTGGTTGGTCTGAAACCCCAACTCGGGACAAAAGCAAAGCCTGGTTTAGCTGGAAACTAAGCTATTACATTGCCTGCACATTCTAGGCCATTATCTGTATAAAAATATGAAGGAGTAATCTAGCTACCTATTTTAGGTGACTGAAATGAAGTTGACTGTAGTGGCAAGAGAGACACTAGATCTGTAGACAAAGCTGGACAAGAACTTTGATGACATCTACGATCATATTTTCTCGGAAGCCCTTTGAAGATATCAGGTTATAACCTGAAATTTCCCTCAGGCTCTCGGCTTTTATTGCAGATATGGGACAATGAAGAAACAGCTTCCAGGAGAAATACTCCCCACAGAACTGACTGCCAAAAAGATTTGGTCAACAGCAGGGTGATGCTTGATGCCCATGGCAGTTGTGTAGCCCTGTATTCCAGATAGCCTTTTACTGACCATACTTCTTGCTGGCAGGACAGCTGTCCCATCTAGTCCTTTCACTTCCTCTTCTGTTCTGTATTTTGTTCCATTTCTCCCTCCTCTCAGTATGGAAAGTATTTGAAGTGTTATACATCTACACAGAGCTTTTGGATAGTTTTCCTCAAGAGTTAAGAGGCATATGCTATAGCTTGACATGTCTGCAACCATCAGTGGTTTCCTGGAGAACAGGTTGTTGATGCCACCTCCGGGTTTGAGTGAGAAGTGTCTCTGCAGGACTTGGCAGTGAGGACTGGTGAATTCTCCTTTCCCTCATCAAGACCATGGCACAAGTGTTGTGACACCCCATAACTGAATCATCACACCCAAGGTTTGTTTTTTACTTCTGCCTACCTTCAGAAAGTTCAATGTACTGTGTTTCCCCAGACCTGCTAGTGATGGCTTACCCTGAAAGAAATGAAGTGAAACAGATGTATAGGTCTGAGGAATGGGCACCTTCCCCTCTCTCATGGAGGAAACCACATCTTTATTTCCAGAAAGACACCTAAGAAGCAATAGTGGAGAGTGAGTGAAAACAATATGAACTGCAATAACAAAACTCTTCAAGAAAATGAAGGGAGAGACAGTGCTTTTATGTGTACGTTCACGATACACATTCAGAGAAGAATGCTCTGAAAGGCAGCTGCCGTGGCTTGAAAGAACACAGGCCCACTGGCCCTCTGGGTGTGATGTGAAAGACATCTGCTGAAGGCACCGAGGGAGATCCAACTCCTATTCTCACTACAGCTGAGAGGGGAAAGGAGCTCTTGAGAGTGTTTGTGGCAGAGTCCCATTTCTATTTCAGGTATTATTTTGCCAATATGTTTGTGTTGCTGTTGTGCTCGGGAGTGCTTGCACAGAACAGGATCCCAGCACGCTGGGTGTTGGCCAAAGCCCATCCTTGCCCCCCACTAGACAATATAATTAGCTGGCAAGCTTCCATGGGTAGACACGGATGGACAAGGCGGTAGACTGCAATTGCAGAAGCAGCAGGTGCCTTTGCCCTGTCAAGGTTTCTGCAGGCACCTAGCAAAAGGGGACTGGTGGAGGACAGTGTAGTAGGCAGAGAGTGAAGGAACCAAAGGAGGTTTTTGTAGAAATAATAATGTGACAAGGTGCCTAGAGGTGCTTGAAAAATTCCAAACCAGGGTTGCCTGGCTCCTGCAGAGTGACAGGAGTTGAAACATTCAGTGGAGATGCTCAGGCATGGCAGAAACCAGGCATGCAGTCAGAAAGCAGACTGACTGCATGCCAGCGCGGCTCCTGGGACTGGGGGCTGCAAAGCCACCAGGGAGGTGCTGTGTTTTCCTGTCATGTAGCACCATAGAAAAATTCTTCCTACTTGAGATCCAATAGAAAATGTGAAGGCTGCAATCACAACCCGCCTTCCCCTTAAGTTAGCCTTTTCTTTCATTCAGATGTTTGTTTTTCTAGGCAAAAAGTCAGTTTAAAGTGTTATTTTAAACAGGATTCAGTCTCTAGGTATGATCAGAGACAGAATCACACAGACTGAATAAGCCTTTCCCTGTCATTGCTTGCCAAATGCTGCCAGTGTTTGGTAGCTCCTGGTAGTGGTATAAAATTATTTACTCCAGTAGGGAAAAACTATTTCAAATCAGGAAAAAAAAAGGCAAATCCATCAAGCTGACAAATTTGGGAGGGGTGTGTGTAGGCAAAGCCCAGTGAGTGCAGAAGGGAAAAAGACAGTATCTTAACCTTGCAACAATGTTCTGGGGGCTGCAGAAAACTTGGTATTTAATTATGCTTTGCCGACGCACATGCTTTATCCCCATGTAGTCAAATAAAACATTTAATATTTTTAAAACATCTAGCCACTCTACCAGAAGTGCCCTATTTTATGAAACATTCTGTTTGCAGAAGGAGCAGAAACTGGTTCTTGAAAAACAGATCACAGGCAATTGGAAGATAATTTTTCTGACCATGCCCTCCCTTCTCTTCCTCACCCAGCAGAACACATTTCTTCTCCTTCCTGCTTGTATTAACTCTGTGAAAGCTAAAGAAACAGCTTATTTGGAAAGCAGTTCATGTTTTATAGTAGCGTGGTTTGGCAAGTTAGCAGGGCTGGTGCTGCGTGCTGACAGCTCTGCGCGGCACGCTGCAGATGGCGTCGGGTTAAACTGCGATGGATGAGCTGGTCCTCAGCAGTAGTCTACCTGACACACAGTGTCCATCTCTTCTGCAGTAAACCCAGTGCTTTCACCTCTTGGGCACAGACAGGAGGTACCAGAGGAGTAGATGGGAAAGCTATAATTTAATGAGAGCTTGCTTTCTCATTAGGTATTGTGCAATGAGCTGGACTTGGTGCTTATAGGTCCCTTCCAGCTCAGGATATTCTGTGATACTATGATTCTTATACTCCATCCATTCCCAAGGTGCTGCTCTTTGACTGCTGTCCTTCATGCACGCAGCTTTGACATTCACCTTCTGCAAACATACCCTCAAACAAGACCCTTTCCTTCCTTCACTCTCAGCGAGCAAATACAAAGATACTGTGGAAAAAAAGGAAAAAGAAACACTCTCGTCCTGCTGCAGACAGCAGCACCACGCAGCCCTTTTCAGAAACACACCAGGCTCCAGCTTAAGGATGACTTAGGTTTTTTTGTCCCCACAGCTCTAACAGGAAGGTTGTTATAAAACCTCATTGCTGTGATGTTTTGAAGCCTTTATCAGACCCTGATTACACGGTTACATGCCATCAAGGATGTGATGATCTCTATATATATCCTGTAGTCAATTCATTCTCAAGTGCATACAGCACAAATCTTATCATTCCCTGCTTGCCCCCAGCTCAGGCTTCTTTTGTCATTTCTTACTTTAGCTGTAAGCTTGTTAGAGGACAGGTTATTGCTGCTTTAGTCAAACAGCCCATGCGTTCCTCAGGAATTGAAAGAGTAATGTGCTGCAATAGTAAAGGCTGAATATGGGCTCCGAAAGGTCAAGCAAAAGGAAATAAAATTATTAAGTAGCGTTACTTGTGAATAAAAATGAAGCAATTTTAGCAACTAAAGCTTAGTGAAAACATGAGTGATTTTGCATTTACATAAGAAAGACTGCAACAGAAGAGAGAGAAAATAGGTTGTATCAAATGGGGAGAGTGACAGGGTAAATAGACACAGGACTTTGAAAAAGATTAAACATTGTATAAATGAACGTGGTGGGCTCACCTTGGCTGGCTCATGGGTCAAGATAAGGACAGAGAGATCACTTACCAATTCACATCATAGGCAAAACAGACTCAGGTTGGGGAAATGAATTTAATTTATTGCCAATTAACTGTATCAGACTAGGATAGTGAGAAATGAAACAAAAATAAAAACACCTTTTCCCTTCACTGCCTTCTTCCTAGGCTCAACTTCACTTCTCACTCCTGTGCCTCCTGAGTGGTACGGGGGACTGGGAATAAGGGTTGTGGCAGAGACAGTGTGTGATGAACTGATGCTCTTCCATGGCTTCAGAGTGATAATGGGATACAGACCTTCATTAACTTCTTCGGCATGGGTCCTTTTGTGGGGTGCAGTTTTCAGGAATGGACTGCTCCAGTGTGGGTCACATTGTGGCCAACATAGGCTCACATGTCCTGTCAGAAAGCCACCTGCTACTTGAATTCATCTCCACAGGCTGAAGTTCCTGCCAGGAGCATTCTACAATGTGAACTTTCCACAGGCTGCAGCTTCCTTCAGGGTGCATCCAGTCGTTCTGGTGTGGGCTCCTCCACAGGCTGCAGGTGGATCTCTGCTCCACCATTGTCTTCTCCAGGGACAGCAGGGGAATCTCTGCTCTGCCACCTGGATCACCTCCTGTCTGTCCTTCTGCACTGACCTGGGTGACTGCAAGGCTGTTTTTCTCATATTTCCCACGCCTCTCTCTTTCAGAGTTTTTTAATCCTTTCTTAAAACGGTTAACACAGAGGCACCACCACCGCTGATGGGCTCAGCTTTGGTCAGAGGCGGGTCTGGCTTGGAACCAGCTGGAACTGGCTGTGTCCCACACTGGGGCAGTTTCTGGTGCCTGCTCACAGGAGCCACCCGTGTAGCCTACCTGCTTTCAAAACCTTGCCCTGTAAACCCAATGCAATGAAGTGGGAGAATAATATGAAACAGCCAGTAAGAAAGGCATTAACCTGTGTTTTTCCCACCTGGGGATTAGGGAAGCAATTTTCTGTATATTTGCAGAGGGAAAGCTCTTCCAGCCTGACCTCAAACCATACTAGTTGCCAGAGGACCTATATGGAGATGGAAGGGATACTCTGGTTGTCTTCAAGGCCTCTGGTGAGCTGTGTTTCATGGCTGACTTTCAGCTGCAGGATACATGTAACAAGTGAAGAGTCCTCTCCTCTGTCAATGGTTGGCTCCTAAAGAGGCTATCTGGCATATAAGAATAATCACAACAACATCTCAGAATTAATTCTTCCTCCTCAGCATGTTCTCTCATGCCTACTGACATAGTGAGTTCATGCTGCAGCCTTCATGCAATTCAGCTACCTACAGGACACAAATCCATAGGGAAGTGAGCTCCACCACTCTGGAATTACTTATTGAATTTTTTGGTCAAAGTAATACAGTCTCTACAGCTGTTAGCAAGCACCATTTTAATGTACACTATCCATCACAGCTCTTTCTCTCTCCCGTTGCTGTTTTATCTGATGAGCAATTTGTCCACTGCTACCCAGTAGAAATATCTTACTCTTCTATGGCAACAATTTGCTCATGAAAAGGAAAAACAAACAAACAAACAACAACAACAACAACAAAAAAACCAACCCAAACCAACCCCAACCCAAAACCTGACAGCAGAATTCATTGCTATAATTTAGGGAGGTTTCAGGAAAATTTATGAGGAGCCATTACCAAGGGAACATGGGCTGTTTTCTGTATAATTACTACTATTTATATAGCCATCAGATCCAATGTATCATTTTCACCAGCTCAAGCAAGAACAGGCTCCTTTGTGTTGGTGTGCATGCATAATACATTTCCATGTCCAGGCACACCCGGTAGGAAGTGAATAGGGACCAGCTTAAACTCAGAGAGCAGCTGCCTATTGGTTTTCTTGTGGGTGAGGCATGAAAATAAACCAGGATGTGAACTAATAGTCCAGTCATTTTATTATAATATCCCGCTGTTATTCATTGACAACAGCTGTGTGGCAAGTTGTGCGATACCCCACTGCTGGAATGGAAGAGCTCTGGATGAATTGAACCCATAGGATCCTAAAAAGAGTCAGATCCAGCACTGAAAGAAAGATCACACCCCAGTCTGCTCCTAGAAGGAGAGTTAGTTTCTTGCTCAGCTCTTTACAGTATCAGTGCCTGTTCTTGTGTGATGCCATTTTTACTTTCAAATCCCTATGTTACATAATGCATATCGATGCCCTCAAGGATGAACCTTTGGTAAACCCAAGGGCAAAATATTCTGATGTGCTTTAAATTAAGCAGGTCAAATTCTGCAGGCAGGGGTGTGTGTGCATATGTGTTGGATATATTTTAACTCTTCAGAATAAATCTGTGGAAATCAAAATATCTACTTACTCTCACCCGATACAATCATCATCCCCACAAATCAATGCCGAGTTACTGTCAGAGTTCATTCCTATGATGCTGACAAAATCTATTCACATTCTTCATGGTGATGTTAGTGGCAAAACCTCCCAGATGTTTTATTCTGCTAGTGGAAATGAGAAAAATGCAACATAATCTTAAAGAATGGCAACCACAGGGGGGTTTCTACTGACTTTTGCCTGTGAAGGGTCAGGGCAGGATGAGACCAGACACTAGCTGGAGACAACAGAAAATGTGGAGAGCACTAAAGCTGAATGAATGTGGATCTGATCCATGACACCATGAAAGCACCACTTCCTGGTGACCTTAATGGACTTTTCCCTGGGCTAGTGCAGAATAGTTACTTTAAATGGCACTCCTCAGGCCAAAGTGAGCCAGCAGGGGTAAGGTAGAGCTTTCTCCTCCCCCTGAGTGTCCCCTTTGTCCTACCCAAGAAAAGTGACCAACACCTAAGTGGTGTGGAGTGTCATATGTGATTTTTCCTTGCTCCACTTGTCCCAGCTGAAATCTGTTTCTCTCTGAAAGGACTGTACCTGGACAGTGTCAGGCCTAGCAGCGTGCCCTTGGCCTGAAGAAAGAAAATGTGCCTCCTTCTATGTATGACTACTGGCAATAAGGCTTGAATACAAATGAAAAAAACCCAGCTTGCAGCTGCAAGGGAGAGTCTCCGTGTTACTCTGTAATAGCTAAATTCCAGAGTCCATAGGAGAGAAACTGGCAGGGGAGTTGAAAAAGAGGTGTCTGGTGTTAAGAAAATGTTTCTACTGTGCTAGCTAAAGGTCTTTTCAGTACAACTTGAATTCAAAGTCATGGTCTTGATTTCCACAAGAGAGATTTTGCAGTATAAAAAGTTATTTCACCTTATTTTCCATTCTAGGCCACTCAGGAGTGTATCTTTCATTCTGTTGCATGCTACATAATAGCAAATGCAGTCAAGATCTGCCAGTGGAAAAATACTTCCCATTAAGGTCTTGGTCAGTAACACTGAAGTGTCTTAAGTGGGTGAGTCCTCTCTGCTCACAGATAAGGGAAGAATAAAGAGATTGGCTGGTGGTAAAGTGGTCCTTAGACAACCACCATTAGGCAAGCCTCTGGTCTCCTCTGCCCAACATGAAGTCCAGCAACCTAGCAACTCACACCATACCAGCCTTGCCCTGGTTTCTTGGGGTTGGTGCCACAGGGAGCAGAAGCCACAAGCTGGACCTGCAAATCCTCACCCATTCCTTGGCTACACTGGAGAGATGTCCCGGTTTCAGCTGGGATAGAGTTAATTTTATATTAATTCTATTTTCTAGCATCTGGTGTGGAGAGTCAGGATGAGAGTAGTGCTGATAGAGTACTGATGTTTTAGTTGTTGCCAAGCAGTCAAGGACTCTTCATCTTCTCACACTGCCCTGCCAAGGAGAAGATGGGGGGCACCCAGGAAGCTGGGAAGGGACACAGCCAAGACAGCTGACCCCAACTCGCTAAAGGGGCTGTTCTGTACCATGACCATACAGAGAACTCGCAGTAACTGCAGTCAATGCATCGTTGTCTGGTCAGTGGACCAACTGGTGAGCAGAGTTGATGGGCAATAACTCATCACATGCTTTTCTGGCATTTCACTAAAAACCTCTTCAGTCAGGCTGGAGTAGGTTTGTCCAGCCATTGGACTCAAAGGTATCTGTAGCACTGAGCTCACCAATCATACATGAAGGTATTATCTAAATCCATCACATTGGTTGCTTGTAAATTAATATTTGATGTTTGATGGACTTGGCAGGATTTGAAAATAATGACTGATATTTTTAAGATTTAGAAAATAAGTAAATTTCTGTCTTTATTTAGATTGCATGGTGTGTTAACATGTTTACTTTCCGTTTGCCAGAAAAAATGAAAGAAAAAAACTCTGCATTTGGTAAAGAAAATAACTTCTTGCTTCCCTCCTGTGGATTATTTGATTTGAGAAACCTGCATAATGAGAGTTACTACGTATAGATACACACCGTAAAGTATCTGTGTCTGCTGTTTACGTAATTGAAGTTTCCATGAATAGGGATTCTTTTGGCTGGCTCATAAATAATCTTCAAAGAAAATTATAATTATTGAAAAGGATTTTTTTCGGCCCATTTAGATAAAGTAAGTGGTAGAATTCTGGGGGATAAGATTTCAAATTACAGGGAAAATAAAATTCAACAGAAATTACTGTAAAGTATGTAAAATGTAAATTACTGTAAAGAATTTAAGAGTGAAGAAATGTGATTCCTGTGGCAGAGAACCCATGCCTGCAGGACTTCTCAGGGAGAGTGGGCCATGAACCACTGGTGCACGATGAAGTGCTTCACTGGGTGAGAGTGACTGAACTACAGAGTGAGAAGTAACTTCACTGATTTCAGGGGCATCCAGGAATGACTCAGGAGATCAGACCCCCGCCATCCGGTGGGTCAAGAAAAGGTTATTTCAGTGGTCAGACTGGGTCCAGGCTTTTCCTGACAGCTTTCCAGACATCTCTCAGCTCCTTGGAGCTGAAGTTGCTGACCTCCAGAGGACTGTATCTTGCTGTAATTCCAATGGGACCTCTTGCCTTCCAGCATTTCAGTCTGTTACTCCACTCTGTGGGACACAGGAGGTTCTTCCCTGCACCTTGTGCACTGGCAGCAGCAGCTGCTTGCCAAAGGGGCAACTGCACTTTCTCTCCTGATTCGAAGGATTATTTGGGAAATGCTTTACCAGGCAGAGCTGAAATTACTCTTTAAGCATTGCAGGTAAGTACTCAGGTCAGACTCTATCACTTCCCAGCACTGAGCTCATTTGGGAGAATGACAGGACAAGAAGAAATGGCCTCAAGTTGCATCAGGGGAGGTTTTGATTGAATGTTATGAAACATTTCTTCAGTGAAAGGGTTGTCAATCACTGGAACAGGCTGCCCAGGAAAGTGGTTGAGTCCCCATCACTGGAGGTATTTAAGATAAGTGTACATGTGGTGCTTAGGGACATGGTGGGCTTGGTGGTGCTACATTAGTGTCAGGACTCGATGAAGGCCTCTTCCAACCAAAACAATACTATGCTAATGCCTTAGGCCTGCCATGGAAGTCTCAGCTGGGAAGCAGCCTGTGGCACAGCATGGCATGGTTGCAGTATGGTGCCTGCAGTACAAATAGCTCATGCTAGCTGCAAACCGGGAACAACACTTCTGTTTCAGAGGTAGAACCACACTGGGACAATCTGCACTGCTGCAGGAACAAGGGCTCAGATGCGACAGTAACTTCACTACCCAGTGTAGCTTGGTCTCAGGTGCTGCTCCCACTTCAAAACACATACTGCCTTTTTTTGGTCTGCGTTTCTTACAGCAGCTCTGTAGAAGAAATCTTGAGACTTCTGGAGGAAACTGGATGAAATGTTGCAGAGCACTTAGTTGACTTGACTGGTAAGGACAGGAAACCCCAGGACACCCACAGGAGTAATCTCCCTTTGTCCAGCATCTCTTTTCTGACTTTGAAATAATTGTCTCACTTTGCAGTTATGTCAGGTGAACAGTCAAAATGGTGACAAGGCCAGCCTTTCCTTGAGCTTTGGTTTGGAGAGGTCTTTACAGAAGGTGTTTAGAAAACCCACTTACCTTCCTTTTCACACTGTGAGTATTCAAATCCATAAATATGGAAAGCACTTAGAGTTAAAAAACAGTGCTTAGACTTAAAAAAATAAACTACAGGCAAGAATGTCCCAAAAATTCAAGCTAGCAAAGTGAGTTAGAGTTTATTTTCAGCATCCATTTCGTTTTGGACTTTGAAAGAGTATATGAGACACAGTATTCTGCTGATAAAACTCAGAACAGTCTGAGCTAAAAATACAGTTATTTTTGTCTGTTAAGATTTATAAAACTGTGTACATAGTGAACCACTTGAGCGAGGGATTCCTGTATTTGAAAAAGAAAACTAAACATGTTTGAATCCCTAGGTATTCAAGCCTTGTCTTTCATAGACATACTGTGTGAATTTCAGCCTCTAAAGAAAAAAAAATCTCATTTTCTGAGCTGTACATTAAATATGAAATCTTTCAGCATTAGAAGGACTTGGTATATCTGCTGGAGGTGACCAAATTTCAATGTTGAAACCAATGAAGTTGGTTTCACCTTGTTGTGAACATTTACAATATAGCTCAAGATCATCTCTACTAAAACCACTGCTCACACCTTACCTCCAACTCAAGCTAAAGTTATAGTAAGTTACTTGTAGAGCAAACTAATTGCCAGAAATTAAAGTTCTGCTTCGATGGTTCATGTGAAAGTGGAGGAGCTCTTGTGATCAGACACCTGCTCCTGGTGGTGGCAGCCCTGAGTCCCAAGAGAGAGGTGAACCTAAGGAGAGCCTTAGGAGAGACTTACACTTTCTGACACTGTTGGACAGACTGAGCTCAGCTTCAAAGCTGAAAGTTTTTGTATTTGTTTTTTTTTTTATTTTTCTTTTCTTTCTGGAATTTCTTAAATGAGTGTGTATTCTTTCAACATGAAGCTTTTAACTAGCCAATTTTTATTAGTGTCTTCAGCCTCCATCAGGACTGAGTTCACCTGCTCAGCTGCACCCTCAGGAGCACACAGACCTGTGTCAGAGACCTTACTGGTTTGTGTTTTCTTCTCCAGGTTTGGGAGGGAGTAGCATCACCTATTGAGGAATAAGTGTGTCTTGACCCTTAAAGGTTTTCCTAGAAGGTTGCTTGAGGGACAGGTGGTCTGATGCAGTTTGATACCAGTTCACACAATGACTAGTTAGTTAGATTTATATAACTATACATAGCTACACAACAAGTAGCAGTAGTGAGTGAGCAGCACTCCAGCATGTAAGAATCTGCAGTAGTAATCTCTCTGTGTTTATTTTCTTGGTGAAAGAAAATTCCATGTTTATTTTCTAGAAGAAAGCAACTTTGCCTTTTCTTGATTCAGTTGCATCATTCTCTGGTCCTGGGTTAAGTGAAGCCAGAAATGACAGCTCTGTCAGGAAAGCTCTGCAGCTCTGACAAACAGAAACCACTTCAGCACCGCTGCCCTGGCCTGAGTTTTCTTTACAGACATTTTTACACTGAAGAGTGATTGCTTGGGTTTGTTGTAGATAAATGATGGTTACTTCAACCAGTGTGTCTGCACTTTGAGTTGTGGAAATTATAAGGGATACAACTTACCAGGATCCAGCTGGTAAGT
Organism: Heliornis fulica; assembly: GCA_013399135.1. NCBI lineage: Eukaryota > Metazoa > Chordata > Aves > Gruiformes > Heliornithidae > Heliornis > Heliornis fulica. The sequence goes on along the minus strand of VXBZ01011683.1, from coordinate 35,989 downwards.
CTTCATGCCTCTTACCCTGTTTGTACCTGTTGCATCTCACTTACTAAATCAATTCTGGGCTCGCTGGTGTTTGCGTCACTTTGCAGAGTTCCACTCATGTAACGTGGTCTCTCTGTTTGTTTCGGAGCCTCCCCTCCCATTCAGTTCAATTTGCTAATGCTCATACCGTCTGTTGCCATAGCAGTTAAGACCAGAGGTATCGGGAAGGTGCCCTAATTAGAGAAAGACATGCTCCCTGCAGGAAGGGTTGGCGTTCGATCTGCTGTGTTTGGCTGGTCTCTAGCAGGTTGTGTTCTCATGCTGTGAACAGAGAACCGGTGCAGAGGGGAAGGTGTTGGGTACTGCCACGTGGCCAGGCTGTGCGAGCATCTCTGAAGGGTTACTGAATCACAAGGACAGTGTTTACTCCTTGGTCATGGAGGGATAATGTCACCTGCCATGGTCCCACCGTGTGCTTGAGGCCAACATTTCACCTAGGACAGGGGGAAGTGGGGATTAAGCCTCTGGTTAAAGCTTCCCATTTTCAGGGCTGGACCTCACAAGGGGAATGTGAGGGTCTACAGGGCACAGGTGTCCCTGGCAGTGAACATGGACATACACAGCCGAGTGCAAACCTGTTTTGTTCCGGGCTTGTTCCCACCACTCTTAGCCTTGTCATCCCCATCCCAAGCAAAGTGCTTAATCAGAGCAGACTGCATTGAGACCAAGACAACAGGGTTGTAGCTCTCACTTACTTCCACTCTGCTCTCTGTCCCTGTTACAGAGCGTGTTTGGATGCTATTATCTGGGGAGGGGGGGAACCCCACTGTGTCAGTGAAGTGCTGCTATATCTAAAGAAACAGTAAGTATATAACGTTTGAGGTTTTGTGATCAAACACAGGGGTGGCTGAGCTGGCACTGAAAATGCATGGTGGAAACGTGAAAGTTCAGTGAAAGGATGTACTTTTCTGCACTTACCCTAGTGGTTAGACATTGCTGACTGCTGTGGGCAGCAGGCACAGCACTAGTGACACGCCGACCTGGCCTCGAGGTGGACGGTCACAAGTGGTGTTCCCCACAGCTCAGTGTTCCGTTAGCAGTGGAGCTTGAAGGTCCGATAGGTCTTTCCCCACCTAAGCAATTCCATGGTTCTGTGACCTTGCTGCACTGGGTGACAGGAAGGGAAAAAAGAAATGAAGCTGCAACATGGTGCACACTCCGATGCTAACAGCTGGAAGGGGGAATGTTGGAGAGATGGAACCAATTTTGAAGGTTCATCACTACTGAGAGTTAGTTTTGGGTTTGTTTTTTTTAAATAAAGCATGTAAATAGGGAACTGTGAGCACAGGGAGAGGCAGGATCTCCAAAACAACGCTCTGATAAGTATTTGCTTGGGAGGATTTTTCCATGGCAACAACAACTGCAAGTGACTCCTGACAGAGCAGATGGGAACAGAGACGTGCTTCAGATGACCACTATAATTCTTTTTCTTTCAGTAACTTTTTTTCCCAATTCCATAAATTCATTTAATTGCCCCTGTCCTCTCTGGCAATAAATATGACTTTGCTTTTCCTTTAACATGAGTCTAGCAATAAATGGGGTCACAAGTTGAGCTGGGGGATCCTGTGCCCTCCAGAACAGCAAAACTGGTTAAAAGCTGGGCTGCTGTACTCGGGGAACGTGGGCTGGCCACGGCTCGCAGCAGCATGGTGGAAACACATTCTTTAGCCTCAGCCACAGCAATGGTGATGCACAGAGACTATATCAAACTTTTGTCACACTGACTTTCCTGGGGTTCCCTCCAGGGTAAACTGAGATACAAGCGCCCAATGCTCAGGCACACAGTTTAGATGTAGTTTTCCACAGGCACACTGCCTTCAAGACCTGAGGCAAACTGCTTAACTCACCAGGAGTATTGCATTTTACTTCACTGAGGACACTTGTTTTGCTCCATACTCACCCCCACTCTGTGTGTGTGCATATATATATATATATGGAAGCAACGATATGAAGACATTGAGCAGAGAAGTCTTTTTGCAGGGAAGCAGTTAGCAGCTCTGCATGCGAGTTCTCATCGCATTAGCAGGGTGGCTGGTGGCTTTTCTTAGCTCTCCAGGGCATGCTGGAGGGTTTCAGCCCTGCTGCTATTCTCGTATTCTGCAGATAACACAGAAAGACAAATTGTATAAAAAAAGAACTCATTGTTTTCACATGTAACCATAAGCAGTGAGCTTAAAGGGGAAAAACCTACATGTCAGAAGAACACTGGCTTGGTTGTAATAGTTGTTAACTACAGTTGTAACATACTTCTATATGGGAGTGGCTTGCTAATGGATGTATGCTTTGTATGTATAAAAACATTTGTAAATAACTAGCCCACTGCTAGCACAACAAATCATATTTCTTCCTTTTCCAGCTTTCAATTAAAAGCTGTGATTTTATACATTGCAATTTCTGAGTGATAATAAATGTTTAGCACCAACCACATTATCAGAAGTATTTTGGGTTGTCCGCTGAGAGAAATTATATGGTTTTCTTTCAGTATGAAAGAACACATGAATGCTAAGAAGCACAGAGAAAAATTACTCCTCCCCATTTTACACCAAAGTATCTCAAAGGGTTGGTTGGTGAGGCTTCCAGTGACACCCATCATGAGTATTTTCTCACCCTTTGCCTGGCTAGAGGAATTCCCTGTGACTCAGTTTTATGAGGACAGGAGCAGGAAAGGGAATACCAATGTGATCTGGAATTTCCCCCTAACGTCTCTGGATGGGATGCACACATCCATGCTGCAGTGCACAGTGCCACCAAAACTAAAGACTTTGCTGTCCTGTTTTCTCTAGTAGGGGAGATAAGCTTTCAATGACAAGGCCAGGTAAGGGATTTCCCTGGCTGCATGGCCAGTCTGGTGTAGACTGGATCACGTCTATGTTGCTTCCACTGTCAGTGCAGACTGGTGATATCAGAGCTGCATAGCACTTGGCCCTGGGTTTCTGCTGGACTCAAGTAGAAGCTTCTCTGCCCCAAAGTTGGATTTACTCTTCTGTGTGTTCTTTCACTTCCCGTGCCCAAGATGACCATAATGCTGTGTTTTAAACCATCAAAGTAATGTTTCTATAGAGTAAGATGGAAGATACTTGTCCTGAAGTGGAGCATCTGTTGGAGGGAGCTATTCTGCTACCTCCTGGGGTAAGCATGTATTATATCTTAGGGAGAATTAGTTAAAATAATAAAAAACTTATCAAGGAATAAGGAAAGTGATAGGTGCTCAAAATTTTATGAGTGCTTTCATGTAGAGAGTCCTAGAGTCTGGAGGGTCTGTGTTTTATGTTAACTGCAGAAGGGGATTGCTAAGGCTGTACATACACAGTTACACCAATGACAAGGAAGCTGGCAGAAGAACAGATAATAATGAGATGCTGGTTCAAATGAAGCGCAGTCTCAGCTCTACACTTAGCTCCTCCAGTCAAACTTGAATGGAAATCTGTTTTGGGTTTGGTTATCACTCTTTGGCATAATTAAGTATACTTTGATCTTATCTCAGCCAAACCCTAGGACATTATGGGGTTGTAAAGCTTTGGCTTGTTCTTCTCTAAGCAAAAAAGTGAATAAGCAATTTGAAATGCTGGCCTTTGCTTCGTACCGGAGAGGTAAGGGACTGTACACACACGGCTGCACGTGTACTGCTGTGCTCATGCGTGGTCTCAAAGGCTTATCTTCAAGAATGCTTTCATTTTCTTTGATACAATACCAGGTTTTGCAAGTGTAAATACATCGTTTAAACTTTTGGAGCAGGTGATTTTCATGCTAGCTTTTCATGGGGATTCTGAACGGCTCCTTACAGGATGGGCTGTGCATTTCTATGCAGGAGATGTTGGACGATTTCATACTAGTTATTAGGAGTGAGAGAATAGCATCAATATAGGACGACATCTGTTCCTAAACAAAAGTGTACATCTTATATAGGCAAGGTGCAATAATGAGACAGAGTTCCAGGAATGCTAATATAATACTCTACTTGAACAGAAATTAGGATCTGGTATTTATTATCTTACATAGCCTGAAAATGGGTTTCAAATGGGGGAAAAATTATAATTCTGCAAGAGGATTATCTGTATTTGAATGTACAGCTTATATTTCATAATATACTAGCTCACGAAGTCCAGATATGTTGCTGCAGGGAAAAAAGAATTGCTGAATTTTATATATAATTTTAATATATAATTTATATATATATGCAGATATATGTGCTGAAATGCTTGTGGTAGGGGATTTTGATGATCTTGGTATGTTTGGGATATGACGTATAGCCTAGAACTGTACCAGAATGAAGGTAATTACATTTGTCTACTGACAGTGAAAATTAACCACCCAAGGAGAAGGGAATAAAACATTACCAACTGCTTAGTGACAGAGAAGGCTTGAAGGGATATGAAATTAATTCCTTTTTCTCCATCATCATACAGTAAATGAAAGAGATGTAATGGAACGTGAGTTTAATGTGCCTGAAGCTATTCCAGTTGCAGTAAGTAGAATACTTCCTGATAACTTCATTGGCAAGAAAAAAAAATAAAGACACATAGGCTGGTTTCTAAGTTTCTTTTCTTTTAAAGAGAAGAAAAACAAGAACCATTTGAAGAACGAAATGATTACATTATTTGTGAAAATTGTAACTATGTAATGTAGTAGCTGGTGAAAATACTGTTCAAAATTTATGAAAGGTAAAGTTTTATTAGTGAACCCTGAGATACATCATGAATACCAAGGGACTGAGGGACTCTGTGATACCCAAAGTAGTGATTGCTTTTTGACCAAAACAATATTTTCTGTAATCCCCTTTTGCTATTACTTCTACTGTGACTTTTCTACCTGTATTAATTTTGTTATTGTTCTGTCATGAGAAAAAAATATGCCAAACACTGTTCCTAGCCTTCTCAGCCATTACAAATTTGGCCTCATGCAAAAGCTGCATCTTCTCAGAGGCAGCTGGATTGCAGTGTGGCTGCAGAAGTCCAGCTGGTGTGACACTGATGCCTGCTCAGTCTCTCCTTGCTGCAAGCCACGGAAAACATCCTTCTGGAATTCTGAAGCTCCTCCCATATTGGCTGCTGTGGTGAGGGAAGTGTCCTTACCCACTCCGTGTCACCTCCAGCATCCTCAGAAAGGCTGGCTGTACTCAGGGTTGCTCCTGGTGCACATGGGAGAGGCTGCTGTGTGAGTGTAGAAGCTGCCCTCATCTCCTGTGGGTTCTGTGAGGCTGGAGGGTCTCTCAGGTGCACAAATCCCATTGGCAAAGCTGAGGCAGCGTTGCCCATGGAGGAGATCCTAACTTGTTCGCCTCTGTGAAGCTAAGGGAATGGACCGACCAATTGATCCCAGTGTTACATCATAGCTTTAGACTTTTTTTTTTTTTTTAAGTCTGAGGTACAGTAATTGAGTCTTTTTGTCTCTCTTTTGCACTTCTTCCATGAGCACTGGCACCACCACGAGCACTGGAACTGTCTTTCTGGAGGTGACTGTCAAACACTGCGCTGCTGAAGTGAGAGTTGAAATGAAGGAGTGTGTTCTTATCCACAAGCAAAGCGAGTCTAGAGAAACAAGCTAGAAACAAACATTCCTAAAAGGTCCAAGTGAAATGTCAGAGCCAGAGCAGCCCACCTTGGGAGGAGTAATGCACCCCCTTTGGCAGCCTGACCTTGTATCCTGGTTTGCAATGGCGTACCTCCAGGGTCTGCAGGACATGTGGGAAAGGTTTCTAACTTAAGTCCTAACTCAAACATCTTAAATAACTTCTGCCATCTTTCACGGTATGAATGCAGGTGGCATCATGGCGTGCCTCGCCCCAAACAGCTTGTTGCTGTCACATCTCTCTGGCATGTAGCACTACCTGGGTACTGTCTTTCCGAGCAGCTGTGGCGGTGACTCATGTAGGACTCTTGAAGGTCAACATGTTATTGTGGACTATGGATATGCTGATAAGTTCAGCTTTATAAACAATGTTAGATCTCATTGAGGCTCACTCATTACTTAGATATTAAAGAATGTCCATGGTACAGAATTCAGGTTTTGGTCTGTACTAGTATGGGAATACTTGGTAAGCAGGATGGTGCATGCAATGAGCTACATTCCCCCTTTCTCACTCTGTCCCCTTTCTTGGTCCTTCGTCATGGATATCTTGGAGCCTTCAGAGGAGTTTTTGAAAGGCACACTGAATGGCAGAATGAGAGAATATGTCTCAGTGCATCTAAAATGCTCTTCAAAGCTTCTGGTTTGCACTGGTACTAGAGGCTGTTGGAGAAGTCTCATTTGAAAACAGAGGCAAAAAACCCTGGTTTTGTTAACTGAGCAGTTGTCTTCTGCTCTCTTACATGCTGCTCAGATTTGGTTTCCCTAGCACAAAAACAACTGCTCTCCAAAATTTCCCCCTTCCCAGACTCCCACAGCTGTGAAAACTACAGATGAAGATGCTTAAAAGGAAAGGTTGGGGTTTTTATTTCTGAAAACTTCATGATACATGTTGGTAGGGTATCAAAGTAGAAACATCTCTAAGATATAATCATCTGTTTTTTTTCAAATGCTGTTACCTCTCAGTATAAAAGTTGTCATCTACATAATTTGTGGTTAATTTTATTTCTGAAATATCACATTAAATTGTCCCTTGTCACTAAACTGTGTCTGTGCTTTGATCTCAGGAATTACCTGGCAGACAGCAAGATGAACTTTAAAGAAAATTCTATTTCTGCATTTACATTTAATAGAAAAAACATCCCCACATTCTGCACTTACACATTTTCTCACTGATGTGAGAAAGAAAAGCTTTCAATGCACACATGCTAAGCAGAGATTAATGAACAGAGGGCCCCTCTGAAGTGCCCTGGTCATCTTACTATTACAGGTGCTTAAGAGGAAACTAGCAGATGAAAGAAGATTCTTTTTGGAAACACAACTTTTTCCTCCCCCAGCCCTTGAAATGTAATTCATTCCTTTTCACTTGAATTTTCCTCCTTTGGTACAGACAAGGACACATCAGCTTCAGTTAAATGGACACAGCTCCAGTAGAAAGATCACTACATGGTAAGGGTTGGCTTTTGCTTTGCTATATGACATCCCAGCAAAGAGGTGCTGCAGACTAATCTCTGGCTTCTGATCATGTCATTTAGCTTGTCTCCTCTGCATTTGTATTCCCAAGTGAAACTGAAAAGACTGAAAGCAGCATGAGGAATCTCAGAGTGACTATCAAGGCTGAGCAGAAGATGAAAGACAGATCACATCAGTTATCTCTTCATATTGTGCTGGGTGCCACACAAGCTGACAAACTGAAATCATCTGCAGCTGGTGAGGTGAAGCTTTTCATACTGTTAGAATAAAAGACATCATTATTTAACGGATGAATATCCTTGGCTGTTAGACCAGCAAGACATCTTCCTACAGACCTCAACCTGACTTCCAAAAGTTAGTAATACAGGCTAGAAGCAGCTTGTATTACTAACTCTAACAGCAGCTCTGTTCATCAAGGTGCATGCTCATGCATGTTAAATCCATGCTCAGAGCCTTCCTAGGGCTGTTACCAGAACCATATAGAAAATTTTGATTTTTTTATTTTAATTTTTTATATTAAGAAAAGGTGTTCCATACACCCACAAAGGGGTACTGAAGGGGCCTACAGGAAAGATGGAGAGGAACTCTATCAGGGACATGGAGTGACAGGACAAAACATAATGCTTTAAACTGAAAGGGGGTAGATTTAGATTAGATGTTATGAAAAAACTCTTCTCTGTGAGGGTGGTGAAGCACTGGCACAGGTTGCTCAGAAAAGCTGGAGGTGTTCAAGTCCAGATTGGATGGGGTCTTGAGCAGCCTGGTCTAGTGAGAAGTGTCCATGCCTATGCCAGGGGTTTGGAACATGAGGATCATTAAGGTCCCTTCCAGCCCGAACCATTCTGTGACTCTATGATTCCTTACTGAGCACCTTTTACCTACCACTCTGCAAGAAATTTAACTGAATTGAAATACTGAGCAAGAAAATAATGGTTGAGATCAAAGCTTTATGGTTCTATTTTGTACACGTGCTGCACATTATCATATGAATGAACATAAATTTCCACAGGCTGGTGCTTTTAATCTTTTCCAAACATTCAAAAACTGCATTTCCCAACAAACCACTGAGAACAGGATATTCCCATACAATTTTCAGCCTGAAGTAAATTTATCCTGAAGTAAATTTTCCAGCCTTTGTGCATTTATCTAGGCAATGTATGTGTATGTGCATAGATGCATTGGAATTCTCAAACCGCACCATGGTGGATTGACCCCAGCCATCAGCCAAACACCCACTCACCTGCTCACTTGCTCCACTTCCTTGCAGGATGGACAGAAAAGAGAAGGAAGACTCATGGATTGAGACTATGACAGCTGAAACAAAAGCTGCCTGAAGAAACAGAGTAAAATATGTAGTTTATTCTTTAATTCCCATCAGCAGGCAGCTGTATAGCCATTTCCTGGCAAGCCAGGCCTTAGCACTCATAAAAGTTCTTTGGGAAGACAAACTCCATAGCCACAAATTAACCCCTTTCTCCTCCTTTCCTTGAGCTTTTATTTTGGAGCACAACAGCATTCATTATGGAGTATCCCTTTGGTAGGTTTGGGACAGCTATTGTGGCTGTCCCACCTGTGAACTCTTGCTCAACCTCAGTCTATGTGTTGGGGGAGCAGAGTGGGAAAAGATAAAGCCTTGACATTGCACGCACTGGTCGGCAATAGCCAAAATATTGGTGTGTTATCAATACTGTTGCACTCACAAGTCCAAAATACACACAAAAGTAATTCTCATCTGATTCCATAATACTCAGTTGTTCTGATTTCTTAAACTAATCTTGCGTGCCCATTTTTCTGCCTTTTCCCACCTTTTGTTTCTTCCCTGTGGTCCAGACAGTGATGGAATCTATAAACACACTATGAAACAAAGCTTTACTGAGGCAGTAAGAAAGATGAGCCGCAACAGACCCATATGGTGAGTAACATGATTGTAGATTCATAGACTGGTTTGGGTTGGAAGGGACCTTACAGATCATCAGGTTCCAAATCCCTGCCATGGGCAGGGACCCCCTCCACATGACCAGCCTGCCCAAAGCCCCATCCAACCTGGCCTTGGACACTGGCAGGGAGGGGGAAGCCAGAGCTTCTCTGGGCAGCCTGTGCCAGGGCCTCACCAACCTCACAGGGAAGAATTTCTTCCTAATATCAAATCTAAATCTACCTTCTTCCAACTTAAAACCATTCTCCCTCATCCTATCACTACATGCTCTTTAAAAAAGTCTCTCCCCAGCTTTCCTTTAGGCCTCCTTCATGTACTGGAAGGCCACTATAAGATCTCCCTGGAGCCTTCTCTTCTCCAGGCTGAATAGAATCATAGAATTTTTAAGGCTGGAAATGACCCCTAAGATCATCCAGTCCAACCATTAACCTACCGCCACCAAGTCTAACCTTAGACCATGTCCTCAAGCACTGCATCTACCCGTCTTTTAAACACCTCAAGAGATGGGGA
>VXBZ01011683.1:0-26165 GCA_013399135.1 Heliornis fulica | reverse complement strand
TGCCTGGGGTTGTTGCGACCAAAGTGCAGGACCCGGCATTTGGCCTTGTTGAACGTCATATTGTTGGCCCCAGCCCAACCATCCAGCCTGTCCAGATCCCTCTGCAGGGCCTTCCTACCCTCCAGCAGATCGACACTCCCATCCAATTTGGTGTCATCTGCAAACTTACTGAGGGTGCATTCAATCCCCTCGTCCAGATCATCTATGAAGATGTTGAACAGAACTGGTCCCAACACTGAGCCCTGGGGAACACCACTGGTGACCGGGCGCCAGCTGGATTTGGCTCCATTCACCACCACTCTCTGGGCTCGGCCATCCAGCCAGTTTTTAACCCAGTGCAGAGTGCACTTGTCCAAGCGGTGAGCAGCAGCTTCTGCAGGAGAATGCTGTGGGAGGCGGTGTCAAAGGCCTTGCTGAAGTCCAAGTAGACAACATCCACAGCCTTCCCTTCATCCACTAAATGGGTCACCTTATAACATGTCCAACTCTCGCAGTCTGTCTTCATAGTAGAGATGCTCCATCTCTCTAATTATCCTTGTGGCCTTCCTATGGACTTATTCCAACAGTTCCATGTCCTTCCTGTATTGAGGGAAGACTAGCAGATGCTACACTGGCAAAGGCCCCATGCAGAGCTGCTATAGATCACCCTAGCACCCTTTACAGAGGACCAACCAGCCCAGCTATTGCCCAGACAGACCCTGACCTGGTAGCTCCCATGCACTGGCAGCAGCCAAGGCTCAAGCTCAGGATGCTAAAGGGAGATGTGCACTGCACAAGCCTCCTGCCACAGCCAGGTTGCACCAGCTATACATCACAAAAGTCATAAAGCTCTTTTGACAACATACAAGTGATACTGCTATAAGGATTATTAATAACACATAGTTAACAAACCATTACATCTTTACATAACTATACATCTAGGTGCTTTGTAATGGATCATCACTTTTTCAGAGTCAGTTATGAATGCCCCTAGAAGAGAGATGTATATGTGTCGCGGTTGTGCTGTTGTAACATATTGGTTATGTTAGCATGAAGACTGTTGAAAAGTGACCGAGGGACAGAAAGGACCCCAAAAAGTACAAGAATGAGGTTACAAGACCTTGAAAGTGCAGTCACAGAGTGACAACAACAGCCCAAAATCTACAAATGTATGTTGCTGGTGACTAAAGGAATGCAGCCTTGGGACCTGGGTAAAACAGGTCTTAGGAATAACAGAGGAGAAGCAAGCATCCAACATAAATAAAACATCGTATAGGGAGAGAACAGAATAAGGAGGAATGAAGACCAATGAAGAATGAGTCTGTTATCTTGGTTAACAAGTAACCATAACTCCCAACTATCAAAGTCAGATTCCCACCCTGCCCCTCTAAGGAAGAAGATGGGATGCCAAAGTCACAAGCCCCATTCCCCTCAGGGAATTCTGGTGCCTCTGACCCTAGGACCCAGAAAAGAAGGGCAAAGGTCAGCAGTACACCGTGGGAAGGGTCATTATGAGGGACTCTGTGTAGCACAATTTTGACTGTATCATTAATTGCACTTTTAAAAATAATTATAATTAATTATATAATTTGGACAATAACATTATCACTGTAACTGCACTAGGAATGACTCTTTGATTAGACTTTTGCAACTGTAATCAGACTAATAACACATTTTGGCTTTCCATATAAGGTGTGTGGCTTTAGCCCACAGAAGTTACACGGGATATTTTGTCTTGAGGCTAAGTTTCAATTTGGATGCACTGCATCGATATCTTCCCTGTGCTCCAGCCAGTATTTGATGTTTGAAATTCGGCACTCCCTGACTGCCTTAGGAAATGTCATAGAATCTGGTGCTCATTGGTCATCAGCAACCCTTTCATAGTAGTTTCTAATAAACAGATGGTTTTATCTGGCAGAAATTTTCTGACATGACAAGTGTGTCAGATATGACATTAATACATCAGTTGTGGTGTTGTGGAAAAAATAGAAAAAAAAAGAGAGTGCCTTTTCCTCCTGGGAGAGAGAACACGTTTCTGTTCCCTTCCCATCTGCAGGCTGCTAGTCACATTGTAAGTGAAAATATGTTCCTTGATGAGTTGAGTCTGTTGGGGTGAATGTTTTTTCTCACACTGTTGTACTTTTTCTGCTTCCCCATACTTGTTATCCATCAACCTGACTTCCAGAAGACCCAGGATAAAAAATGCCCTTCTGTATTTTGTTTGAAGGCCACAGAGCCCCTCCTCACCTAAATAAAATAGGTTTAAAAAAACCAAACCCAAACAAAAAGCATTTGGGCTTTGCTGACTTTTGGTCAGATGTAAAGATTTCTGCAAAGAAAAGCAAAGACATTTAATGCAGAAGAGACCACATTTCTCACAAAAGTTTGTAAGGCTTATGCATACTGAGAAAATCCTACTCTCTGGAGGATATGAAAGACTCAGACTAGAATAAAAAACAGATGAAAGACCCTCTATAGAAAGCAGTTCAAAATCTTATCAGTGTAGTGCTGGAAGCTGGGCGATATTACAATAGGAAGGATGCTGCTGTCTCCAGATGTTGGAGGCAGGGCGCTGGGTGAAATCCTCAGATAGCAGTGGAAGGAATGGAAGTGGGACCTTAGGGTCTATGTGTGGGGCTCACCCTTTGGCTCAAGACCTGCACATGATGCTCTGGCCTCTCTGGTCAATGCACTTCTTGCAAGTTACTTATGCAGCTTACAACTATTCCAGAGACAGCCTGTAAAATCTGTCCCAGGAGAAACGCTGAAAGTTTGCACCATGTTCCTGTTTGTCCAGTTAAAAGTTGGAACTGTGGATTTTACTTATGAAGAAAAGTAATAATCTGAAGCATTTCACTGAAGCTTTTTAACCTTTGTGTATTAAAATGTGTTGTGAAAAAAAAAAAAAAGAAAATGGAAAAAAATGTTGCTTTTAAGTCAGCATGTTCCCACTGGATTTTTTTTTTTCTTCAGATCTTCAGGAAAAAATTGTTCTGTGAGAAAAAATTTAATGTCATTTGCAATAAGGACATCAGAAAGTTGAGCTGCATTCCTTAAGTCATCATTTTCCTTAGATTAGCCTAGCAATAGGCTTCCAGGATTCTGGCAAGGTTTCATGTTCACATTACGTCATCTGTGTTTACAAGGTTGTATTTTATTTCCTTTTGCCACTCACACATGTATGAAAGTGTCTGGAATTTGGGTCTGAGGGACTGTTTCATAGAAGAACATCTAAACCAAAGAAGAGCAAAGCTTTAGGTAAGAATAGGGCAGAAAAAATGTCATAAAGGTCCTTTATTATTGCTCTCCAACAGTCAGATTAGCTCCCATTTTATCTGCAAGTGTTGATGGAAATTCTTATGTTTGAATCCTTCCATCTGCAGGAAAATGGAAGGATTTCCTCATGTGTCTCTAAAACCTGCTCCTGGAGAAAATATTGAAAGAGGACCTCCCTGCCTATCAAGCTGTGGTTCCTGGCCTGCCCACCCCTTGTTGGTAGATTAAAGAGAGCTGGGAAGTAGTATCTCCTCACTGTAGACTTGCCGTTGCTCATTAGGATGGCAAAAATGTGTGACCATTCGATCTGCAGTTGAGTTGTTGCTGTACAAGTATTCTGTTATTTCATCTCTGACCATTAAATGATTTCTCTCACTGAGAAAATGCATTCGATTTGCTGTTACTTAGGGTAAATCTCAGGCCTTATGGAACTTGTGTGAGACAGACAAGGAAGGTAAAATGAAAGGCAGGTTCACTGAATAATGATATCAGGAAAAATTTTTAGATATCAGGAAAAATTCCTTTATTGAAAGAGTTGTTGGGATATGGAACAGGCTGCCCAGGGAAGTGGTGGAGGTATTTAAAAGGCAAATAGATGAGGTGCTGAAGGACATGGTCTAGAGGTGGACTGGGCAGGGTTGGGCTGTGGTTGGACTCAATGATCTTAAAGGTGTCTTCCGATCCAAGTGATTCTGTGATTCTATGATTCCATGACGATGTCAGTCCTGTCTGAAAGTTGAGATAGCATCTGCACTAAATTAACTGACAGCAGTCTATCAAAAGGATGGCAAGGACTTTCATCCTGAGCAGCATAAAAAAGCATAACTTTGGACACTCACCATGGCATTGCCAGACTTCTCAGACCTGCACAGCCCTTGTGACATGTGGCTGCTGGCACCAGAGATGACAGGTATGCACAGGGACACCCTCACAGGGCAGAGCTCCTGGTTTGCAAGGCAATGGCACCACTCCCTCACATGCAGTGTCCTCCAGGCTTGTCGCTCAATCACAATAACCAGTTAAAAACAGGATGAAAGCTTTCCAGGTAAGTGTAGTTTCTAAATTCCTGCACTCAGAAGTGTTTTCCTGGAGTGTGTTCAGAGGCCGCGTGAGTACTTAGCGCATTAGAGCAGGCAATAGATTTAATGAGCCATCTTTCTGCTGGGTCGTGGAAAATGGGGAGTCCAGACGGCTGTGAATTTACCTTTGGTCAGAAAAAGAAAAGAGGTTATAAATCCAAGCAGTCAGAGGTAGACTGCACAGTAGGGGTTGAGCAGAGGTAGCAAGTTCCTTTCCTTAGTCAACTGAATTATTATAATGATTGATCCAGCTTTGGAACAGGGTACTCACGACAGGCATGGGCAGTCGGCAGATTGAGGCTCACTGGTATATCAACAATTTCTTAAAACCCCTGGGCTGTAACTGGCAGCTCTATTCAAGTTCAGGTTTTTATCCTTGTGTGCTGTGTAGCTCTCAGAAAAACTCTTCACTACCAAACATCACTTCTAATTAAAAATTCAGATGACTTGTCTTTGATATCATATCTATACTACTTCTCATTGAATTTCCCGTATGTCCTATACATTTTAGTCTCTAAAATGTACAATGATCACAAATACACATCTCTTCCTCTTGTCACTCCCATTTGCCTCACTAGAAATGATATTTTCTTCCACCCTGTTTTTTAGGAACACGTGTATTTTTCTCAATCCGTAACTGATATATTTGTCGTCCTGCAAAATCTCTTTTCACACGTGCATCAAACAAATCATGTCATCAAGTTGCTCTCTTGACTCAGAGAAAATAAAGGATACTCTGACTTTTAGACTGTTGTTCTTCTACTTTTGCAAAACTTGCTGTTTATTTCTGCTTCCTATTCCTCCTTTGGTTTCGTTAGTGTTCCAGGGCCAAATACTACATTTTTTCCCCTCCTTTGTCTTTTGTTCTCAGTTTTTTCTTTCTTTCTCTGTGGCTCTCACATTTCCTTCCTTATAGCCGAGTTATCAAATGACAAGGCTCCTCTTAACTTTCTCCTCTTACCATTGTCTAACATCCCATTGACCTTAGCACTTTCATTCAGCTTCTCAGCTCTCACGCGTAATTCACTCTTTTGTTGCCATTTCAAAATATGTCTTTTCTTTTGCTGGTTCCATTTTTTTTTTTTTTTGGGCTGTCTTTTGCTAGCTATTTTTATTCCGTGATTGTCTAAATGTCCTCCCAGAACAGACTCTTATTCACGCTTTGTCTTTTCCTTTCCTTACAGGTCCAGTACGTTACTTTCAACTGTAACCTCCGCACACTGACTATAATTATTTTTAATGGAATTGCTGTGTCCATTTCTATTGTCTGTGGGGCTCTTGGATCTGGGGTGTTTCAGAGGTGTCTGCTACTGCTCCAGATAAACACAACTGCAAAAGTTGTAGTTCGGATAATGGAGAGTAGATACTTCTTTGTTAAAGCACACACAAGTAGGAACAACTGTGTAATGCTCTTGGCAACTGAGATTTTCTTGCCATTCTCTATTAGTAAATCACATAACAAAATTAGATCTTGATCCATAGATGGAACATTCTATGTGCTGCTATACACGGGGAAAGAACTAATAATACCAGTTACCTCACTTTGTTACTTGGACACTAATTCCAAGTACTTAGTATGGGCTTTCTTTCACATCCCTGTCCATCAAGTTGGTTACCTATATCCACATGTTTTGGATAATGCATGCTACAAATCATAAAAAAGCCCAGCAGGATGTTCCCATCTGCTTTGGTGCAATAAGAGTCTATTGCGGGGCTCTGCCAGTTGTAGAGTCCCCAGGTTAAGACTAAGAGTGTGCAAAAAATGACAGATGTTGCTTGTCACTGTACTTGAAGTGATCTTTCTCAGCGCTCGCCAAGGCAATGATCTTGTAAAAGGAGTGCTTGCCTTGGCAACACTGTACTATAAGCTTAGGCTCCATGTTAAGGGTTAAAGAGAAATGTGGTCTTCAGCAAGAGAAGAATTTGTGGTACTTAATAGATACTCTGGTATTTCATGTTTATTATGCCCATATGATTTTTAAAAAGTAAATTGCATTTAGAGTCAATAATGGTACTGGAATGACATTTCCTGAAAAGGAGGCCCATCAATTACCTGCCCAGCAGAAAGAGCAGCCAAAGCACGTGAGCTACCTGTGCACGATACAAACAGCAAGAGCAATGGAGGGAAGGGAAGCACACAGCAGCCACACCAGTCACAGCTAGACCAGCCACACCATGGTGTCAGGAGCAAAATCATCACTGACTGGGAAAGGCCTAGTGCCTCCTTGTGTCTTTACACTGTCCCCACCTGAGCTTGTAGCCCCGTCATGCCCAAGGGCTGACCCAGACTTCTTGGGAGGTCCATGAAGCTTCTGGGGGAAAGAGGGAGGCCAGGTCTTGGTCAGCAGGACAGGCAGGACTTGTGGAGGACAAAGAGGGTAACTCTTTAGAGCATGGTGGGAAGGAGGTCTTGGTGACAATATGGGCAATTTCGCCTCCGCTTCAACTTTCTGATGCATGACCCCACATGCTTGACCTTGTCAGGCATTTACATTTCTGGCTCAGAACATATGGACCACATAAGCAACACTCTCAGTGCTACCCAAAACATTGCCCATCCATCTCCTGCACAGGGGGACCACTCCATGCCCCTATCTTCTGTCCTTGCCCAAGCAACCGGCTAAAGGAGGGTCAAAAGCAGTCAGCCAACACAGCAGAGCAGTATTTTTGCATGTGTGGTGGGCTCAGAAGGAGAGGGGGTGCATGTCCAGGCAGAAATGGTTCTGTGGGTCAGCAGCTAGGCTCCAGCTCTCTGGTACAACCCCCACCTCTTGCCTGTTTATTGTAAGATGTGGCAAAACATGAGTAAAGTAAGAAAAAAAAAAAACCAAACCCCAAGCATTACTGTAAAATGATTAATGGACTTAGAAAAAAAAATTAGTTTGAAGGGAATTTGGTCAGCTCATGGAGAAAAGAGCTATTAGATACAGTGATGAGTATGTGACCTCTAGCTCAAGAACTGGAAATGTTGGTTTCTAGACATTGGGAGGATCTGTAAGGGCAAAAGACTGTTTTTTACACTCTGTTCTTAAGCCTCTTTGGAAAGAGGCTGTTGGAGTAAAAGACCCTTGCTCTAAGTCTGGCTGTATTTATATTCTTAAGAGCACTCTTAGAAGTTGTGAGTGACACCAGGGTGTATCCTACCTCCCAAGTTTACATCTCCCTTGAGCTACAAACTCAGAGCAGAGGATGTCTAGGAGCTGCCCTGTGGTCAGTCTGGGAAAACCTTGCCCACGTGCAGGGTTTTACAGGGCTATAGAGTAAGCAGGGTGACAGCTCTGTGAAGGTTGTCTCCTTCGAGGAGGTAATGCAGAGCCTCTCGAGAGACCAGGCCCAAAGATAAGAAACCAGGCAGGGCGGGATTTGGAATATCCCCACAGCGGATGTAGCTGACATGAAGCAGTCAGCCCTGACTGACCTCTCCCAGAGGCAAGCTGCTATTTCTGAAAGGGGGGCGGATTGGGGAGCCACAATTTGGGTCACAGCATGCTGCAGCCACCAGAGGAATGGACAGACACGAAGGGCAGCCACAAGCCTCTGGTGCCCTGTACAGCATGGGGAGTAAAGGGCCATGGAAGTGCAGATGTGTGCCTTTGCATTGGCTGGGGCCTGTCTTTTCCAGACAGCTGCAGCACCATTTCAGAAATGAGCAGACAGTTGATTTCTTTGTTTTGTAAAATACTCTGAACTGGGAAATTTCTTGAGGGTGCCAAAAGACAAATCTGGCAGCTGGGCTGCTTCTGAAATCAGTCCTAAATTCCTTACCCAGTGAAACCACCTCTTGATGTGACTGAATACACAGAGACCATCGATGTGTCCCTTGCAAAACGGATGTAATTTGTGGAGTATCCATTCCATCGAACCTGTTTGTGACAGGCTCAAAGCTGACTGAATTTCACAGCGTACCCTACCTCCCAGTTGCCTGTAGTGAGGGTGGGATACACTGTGTTCAAAGAGGTTAATGAGAGCATCTAGCTAATTTTCTTATCTGGCGTGTTTTAATACAGAAGAAAGGAAATGTGAAGAGAAGTACCATCCCCTGTATCATTATGTAAGGTGTAATCAGGAAATACACTCTTAATTCATTCTAATTTAGAGGGAAATCACTTTAATTTTGGGAGAAGGCAGCATAATAAGATTAGTTAATGATTAGCTCACCTGCCTTACAGTTGTTCAATAATATTCTGTTTTCCTGCTCTATAAACTGCATTTTAATTGCTGCCTAATGAAACAACTTGGATTTTCCTTACCTCCTGCAAAGAGGACGTGTTTTTACTCCATACATCTCAATTTCATGCCTCCCTTTCACTGAACATTTTGCTATATTTTGTTCTGAACTGTACTAGAATGGTCTGGAATATGTTAAAAGTGATTAGCAAGGGATGTCATTGCATCAGTCGTGACATCACATAACTTGTACTCATCAGTTATATAGGGCTCAGTTGTGTTATCAGTGCTCAGTCTCGAGTTGGAGGTGGAGAAAATCTTCCCCCAGCTCTGAGAAGTGTGAAGGTATCATTTGATGAGGTGCCACCAGCAGCCATCCTGCTGCATAGCTTCTGGATGGGATGCTCTGCTTACCTGATAAAGAGTCAGGGAGCATGCGGCTGGGCTTGCTGTGCACGGGCTGGTACTGCTGTCTGGGAGCATGTGCCAAAGGGAATGGTGATGGGAGATAAACTAATCTCCCAATATCTTTGCTAGATCCCAGGTTCCCCTCATTGGGTATGGTTGTGTGGGGACAATAGCTCAGACCCATGACAGTCGCTCTTCTCCAGAAGCAAGAGTACAGCTCTCCTTGTCCAGCGTAGAGCTGTACTGATGACATGCACCAAATGATTTACAAGTTCAATATGGTCCAGAAACTTCTGTTCCTTCCTGCAGCTACTGTCAGGAAATATGAAAAACTCTCAGGCAGAGATTGGATGCATAGAGTCATGTTGCCCCAGTAAGTTTGTTCACCCACAGCCTGCTGCTTAGGAGCTTCTTTGGTCAGAAGGTGTGGGTTTATGTTATGAAGCTCTGTCCTTATGTGAATTTGTTTTTACATTTTTGCATCCATAATTGTATGCAGCAATGAGCTCAATAGTTTAATTATATTGGGTAATTTGGCTTTGTAATTGTTTCCAATCTGCCTGCTATGTGATACTCTCATTTGAGGGCTCTCAGTTCCCCATTATGCCATTACCACCTATTTCTCCCACTCCTATTCTAATTCCAATTCCCCTCCACTACATATTTTCCTACTTGAAGGATCTTGATCTTTATCCATATGGCCCTACTCTTTTTCCAGGATCCTGCTGTCTTTCCAGGGCAATGATCATCAATGCTGCTCCTCTGTGCACTTTTCCTAGGTCTTTGGAGGCCTTTATGAGATATTCCAGCCTTCATGACCAGTGAAAAAGAGGAAGAGGATGCCAGCTATGTCACATGGTGTGACTCTTCAGAAGAGTTGCACAACCTGCTGACCACAGAAAGCTATTCGGCTATGAAATGCAGCAAAGGTCAGAGAATAAAGACTTGTTGGCACCAACTGAAACAATGGTCAGATCCATCCATAAAGTTTTGTCAGACACATTCCTATGTTATTTACTTTCTCTTCTCTGTTTCTGTTTCTTATCTTGTCCCACTTTAAAGCCCATCCATATTTTGTCCAGGTGGCAGAGGTCATGAAACAACCCCTGAAACAATGCACTGCATGTAGTCTTCAGGGGAGGCCCTGGGGTTTACAGCAAAACATCCAATCTCAATTTGATCCCATGACAGAAGAGTAATTCTTTCTCGAGGGCAGACAAAGCTACAGGCATTTGCACCAAGTACCTCTGCTGCTGTGGGAGTGGGCAGGCCCCCTCTGGGACGGGGGTTGGCCAGCACTGTGCTCGGCAGCCCAGCTGATGCTCTGGTCCTATCAGTAGCTCCTGAATGTGCCTTGAGTGGGACAGAAAGGAACTCCAGTGGGAAAACAACTTCTCCTGCCTCACAAGAGCTGCTCTTTTGCCAAGGCTAACCTGGAAGGCTGATCAGAGAGGTCAGAAGGTGGATAGATGTGGCTGGTGGGGATGACTAAGATGTGACCAACCTTCAGCATCATCTAACCTGTTGCAGAGGTTTCAGTCCATGCTGCAGACTGAATTGACAACAGAACCAAGCAGGATCCACACCAGAGGTACCTATGGGTGAGGAGAAGCAGCAGATGGCATCACACTAGGCAGAACTTCTTGCCCAGTATCATCCCACTGTGGATACCTGGTCAGGGCTCACCAGCTTCCTGCCTCAGGCAGGACCCAAAGCACAGGCAGAGGGCGTTTCTGTCATTCCTCCCAAGATGAGTCAGGTTTAGAAGCAGAAAATTATCTCAGTAGTTTTTGGGCCAAAATTGCATCTTCAGCTACAAGAACTGGCTTCTCAAGAAGGCTTTAAATGCCTTAAAAGTCTTAAATGGAGAAGCACAACAGGGCCATCACCGTGTGTTTTTCACAGGAGCCTGCTCTCATCACTGGAGATTTGTTGTTCACCCGAGCCCTGCCACTCAAGGTGGTAGGTGCTCCATTTGCAGGAAAGAGTGGACCAAGCACCAATGGTTTGCAGAATCCCATCCAATATCTGAATGTTAAATTACACCAGTACCTCATCACCATTAAAAACTAAATAAGCTTCCCTTTAGTGAATTGCACATCCTCTTAATATTATTTGAGACTGGTGGTCATTGGCACTTACATTGTTACTGTAAGTGATAAAGCTATCTATGATCTATCTATTGTTCATTGTAACAATACTCTCAGCTCAGTGGTGGTAATGAAGGAGATTTTAATTATATCAGGTTTTAAGGCAATAACTCCCTTAAACAGTGGTTTAAGGGAGTTATTGCTGGGAGTCCCTGCCCAGCTCTTCCTAGAGGATGAAGAAAATGAAGAGGATGGTAGGGAGCACAGGTGAAAGAAAAATAAGAGACACCCAGAAAAGTACTTGACCAAGGAGTACCTCCCTCTCCCATCTGGTCTCCCAGCAGAAATAAAGATAACTCATTTCCCTCCGAGACTGTTGGATGGAGGGGTAAATAAAGGCGAAAATAGAGCTAAACTATGTGGTATTATCAGTGAACTCAGGAGCCCCCAGTACCCACCTGGCTTCTGGTCTGCTCTGCAAGGCACTGCTTGGACACTTTTTCCATGAAGTACAACCTTGCTGTGTAGGGTGAGCAACTTAGAGTAATCTGGGGTCACAGAGATGGAGAGAGCTGGCTGGGGGGACAGGGCAGATGAGCGGAGAGAAGTGAGCTACAAATTAAAAACCAAACAGCAGACAGAAACAGTGCAAGATCCTCATTGGCCTATCAATGTCTGATGCCTCTCCCTTGCTGGATGGCTGACCCAAGAAAAGAGATGTCTGTACTCCTGGTAGCTATGTGGCTGCCTGTAGATCTGGGACTTCTTCGCCTGTGCAGGTCTCACAGGGGTTCCCTTTTTTTCATTAGTCTGGTTTGTTCCTTCAAATAACATCAATTTTTCTGAGAAAATAGGAGCCTGTTAGGTACATCTACTGGTGTAAGACTTAAATTCTGGGGACAAGCATGAGACAGAAGCAACATGAGGAAGCTCTTTAGTTGGCCATGTGAAATGGACTCTCTTCTTTCCTCTGTAGCTGGGTGGTAGTGGCTGGTGCTTGCCAAACACACAGTCCCAAAAGTGTGAGTTGGAAAGGGCTATCTTTGTGCTTGAATACATCTCTCAGGTCCACAAAAGTGTACACAGTAGACTGAACCTGTATGGAGAGTGAAACCCAAACCCTTCCCCACATTTTTCTTATGCTGTTACTTAGGAATCAAAAAAGAATCTTAGACTCATAGAATGCACTAGGTTGGAAGGGACCTTTAAAGGTCATCTAGTCCAATCTTCCTGCAGTGAGCAGGGACATCTTCACTAGATCAGGTTGCTCAGAGCCCCATCAAGCCTGACTTTGAATATCTCCAGTGATAGGGCCTCCACCACTCCTCTGGGTAACCTCTTCCAGTGTCTCTGCACCCTCATAGTGAAGATTTTATTTCTAACATCTACCCAGACCCGAGGCCTTTGCTTGCAGCATTAAATATAGAAGAAAACATCCTGAAAGTAACCTCATGGCTGATGGGAGAACTTGGACCTGCCCCAGAAAAAGGCTAAAAAATTTTTTCCTGTTTCTACTGAGCAAGTGCAAGAGACAAAAAGAAGCCAACCCCCTGTCAACTGCACAAAGTCCTCAATGAAAAAGCATGGGGACTGGCTTGAAATACCTTAAAAGGTGCATGGCTGCTGGTCCTAGTATGTGATCATGATCTTGCAGAAAGCTTCTTGTCATTAGCTACTGCTGAGGGAAAATATTTTTAAGTGTACGTTATCTAGCCACTGAGCGATTAGTGCTTGCCTGCCTAAGTCATTCCCCCAAACAAACTGAGACAAATTAACTATTCTAAGTATGAAAAATTAGGATTAATCCTGTGTAATTCTAACTCTGTCATGAATCAGTAAAAACATTTAATGCAATTACATAGCAAAGATGACAGTTTCCACTTCATCTATTGTTCTTTATAATGACTGTGTGCATTTCTCTAACTCTTTGGAAAGCATGAAAAAGAGAAATACTTGGAAAAGGAGACTACTTGGCAATGTGGTTTTGGGCAGAGGCTGCTGCAAGTTCAGCAAATGTATTGTGTGCCGGACAGAAAGATCTATAAGATGCTGGAAGGAAAGGATGCTGCATTCCAGTTCTGCTGAACTTGGCTTCAACTTTGAACCCTTTGATCTTGTTCTTTACTTTTCTGTTTCTCTGCTTTGATCGTAAGCCCCAGACAGATGTGCCTGCATTCCTTGCAGAAGCCCAGTGGATGTCACCCAAATTGAGAGCTAACCCAACTCCATGTGTTGTTGCAAAGAGTTGAAATAACAGGCACTGCTGGCAAAGCTGCCCTGCACAGCTGATGTCATGTGGGACAGCCTTTAATCATGTCTTGCATGTCACAACAGGTGATTTGTGCTGGCAAAAGGGAAAAATTTGCTCTCTGAGTGCCAAAAAGTTTGGTGAATTTTTCCCAGATTTCTGGATGTGAGCCTCTGGGCCGTACCACAGCAGCACAGCAGTTTTTTGAATTGGGTAATTTAAATTCCTCCCTTACCTCTGAGGAATGCTCTCCTGAAGAACAGGCATCACCTGGGACTGACTCTTTGAACTGGATTATCCTGCCTGCTGGGGGGCTGGCACCAAAAGACACTGATGTGAGTCTGAAAATAACTTTAATGCACCTACGCGCACACACACACACCTCTTCACACCTTTCTTAACTGCTTGGCTCTACCGCAAGCTGTGGCTTTGACAATAAGATGGTTTGCAAAGCTTTGCTGTAATCCAAGTGACTGAAGTAACAGTGAGAATCCAACGGAGACTTAACCCTGCAAACAGCTCAGTAAGAACCTGGGGATTTAGCTGGCAACTTCTGTGCAAGATGTTCCTCAGTGTTTTCTAGACATTAGAAAAAAGCACCAAGCCCTAGAAAACCAACTTGAAAATTGACATATTCAAAATCAGTGCAGTGACCTCCCAAGATATGACTTTGTGGAGAAAACATAATTTCAAAAGGAAATATCTAAACCTGGAAACAAATTCTACTTCTCCAAAATTAACAAAGATAAAAGTGTCATGTTTGGGGCCATGTCAAACACCCACAGCCATACTGAATGCTGTTTGCATGTTCAAATGCCAGTGTGAAACATTCTTTGATCTCACTGATACGAAAGCAGTTTTTGCACTGTGTCCAAGGTAAGGACATACTGAAAACGGAAAGGAAAGAATCACAGAATTGTAGGGGTTGGAAGGAACATCCAGAGATCATCAAGTCCAACACCCCTGCCAAAGTAAGCTCCCCAGAGCAGATCACACAGGTAGGGGTCCAGACAGGACACCATCCCAGAGGAGAGACCACAACCCCCATGGGCAGCCTGTTCCAGTGCTCCGTCACCCTCACCGTGAAGAAGTTCTTTCACACACCAGTGTGGAACTTCCTGTGGTCCAACTTGTGACCATTGCCCCTTGTCCTGTCCCCACAGGCCACTGAGAATAGGTTGGCCATCTCCCTTTGTCTCCCGCACTTCAGATATCTATAAACATTGATGAGATCCCCTCTCAGTCTTCTCAAGGCTGAACAGCCCCAGCTCACTCAGCCTTTCCTCACAGGGGAGATGCTCCAGGCCCTTATCTTTGTGGCCTCCGCTGGACTCTCTCCAGGAGATCCCTGTCTGTTTTGTACCAGGGAGCCCAGAACTGGACACAGGACTCCAGGTGAGTCCTGACCAGGGCAGGCTATGTTCATGTACCCTAGGATCCCATTAGCCTTCTTGACACACTGCTGGCTCATGGCCAACGTGTCATCTGCCAGGACCTCCAGGTCCTTTTCTGCCTTCTGTCACCCCCAGCCTGTACTGATACCTGTGGATGTTCCTTCCCAGATGCTAGACCCCACACTTGCTTCTGATTTTAATGTCAGGGTTAGATTTTTAAAGATCTCAGCTTATTTATGTTATTCACTAACTGTTGAAATAATTATTTTAAGAATTTAATTTTGTTATTTATCTTGTCCTTGGTGGCCTAGGGAGAATGGCTGGGAACCAGAGTGTGGGTAAATTGGGCAGGAACAAAGCTCTGTGCAGTGTCACAGCGTAAGGAAGGCAGCTCTTGTTTCTGCACTGTCGCTCTGCACAAGGGGTTGAGAAGCTGTAGCATAATAGCAGCATTCTTTAAAATGTAGATGGCTTTATGGGAAGGTCTCTCAGTGTAAAAAATGTGTGAGCTGCCTGGGCATTCTTTGGCTTGAAATAACACATGAAAGGGTTTAGGGGACTCACAGGCAGACCAGAAAGATCGTTCTTCATTATAATATTCCATATATGATAGTATTTGAGAATTTTACATCTCTTAACTTAGTCTAAATTTCTATTAACTTCTGCTATATAAAATGTTTATTCCCATGAACCTTTTAATTTAAATGCTAGGGGAGATTTGTCTGTTGGGTACTTATTCAACTTTACAGAATTAATCAAATCACTCTTTGACTTGCAACATGCTTAGGCATCTTTGATTGCCTAAGCACTCTTGAATGATGTTTCTCCCTTATGATAGTAGGAGAATGGTGAGAAATTTTATGCTTCAATAGGAAACACTGTCCTGTAGTCCAAAATTTGAGAGAAACTTTTAAGAAGATATATTGCAAGTTGCACAAAGTGAGGACTAACTACACTCCACTGCTAACTACATGGCATATTAAATAGTTAATGCATCTCAGTGGAATGGAAAGACAGGTGTGCTTTAGATGTGCCTGTTTATTGACGTTATTTGTTTAAAGTCATGTGCATTAGTGTTAATATGTTCAGTTAACTGTCACTTCAATATCTACTTCATACAAAGGGAAAATACTCTTAAAATAGTTAGCTGGAGGTTGGGATATCTTACAAATAATTTGATATTGGGAGCCATTTATTCAATTCCTGTACAGAATCAGAATTATTTTTTTAATATACAGGATTTTACTTTTAACATTAGATAAAGCTCAAGATATTATTGACAGTCAGCAGTAACCCAGTGGGGTAAAACACAACAGGCAGAATTCATATTCTTCATAGGTCTTCATATGTCTAAAAACTTGGGATAGACAGTCAATGTCTTAAAAGCCTGTACTGATTTGTAAAGGCATAGGTTGCCACACTGACTTCCAGTTGGTATCAGTGGACTCTCACTCTCTACATATCTTTCAAATTAATTTTGGTCATTGTCAGCCTCTTTAAACATTAAATTCATAAGAAAATGTGCACCTGAATGCTCAATTTGAGATGCTTAAATGTGACCTATCCAGGAGTCACCGTTTTCTCAGCTGTTCCTGTAATGAGCTGGATCTACTTTGGTGCATTTCTACTTTGGAAGTGACTGGTTTGTGTAATTAGTTTGTGAATATTCTTTTCTGTATCATTAAACATCCTCTCTGGTCTTCAAATAAAGTACTAAGTGGCGAGTCAGACTGAACTCACCAGCAAAGCAGCTCAGCAACCATGACAGCACCTACTATCTGCAGGTGTGGACTGTCTATCTCTGTCCACGGAGACTAAAGACCTTGCAGCTTGTTCCTTTTGCTTGCATCTAGCTCTGCTCCACTGGGATAATGGCTCTTTCCTTCTCAAACTGCTGATGGATTAATATACTCATGTGAAACTACAGCAATTGCTTCTTGCCCAGACTGAGCTTCAAATTTGTTATATTATAAAACAAAGCAAACCCAAACCAAAACGAAACCCCAGCAAGATTTCTGTGCATGTTGGCTGTTCAGAAGTGCAGCTGCTAAGCAATAGGAGGTATTGCAGCCCCTAATACACTTGCCTCGGTTTTAATCTCTACGCTGTTACTAAAGTAGCACGTCCCAAATCTTTTTTGCCTGCTATATGCCTCTTGACCCTAAACTCCCTGTTCTGAGCTCAGTTCCACTTAGGCTTCTGATTTGTTATAAACATGAGAACACATTGCTAGCTTTGTTAAGGGCATGCCTTGAGATTTTAAGAGTATGTTTTGCCTTTGATCTTGAGAATACTTAGTGCGCTGCAGCACTTTCTGGTTCCCGTGATGGATTTTTACCACTCACACCACTACATTACTTGAGTAGGGGTATTTTCTCTTCTTTCTGGTCCTACTATCATCCAAAGACTACTTTCAAAAACTGTTTTCAAGTCTCTGGGCTAGTCATATCTACTGTGCACCCACTCACTGCTTTTCCTCTTCTTGTACTAATCAGTCATATTACAACAAGGCTCGGAGCTCATAGTTTCCTTCCCATTGCCCTGAACTAATGCAAGTCCTGGCATTGTCTCAGTGCAACTTCTTTATCAGAAGTTTGAGTGCCACGTACAAATCAAATGGATGGGTAAGACATCTGTAAGCAAAGGGTGAAGAAGTAAGGCTTGCACTGCATGATTTTGCATTGACTTCTCAGAGCAACACAAACGGCTGTATCTGAACTGTGCTGGTGCTTATAATGATCATCTCCTAAGAGAGGTGCCCTAGTAAAAAGAAAAGGGTGAAAATTATATAAAATTTTATCAGCAGATTAAGGTAAAGATTTGGCCTCTTGATTGTGGGGACTTGAGCTCCTGGTAAGACCCCAAAGCAAAGACAACTTTCCGCTTCTGCTGTGGTGGCCCATCTCACACCCATCTTGTATCCATCTCACACCCATCTGACATACTATGCAGACCCTGGGGAGTGAGCAGGGAAAAAGCTGCTCTCAGGAGTGGGGTGGCTAAAGGGCAAGATCAGGAAAGAGCCACCCACGCTTTTCCTCTCTGCTGTGTACAGAGGGAAAATAGCAGACTAGATGATTATGGCCCATAATTCTTTTGTGCTGCTTCTGACTCACCTATGTATTGGCCACTAGGGAAAAAACCTGCAATTTTCTTTCAGATACAGGTTATTCTTCTTTCTGTCAGTGGCAGTATACCAGAATAAAAGGAATTTTTATGCAATCAATATTTTTGTGGGTGTTTGAATTACAGGAATATAGTCATGATGAGATAACAGCAACTTCTGCTGACGTTGTGGTGGAGGAGTGCTTTCTGGTTCTGCTTTAGACTCCAAAAACAACAGGGAAACAACAAAATGGGTGCATGGATTCTTGTTGGAAATTTGATTTTTCTGCAAGTTTGTGACTATGATATCCATGTGTCCTGGTTTCAGCTGAGAGAGAATTAATTTTATTTGTAGTAGGAGGTATAGTGCTGTGATTGGATTTAGTGTGAGAATCACGTTGATGACACACGGGTGGTTTCAGTTGTTGCTGGGTCACTGCAGGGCCTACACCAAGCCAAGGACTTTCCGGCTTCTCCCGCCCTGCCAGGTGCACAAGGAGCTGAGAGAGCACAACCAGGAGAGCTGGCCCAGGCTGGCCAACGGGGTATTCCAGGACACATAATCATGCTTCTTATAGAATTGGAGGAGTGAGCTGGGAGTAGGATCACTGCTTAAAAACAAACTGGGCATTGGGCTGGTTTTTTTTTTCCTTCTGCATGTGATGAGCAACTGCATTTGTACATCACTTGTTTTATTGTTTTTAATGTTGTTATTACTATTGTCATTACTATTGTATTTGTTATCCAATTAAACTGTCTTTATCTCAACCCACAGTTTTTGCTTTTTTTTTTTTTCCGTTCTCCTCCCCAACCCTTCTGGAGGGGAGGGGTGAGCAAGCAGCTCACTGGTGCTCAGTTACCAGTTGTGGCAAAACCACACCACCATTCTTTGTAGAAAAGGGTGAGAAGAAGTGCTGGAGTTTGATTTTCTAGCCACTGAAGTTACCAATAATTTGTTCACCAACTCCAGCACAGCTGGCATCTGGATCTCTGTGTGCTACTGCACTGTACAGTATGAGCAGCTCCTCCTCCTAAAACATGGCATCATGGCTCATTTGGCTGGAGTATTAAAGGAATTGTAGATTCTATTTCATGTGGCTTTAGGCCTGTTTCTTCACCCACATGGCCTAATTGCCTGCACACAGCCACTTCCAGATTGGGGTTCATCTCTACAACAATCTCTTTTACTCTCAAAGGTCTCATCTTTCTAAAATGAAAATGTTCTTAATTTAGCTTTATTCTGAAACAGAAACAGGCTGTTCTTACCTGATCTGTACTGTAACCTCACCTTTTCTGTGTACCAAGGAAAATGAGCAATGCTCTAATTCACTGACAGAGATAGAGAGAGACCATAAAGCACGTGAAAAACCTTCAGAGCACCAGAAAGAAAATCTTTAAGCTAAGTGTTTCTGCAGACGTGCAGAGAAGGTGTATGAACATCCCAGCTATTTCAGCAGCTAGGGATATAGCACCTTAACAATATTAAGGAGTCCTTTTTAATCCCTTTAATATTAACTCCTTTGTTAAAAGGCACAGGTGTTTAAAGAGTAAGTGTTGTAGCTCTGACAGAATTAAACCTGGGTCTTGCTGTGCTCCTTGCCAATTGCATGAATTATGCAGCAGCAGTTATGTCAAAGGTTTGAGGCACTTCAGTATTAATGAGTGCATGGTGGAGCTTCGCACTAATTAATTTGTCTTGTCAGATTACGACAAAGTACTTTCCAATGAAAGTCACCAAGTCACAACCCCGATAAGCAACCAGACAGCAATTAACAAGATACTTCAATGATTTTACTGTAATTCCTCATCTGCAACTTTTAACTGCAGGAAAAGGTTGCAGTATCAGAATACACTAGATAAGGTAGAATTAAAATTTACTTTGAAACCAGTCGGGGATATCTTCACAATTCTTAAAAAATAATAAAATTAAATCTTAAATAAGAAAGGGTAGTAAATTTTGTAAAATATCCCACTTTTCAAACAGCCACTATCCTGGTGCAAGGAAGAAATAAACCAATAGATCTGTCAAATGGATCTGAAACTCCAAACAGTGAAGATAAAACAAAAAGAAATTTATCTTTCTTTATTGTGCACTTCATCACCTGTTTCTTCTAGTTGGTGATACTAAGACTATCACAAGTGTTATTTGCTGGGGCTCTTTCATATAGATGTTAGATATTTTCTGTCTCATTATTTTCCTCCCAGAACTTCTGGTCTGGAAAGTCTGTGCTTTTATCTGGAAGGATATTCTTGGAGGATGAAATGTGATTATTCTGAAGTTCAGATTCAGAACCTTGCTGCTCCACCTTCATTTTTATTTCCTTTTCCCATCCTCCACTATTCATGCTATTTTCCTACATACAGATTTTCTGCTTTTGTGTATGATGGCTTATTTTATTTTATTTTTTTAAGAAAATCTGCAGCTTATTTTCATGAGGAGCACAGACTTGTCTTCTATCAGCTTCTGTCACAGACCACAAAGAATTGATCTGCAGAAGCTGCTGCTGACCTCGTATATCCAAACAACACACAGTTCAGTAGCCATAGGGAGCTCTCCATAATGCCTGCACATAAATCAATATGTTAAATTTAAAGATTGACCAGATGTCAAAACACATATTAAGATATGAAACCCCAAGCTGCACAGCCTGATATTTCCAGTACACTACAGGTAATAAAAAGACAAAGAGTCAAACAGGATATTATCACAAATGCTTCAAGCACAAACCAGTCAGGCCAATAAAACTAATTTTCCCGCATCATCGACATTTTATTTGATGAGACAGAGATGGAAGTTGAAGTTGAAAATAAACTTTTTTTCCCCTTTTAATTAAAACATTCCCCTCCCTGAGACAATTGCATGTACTGTGTCAGAGTAATGATATTATCTCAAACCAGAGCCATCTCAGTCTTCATAGTCCCTTCATTGTGTTATTACTGATGTGATCTCAGCTGTTTCCAGGATGCCATGACAGACAAGCTTCTTGTCCTTCAAAGGATAAGAAAAGACTGCTTGGGTCTATTGTCACTCAAGGATGCCCTTGTGAATGTCCTCAGTTTCAATCCCCTCTGGGATTAACAATGTGCTTAAAATATAGAAAGTGCTGAAAGTAGGAAAGGGGAAAAGCATGTTTTCCTTTACCATGACCTAAAAAGATGGAGCTGGGAACAAAACACAGTTTTTCTGAATAAAGATGTCCAGATCTTCCTGGAAGATGACACGTGGCTATGGTAAGAAGTCTGCAGCACTTCTGCTGCAACACAGATCTCATTTTCTGTCTGGGCACTGAGCTCTAGGTTGGGTTGCTGCTCTTTGTAGTCTCCAAGGCTGGGCCAGATCCTGGTATCTCAGGTAGCCCCATATGACTCCATACAGGCATACAACCCCAAAGGTCTCCATGGCTGACATGTAAGTGAATGTGCAGTACACCCACAGGCTAGAGCTCTACAGTTTGGTATCTGTAAAATGTGTGCAGCGAGCTTGTGCCTGTGTGGCTGCTTCATCTGCTTGGTGCTGTGTTGCCTCCTGTAGGCTGTACCAGAGCAGGTGAGGGATTGACCTGAGAAGCAACTCTCTGGAGAAGGACCTGGGAGTCTTGGTGGACAACAAGGTCTCAATTAGACATCAGTGTGCCCTCATGGCCAAGAAGGCTAATGGCATCCTGAGGTGCATTAAGAAGAGCGTGGCCAGCAGGTCAAGGGAGGGTGCCCTTCCCCCTCTATTCTGCCCTTGTGAGGCCACATCTGGAGTGCTGTGTCCAGTTCTGGGCTTCCCAGTTCAAGAAAGACAGAGAACTACTGGAGAGAGTCCTGTGGAGGGCAACAAGGATGATGAGGGGACATCTCTCATGAGGAAAGGTTGAGAGAGCTGTGTCTTTAGTCTGCAGAAGAGCAGATTGAGAGGGGGTCTCAGATACTTATAAATATCTAAAGTTTGGATGTCAAGAGTATGGGCCAGACTCTTCTCAGTGGTGTTTAGTGGCAGGACAAGGGGCAATGGGCACAAACTGGAAAATAGGAGGTTCCATGTGAACATAAGGAAAAACTATTTCACTGTGAAGGAAGGAGTTAAAGAAGCTTTGGTACAAACAGTGTTGCTTAATTATTGCTGAGTTTTTAAAGGGCACTTGCTAATAGGATGCTTGCAAAGGTGGGCTTGCTAACAGGATGGTTTGAAGTGTCATAGTGATTATGTTAGAGGTGACCTTGTATAAACAATGTCTGTTTGAACTACTAGTTGACCTTGAGTGATTAGTGTTCTTGAAAGAATTCAAAGCAGACCCAGGATTAATAAGGAAGAGGCACCCAGAGGAAGATGGCACCTGAGACTTATAAAGAGGAAACAACCCAAAGATAGTTGTGCCCAGAGGGAACAATCACAACTAGGCATGTGCCAGGGAAAGGACATGAAAAGTTCAACCCAATGAAGACTTTGAGCCTTCATCGCTCAGACACCCCACGACCACCACCAGGAGACAGTGCACAGACGCAAATGGGAGGAGTTTATGGAAATGACTTCCTGGCACTAACTGCAATACAAAGCGGGACAGGTTGAGCGTATGTATAGGCGAATTGCGAAATCCCGTGAATATGCAACATTCTATTGTATATAACTAAGGTGAATTGTCGTGTTCCCTGCGTGGGTGTCTTTGAGGGGCTGCCCTTCGTGCTGCCCGGCGCTGAATAAACACACCTACTTCACATTGTGGAGTCTGTTTTCTGCACCTCAACTGTGATTGAGGTGCTCAACTGTGAGGGTGAAAGAGCACTGGAACAGGCTGCCTAGGGAGGCTGTGACATTCAAAACCTGCCTAGATGCTGTCCTATGCAACCTGCTCTAGGTGATCCTGCTCTGGCAGGACTAGATGATCTCCAAAGCCCCTTTCCAACTCCTGCTGTGATTCTGTGACCTGTGAAAACATTTTTAAAATGCTCAGAGAGGACTCTCTCACTGCTCTCAGTGAATGTGCCAACCAAATCATTATACTCTTTGAATTACATCTGAATGGTTTCTCTCCTTAGGGACTGATAATTGGCATTCTGTGAGTTTCAACACACAAGGACATGTTCCTAGAGGAGTTCTGCATAATTATTTTGATAAAGATACTTATGCAATTTCTGTAGGCCATGCTTTTCCATTTGTTTTAGTTTCAGATTTGGAAGAAAAGCATTTTGTTTTGAGATAGTGCTGTGTTCTGCCTTCAAAAATACATATAATGTGACCATTGTACACAGCAGACACCTCTAGAACAGAGTAATTGCAACTACTTTTCTAACCCTGAAAACCCCTTCAAAACCAGCAGATGCCTGTGATTGCCATTACTGTCGGAACAGACGGACGGTACTCCGTGTCTATAATATTTTTGTGAGTTAAAGCAGCCAGAGGTTCTATCTGTATCAAGTGCTCAGATTTGGGTGCACTATAGGAGAAAAAGATGAGAAAATTATATAGAAGAGTGCAGATGCCTGTTCCCATTTTCCCCCTGTGTTAAGACACCTTATCTTATGTGTCATTATAATCAGCAACACTGCAGATGTAGTCTGCTCTGGAAAGTGTTCTGGATTTTCTTCCAGTTGCCCTGGCACATTTAATGATGTCATTAGACAGGCAGCAGGCTCCTCATTTCACAGCCTCTCAGCAAGCAGCACTGAGCATCAGAGGTGGATCTGGACACGGAGCAGCTCTGGCAGTTTCAGATGGTTTGCACCCTTGCCCACTGTGGCTGGTGACCCAGACCCACCTGGGTCCTGCAAAAAGATGCTGGGTGAAGGTAAATGCTGCAGTGGAGGAGCTGTCCTAGGCTGGCATTGTGCCGCAGGGCTCACTCAACAGCTGGAAGTGGTGTGCTTCCTCCTCTGTCCATGACTCTTGCAATGAGGCCATGGAGAGAGGGGAGAGCCTCTAGATCCAGGAAACTGTTTCATGTATTTGAACTACACCTGACTTTTCATTCATGTCTCAAAAAAGACTGTTTGATGCCCAGTGTGTTTACAGAAAAGACCAGTAGGAAAAGAAGCAAATAATAATTCAAAGGCTGCACATGCAGCAAAATAAACTAAAAGTGCATCAACAACACGTTTATAAGGAAAAAATCATGTTTTCTCTCACAATTCTATTGCCAGGGTCTGTTTATTTATGAGACACAGTCCACTACTCTACGGTGGTTGATAACTCCTTATCTCCAAGATGCCAGAGTTCATCATTTATTTTCCAAGCTGAGTTATGTACAGCAACATGTAATGCCACCAAAAATAATATGAAAACTTTCATTCATTGACAAAGCATTTCAGTTGCTGCTTACTCTGGCACAGGCTGCAAATGTTTTATCAGGTTACTTCTTTTTCAGGCATGAGCAAGCCTATGAAATGAAAGGTAAATTGAGTTTGTTCAAAGCATTGTCCAAACCAAGAAATCTAACATACACAGCTGTTCTACATAAGAGGTTTAAATCTTTGCTTCTTTGAGAAAATGGATATATATTAACTAGAGCCATATTTCAAATCTTTTTTTCTTAAGTGAAACTTACAGGCTTACATTAGCAAAAAAGAACCAAGGAATGACTTGGGAAATAGGATTCATTTACAAATAAGTTGCATGGCAAGTAAGATAAGGGAAAGAAAAGGCACAACGACCGCTAATGATCAGGTGTCTCAGTAAATGGGTTTTGTGTGCTTAAAGGCAAACAAATACCCCAAGCTATCACAGCAGTTAAAATTCATGAGTGTGCGAAATCTGCGCTGCCCTGCCAGGATTTCCCAGCACAGAGATTCAGTACTTGAAGGTGCCATGCTGCCCTGCCCAAAGACTTCAGAAAAAGGTTGTTGCAGGCTCAGGTTCTTAAAGAAAATGTTCAAGGTACAACAGTGGATTCTACAGCAAGCCTATGCACTGGAAAGGAGCTCTTGCACCTTCGACCAAGACCTCAACTCAGTCAAAACCAATTCAAACACCTTCTTTTTTTCTTTCTATTTCTTCTTTTCACTCATTTCTCCTTTTTTTTTTTTCTATCTCTTCTCTTGCCACCAATGCCTATTATGATCTTCAGAGCATCTCCATCTCGCCTTGATGCGCTCCACTGAAACTGGTGTGAGGTGTGTTCATGTAGCTACCAGCTTAGACTGCTGCTGGCTCTAAGTTTTTCCTCCCGTTAACCTGACCTTGTCTGACACCCCAGCTTCTCTGAGGGGCTTCTGTGGCTCCCATTTGGAGGGGATGGAGGGCCATCACAAGTGGCTGAGGACCTCTGTGAAAGGGTCTTACAGTCGAGTGATTCAGCATAGAGCACATAAACAACTGAGGAAATCCAGTGAAATTCTCAATCCCTTTACCAAAGCACCGTGGTTTCTACAGTGCAATTGGGGAAGGAATTATGAGTAATGTCTCTCTTGTTTATGTGCTTTCAGGGCATTTTAGAGACATTACATTCAATATAACAAGTGCTTTGTGGACACTTAGTCTTTGCTGACTCTAGTTTAAGCAGGTATTCCATCAGGAAACCTACACGAGATATTTCTCACTGCTTGTTTGTAAAGTATACCACTAAAGCATATTTCTTATGTATTTTCTCTTTTCCAAGATGCCAACAGAATAACTTTCTCAGTGTTTTCTCCCAGTATGCTGATAGCACTTATGTTGCCTGCCCGCAACACCACCCCAACCCCACCTCGCAATTTTTTTCAAGTACATTAAGTGTAGATCAATGTAATTTTGTGGGCATATTTTCTCTGCAGCACATCCTTCTTTATGCTTAGGTAGAAGAATGGCCCTGTGGACAGGCTGTGAGATTGGAAGTCAGTGGAGTTGGTCAGTCCATTCTTCTCATGTAGT
This sequence comes from Heliornis fulica, assembly GCA_013399135.1. Classification (NCBI taxonomy): domain Eukaryota; kingdom Metazoa; phylum Chordata; class Aves; order Gruiformes; family Heliornithidae; genus Heliornis; species Heliornis fulica. The sequence goes on along the minus strand of VXBZ01011683.1, from coordinate 591 downwards.
CCTTGAGTGAATGTTATTTCCAGTCTACCTGCCCTGCAGACATCTAACCAACTGATTTATTCCCAGCTTGGTTTATTATGTGATACTGTGACAAAACATGTGATTTACCCATGGTACAAATCACTTCCAAATCCTCTCATAATTGAAAAATGGTGATCTGTGTGCTGAGCTTCACGTGTTTCAAACATTGTTGGTCATTTCTTCCCCATCCCGGGGAGGAGAAAATGATGAATAAAGTGAAGTCTGCAAAGAAGGGAGGGGTGGGGGGTGGTGTTTTAGGAGCTGTTTGTACTTCTCATGATCCGACTCTTGTTTTCTCTTTGTGTGTAGTGTAGTGTAATAAATTAGAGAGTTTTCTGTCCTTTCTTCTGTGTTGAGTCTGTTTTGCCCATGACGCTGATTGCAGAATGAACTCTCCTGTCCTTATCTCAACTCCAAAACCTCTCAACGTGTATTTTCTCCCCTGTCCCGCTAAGAGGGGAGTGATAGAGCAACTTTGGTGTGAGTCTGGTTGACCACACCAAACTGGTGGTTTGACCACAGGGTCAAACCACTAGTTTGGTGGTTTTGTTGCCCGATACGCGAAACACA
>VXBZ01011682.1:650468-718791 GCA_013399135.1 Heliornis fulica | reverse complement strand
TGATTCTGTGATTCTATGAACCAATTATCACACTGGCAAGAAGTATATTTTTTTCCTTCCTAAGTGGAATAAAGTAGATCTAATGCAAAACTGACTGGAGGAATGAAAAGCCTGGATGAGACAAACTGGGCTGTCCAGACTCATTAAAAGGTGTGTTCATTCATTTGATTTTGACTTTGAATTGGATGAGAAACTTTGGTTTGCAGAGCTGGTTTCTTCATGTGAGAATAAGTGAGACAGCAGCAAAGTTATGAATGATTCTTAACTCCAGCACCTCTTAAGGGAGAGATTAAATAAGGTTTCCATTTTTGGTAAATATGAACCTTTACTCCAGTGGACAGTTCATTGCCATTGAATTTCATTGATTACAGGAATTTCTTCACTTCTCACAAATACAGGTAATGGCACTGCTGTGTCCTCCTGCAGGCACAGTGTGCAGCCACAAATAAGGCTGAAAATGTTTGTCCCAGGGACACTCCTCCATGTCCTGATGCTTCATCTGGAACATTTTGGCAATTCAGGCCAAGTTCAGCTTATCTTCAGCATGGGGAAGAAGCGGTGCAATGTGCTCCCAAGTGCAGCTGTGAGAGCTGAACAGTGTACACAGGAGTTTGTGGGCTGTAATGAGGAACAGAAGAGTTTCTGTTCCTCCAGACAGGGATATGTTAAAGCCTTCCCTAAAGCCATACAGAAGTCCTGCTGGGACCACACAGCGTCGCAGCTCATCATCTCAGCATGGCGGATAACTCGCTGCTTTGGGAAGCACATTTTGAGGGACATTGAGGGCTAAAGCTTCTGAGTACAGAAGCAAATTGAATCCCTTCAAGGCTTCTAAGAACTAATATTGAAGCTGCAATTCTAAAATTATGAAAACTTAATTTTCCATCAGAGATGCTGTGCAAGTACAGGGTAACCCATCCTGTATGCTCTGCTTCTGCTTGAACCTTACCATCCAGTGTGATAGTGATGAATTCTACAGAAATGATTTCTCTAAATCATAGAATCCTCATATCATTAAGGTTGTAAAGGACCACTAAGGTCATTAAGTTCAACACTCAACCCAACACAACAAAATCTACTAAACTATGGCCCAGAGCACACGTCTACACCAGGGATGGTGACTCCACCACATCACTGAGCAGCTTGGTCCAATGCCTGACCACTCTTTCAATGAAGAAATTCTATTTAATATCCAATCTAAAATGTGCTAAGTGTTGGCTCCACTACTTTGACCTGGTGTTTGTCAAGTACTGATAACAGTCTATACTATTTATTTTTTAACTCTTTACTCTTCATCTGAAGTTTTTTGTGGCAGAGAGACTGACCGAGAATAGAGAGTAGACAATAGTAGGGAATGAGTACAGAGTGCCAGATTTTGGAAAGTTCAGTCTTATTTAGGTCCTTAATGGGAGAAGCCTTCACTGGTAAAGATGCTTTTGAATTTCTTGCCCAGGTTCTCATGTGAGTAATCGTAATACCATGAGTCAATGGTGATATACCCACCTACTTCCATGAGGCCAGTCTGTGCAAGAACATTTTTAGTAGGAAGATAATACAGGCTGTAACTTGGCAAAAATGGAAATTCTTTCAGTTTTAGTAAAATTCCTTGATGTCAATACCATGAGGGGAAAAGGAAGTCATGGTCTTGCTCACATCTTGGTGAAAAGCTCATATCTTGCATTGCCAAGCGACTTATTTCATATACTATCGTTTTGTACTTGTGGCTTTGGAATCCTTTTAGGGTGCCAGCTGATGTGATGATATAGGTTCAGCTCATTTCCTACATGTCCCCAGAACAAATGTCCAAGAAAATGGAATTTAATAGATCAAGGAAAGATTAATGTAGCAGTAAATGGGTAGAGGCAGAGGAATGTCTTAGCGAGCTGCTGTTCTCTGATCTCGACACTCTCATCAATACTTTTCAATCAACTGTGCTGAGAGGGATATCACTTCTAATGCCCCAGGGTCACTGAAACCACACATCAAATCTGTAATCCCAGGGCTGGCAGCAGAGCAAATGATTTCTCTATTGGTCTTTATAACTGTAATTGCCAGTGAACAGAATCTTTATATATTTCTCACTCTAAATTATGTGACCGATGACACGGATGGTCTTTGTACAAAGATGAAACCGATGGTTTCTGGTGGTGTGATGCTGATGAACAGTGCTATCTGTTGGCTTTCATGTCTTTCAAAAACAATTTCTTGTCAGATGGTCTTCTGAGATTGTATAATCTTCTCCTGTACACTTGAGGTAACAAACACATTGTAGCATAAACCTTAATTTCCGAGGTATTGTAACCTGTAACCACAGAACGTGAAAAATAAATAAAATAAAATAAAAAATCAGTTTCCCTCCTGTTGTAGTTATAGTACAGAAAAGATTGTAATGCTGAGCAGTCATGAAGGTTTGTAAACCTCCTGATTCATGGCATATACATGGCTTAGGGTATAATTAACAAGGTACTGAGTCTTTTATAAATTTAAGTCCTTGGTTCACACATACTCTGGCTTAACCTGACTTCCAAAGAACTGTGATGTCTAATGGCTGCTCAGAGAGGAGAAGCAGGAATATCCCATCACCCAACACCCATCAAAAATGAGCTTGGTTGTTACCCTGACGTGAACCAAAGAACATTAGGGGTTGGAAGGGACCTTTTGAAAGATCATCTAGTCCAACCCCCCTGTGAGCAAGGGCCTTCCAGGTTGGAATGGCACTTTGGAGGTGAGAAATATGATCATCCAAGGCCTGTTCTCTGCCTGCCCCAAAGATAATCTGACTTTCCTAGCCCAGTTTTTATGTGCTTTATTAGATGTATTCTGCAAAAGTTCCTGTGTGAATCAGTGTTTTAGCTGCTATCATTAGATACACCAATTATACAGCTGTAGGGCTTTAGACTGGAGGTGGGAGTGAGAGTGTTTAGCAACACAGCTTGAGACTGGTGCATACATTTTGGATGAGTCTCCTTCCCCTTCTGAGGTTGTCTGAACCCTGGTGGTGTCTGAATGCTGGTGTCCCCTCACTGGCCCATTCCTGATGTAAGATGTGATGTAATGCACTAACAAGACTGAGGTTGTGATGAGCAAAGTTTGAGACGAATTGGGCAGCACTTATTGGGCACATGACCTGTTCTCCTCCACCTGCACACCCTCCCAGTGAGGAGCAGGAGTTCCTTGGTCATTCTGAATGTGTCCACCCTGCTGCAATGCTGGCAGAACTGCCACTGTGTCACCTGTGAAATGAGTTTGTTGGTGTTCACGGAAACACCCAGCGAAGGGAGATCTACTTGCTGTGTATTTTGGCTTGGCAAAACTCCCATGTTGCTGGTGTCAGGAGTGCAGCCACTTTTGAGCTGCTGGTAGCAGATATGTCTGTTTGAATCAGGAATGATGGGAAATGACTGTCCCTGGGAGCACTCTGCAGTGCTGAGCTCAGCAGCAGTGGGACAGCTTTCCTTTATGGGTTAAAAATGCCAGCCTTTGAACTGCTTGTCAGGTAGCAGAACCATAATGTTATTGAAAGACTATTTTTTTCCACTTTTTTTTTTTTTCTTCCCAGCGTTGTCTGTATGTATTTCTCAAATAGATGTGAAAGCAAGAGGCTGGTTGAGCTGTCACAGCCTGCTCAATAAAGATGTGTTGATTTACAGCAGCTGGGAATCTGGTTTTATCCAAAATTTTTAAAATAGAAAACCCCCAAAAATTGCAATCTGATCCTACTAATCCTTAATTATTTCAGTGAACCAAGAGAATGTTGGGGTTTTTTTGCCAACAGATTTATGCTTCTCTCCTGTCTGAGACGTATTACACGACTTGGTAAACAACTCTGCCTTGAAATGATCTCTCACCAAAGGACCAGTCTATTGTATCCCCTTGTAATTAGAACAAACCAAATGAATACATTTCTTGCAAGACAGTTCTCCAAATATTTTACAGACAAAGTGATTTGAGGTGGATGGCTCATATTTTTCCGAAGGAAACAGTCACCATTACAGAGCATTACTGAGCTATCAGAAAATATGGCTGCTTTTAGAGCAAATGCCATATGTCATAAAGCCATGGGAAAACACTCAGCTATGTCATAAATGTGTCCATGGATGAACTTGGAGAATTTATCCAGAACCCTCCTAACATGAGGACAAAAGCTATTTCAGGGAAATTTAGCATCTTGAACTCGTGTGGAAATTACACAAGGAAGCATTATTAATTCTTGGGAAAAGGTTCAAAGCAGTTGAAATGCAAGAAAGAAAAACAGCATATGGGGACAAAATAACTCCATGAACTTAAACATATAACAGGAACAGGGGTAACTCCACAGTCAACAGCACAACTGATGGAGCAACCAGCCAGGAAGCCAGATGCTGTGGCAGTAGAAAATATCTTCCACCACTTGGTGTTTGACTCCTATAATGGCCAAGGACAATGGAAAAAAAATGGCATGTGGGAAGTAGCACCACAGGATCCAGAAAGCAATTGCATATGAAGAGAGTTGGGTTTAAAACGAAAAGGATGATGGATCAAAGGAGCAGGTCAAAGGAAAAAGGCAGAGGAGCTTTTGTGCAGGGAAACTGCATTCAAATGCTTGTTCATGTAATTCCTAGCCAGGGTGGTGGGTTTGGGTTTGTAGGTACCAACACCAGGTGTGACATGCATGAGGTTGCAGTGATGTGGTCACCCATGTCCAGTGGCACCCAGGAAGTGTGGCATGGGACACCAGATGAGGTGAAGGCAAGAGGCGGCGGTGGGGGGGTGGGGNGATTAGATCACACAGCAACGTGTCCAGATTGGTCTTGAATGTCTCCAGAGAAGGAGACTCCACAACCTCTCTGGGCAGCCTGGCCCAGGGCTCTGTCACTCTCACAGGGAAATAGTTTTTCCTTATGTTCCCACGGAACTTCCTCTCTCCAGCTTGCACCCGTTGCCTCTTGTCCTATCACTGGCCATCCCTGAGAAGAGCCTGGCTCCATCCTCCTGACACTCACCCTTTACATATTTATAAACATTAATGAGGTCACCCCTCAGTCTCCTCTTCTCCAAGCTCAAGAGCTCCAGCTCCCTCAGCCTGTCCTCAGCAGGAAGATGTTCCACTCCCTTCATCATCTTGGTGGCCCTGTGCTGGGCTCTTTCAAGGAGTTCTATGTCCTTCTGGAACTGAGGGGCCCACAACTGGACACAATACTCCAGGTGTGGCCTCACCAGCAGAAAACGAAGCTGCAGCATTTCCTAGAAGTTTCCCACTTTACTGCTCTGTGCCCATGTGGACACCCAGGGCTTGCACTGGTGGGGGAGGGAGGTGGGGGGTTTCAGGCAGGAAACCTGTGCCATTAAAAGCTCAACACAGTTCAAGCTGGACTGCACCTGTGTAAACTCTTATCTTAATCCGTAGGGAGCTTCATGTGTGTACTGAGCTGCCATGAGAAGGTCAAGTCCAAATCTCTTGTTTTCTGAGATAAGACTCTAATTAGTTCTTTAAAAAAATATATGTTCCCAAGGAAAGGGTGGTCTGACATTTGGAGAACCCATTTTCTGTAGATGAAGGAAAACCTCTTTTATGCACTCACCTAAAGTCCAATTTTATTTTTTTTAAAAAAAGAGCAATCCAACCCAAAACTTTATGGCTTTTCCAGTGCAAAAGAAAACCTCATTTGAAGCAAAACACAGGGATGTGCAGTGGTTGTGGTACCTCTGTAAGAGCCTGGTGGGGGACACACACTGTGTCCATCTGTCTGGCAGCAACACCTGTGTTCTCTCTGTGCATGAAGCCCCATGGGCAGCCAGCCCAACCAACATCTCTCGTGGCAGTCAGGTCCAGGAGGACCTAGAGATGATTCATGTAAAAAAAATATTAAATCCTACTAGGTGTTTGCAGCTGATTGTAAAGCCTTTCCCAGTTCAAACACAGCTTTGCAGTAGGATACCTACTCCCATAATTCCAAGGAGGATTTTGCTGCCATAAATGATAAAACCATACCACTGTTCTCATTGTTTTTAGAATCCCACCCAGGTCACACATTTTTAATTACGAGACGTCATTAATGCAAAAATAAATAATGGCTAAATCTGTTTTTTTTCAGTCCCCAAAGGGACAGAAATCCTGGCAAGGGGACTTCATGCTGACAAGTGCCCTGCTCCTACTGGGAAAACTAGAGCAGGACAATATGTGCAAAGCACCTGCCGTGGCCTGGGATTGAATCCCAAGTGGATTTGGATTTGGATTTGGATTTGGATTTGGATTTGGATTTGGATTTGGATTTGGATTTGGATTTGGATTTGGATTTGTCCAGCTTTGCAGCACACCAGCACCATGGGGCTGCCTAGCTAAAGGCTACAAAAAAGATCATACTCTTCCCTCCCATGAATAAATACAAACCAAAGGCAGAAAAGAGAAGATGTGTCCAATATAATCAAACAGACTATGAGTCTTCCCAGCCTGGGGGCTCGTCCCTGGATGACTTTCAGCCAGGTAATCGAAGCACACTGGTTAATAGTGAATTAATAAATTAATAAAACAGTTAATAGCTGAATAAATAGATGGATCCTTGGAGTTTCCTCCTCTGGCTGGAGAGTGGGAGAAAGAGGATGGGAACCACTGGGGTGGGAAACGTGCCAGGACCACAGTGTCCACTGCTGCAGGGGTCCTGGTTCATTAATGGGAATCCTGGGTTTATTCAGCTGTAAAACACAACAGTATTTGCTGGAAACCCAGAATTATGAAGGCAACAGCATTTAGGAAAAAGGAAGAAATGAGTGAGAGCGTCCACTTATTGATAGAATTTTTCCACAGTTCATCTGTGTCCGTGCAAATGACCGGAAAGCAGCTGGGGATGTAAGTTAGAGATGTTTGGCCTCTTGTTTGCACTGGACATTTCCTGCCTTTTGCTGTGCTTCCCCACCCTGAAAGACTGTTTTTGGCAGAGACAATCTAAAACATACACTAAAAATCAGCATTAGGCACACGGCCTTTTAATCTCCCTTCGCTCTTTTGCCCCATATAAGGGGATCCGTATGAGTGCATTTAGGAAAACAACAGTCTCATTCATCTTATGAGATATTTACCTGGATTAACAGGTAAATACTCAAAATGAAACCTGTATTCTGGGCTTCTCAGTGGGTACTAAAGTCAGTGCTTTTAATCCCATTGAAACCAGTTACCAGTAAACCTCGTGGCTTTTCGTCGTGGTTTCCAGCAAGGGAGTTTCATTAGCTACACTAATCAATCATAGAATCATAGAATGATTAGAGTTGGAAGGGACCCCCAGAGGTCATCTAGTCCAACCCCCCTGCAAGAAGCAGGGACACCCCCAACTAGATCAGGTTGCTCAGGGCCTCATCCAACCTGGCCTTGAACGTCTCCAGGGATCCAGGGGCATCCACCACCTCCCTGGGCAACCTGTTCCAGTGCTCCACCAATCATTCACCTGATTTAGTGTTGGGTTAGTGCTGGAAAGGGAGGCTCCTATGAGGAGCACCAAGGTGGTTTGCAGGTCAGTGCTGGGGCTCTGGGACTTCTCCCATGGGTCAATCCTGGGTCTTAAGGTGCCTCCAGTGAGGAGCATCTCTAAGCTCTGGACCTCAGTTCACCTGCTTGGCAGATCTCTGCCAAAAAGAATCACAGAATCACAGAATGCTGGGAGTTGTAAGCAATCTCAAAAGACTGTGTAGTCCAACCCCCCTGCCTGAGCAGGATCACCTAGATTAAGTCACATAGGAACATGTCCAGGAAGGTTCGAACGTCTCCAGAGAAGGAGACTCCACAACCTCTCTGGGCAGCCTGTCCCAGGGCTCTGTCACCCTCACAGGGAAAGAGTTTTTCCTTACATTCACATGGAACTTCCAATGTTCCAGCTGGCCCCGTTGCCCCTTGTTCTGTCACTGGCCATCACTGAGAAGAGCCTGGCTCCATCCCCCTGACACTGACCCTTTACATATTTGTAGACATTAATGAGGTCACCCCTCAGTCTCCTCTTCTCCAAACTGAAGAGACCCAGCTCCCGCAGCCTGTCCTCAGAAGGAAGATGTTTCACTCTCTTCATCATCTTGTTGGTCCTAAAGAGAGCTACAAAGGTGAAATAGGGAGCATATAGACAGGAGGGGAATTGGATTTTTACAAGGCCATAGAGAGGTAGGACAAGGGGGATGGATTGAAGCTGGAGGAGGGAAGGGTCAAGTTGGAGATCAGAGGAAGTTCTTCATGGAGAGAGTGGCGAGGTGCTGGAAGAGGCTGCCCAGAGAGGTGGGGGATGCCCCAAGCGTGGAGGTGTTCAAGGCCAGGTTGGATGGGGCCCTGGGCAACCTTGTCTAGCTGCAGGCCTGGAGCTTGGTGGCCCTGCCTGTGGCAGGGGGGTTGGTACTTGATGATAGTTGGGGTCCCTTCCAACCCAGACCAGTCTGGGATTCTGTGTGATTCTGTGAATGAAGCAAGAAGACCAGCAGCAGTAGGACATCTGAAACGTTCCTCTCTCATCTTCTTTCATGTATTAGCTTGAGGTTCAAAGTACTCACTCTCTCATGAGTTTGCTTGAAGCTTCCTTCCCCCCCCTCCAAGAATAATGTAATATTCTGTAAATCACTAGCCATGGGGGACTGTTATGATCATTTCAAAGCACACGAGCCAGCACCACCTGACACAGCTCTTAGATGTCTTCCTAGTGACTAAGAGAGTGCCGAGACAAGTTGAAAGACTCATCCAGTGCAATTAAAACTCAAAATGTGCATTGACAACCCCATTAAAAATTCTGTTAGCTCCTCACCATTTCAAACGAGGAGCAGCCTGACACACATGTAGCCTGTCTGCTGAGCAGGTTTTCAAAGGGGAGAAGGATGAGCTCTCCAAATGTCAATGCAAATGGGATGTGGGTCTCCAGCGATGCCCTCCTGCAAACCCATTAGTCAGGTGGCAGCAGAATGTGTGGTGTGAGTTAAGTAGGAGGAGGGTGTGAGGCTGGATGTAAAGGGCCAGGAGGGACCCCAGGTTTGTCACTGGGTCATTTGTGATGTGGAATTGCAGTGGGGGAATTGCAGGGGCCAGGAGGCGCGAAAGGGAAGGTGGTTGTGTCTTTGGTGGCGTTACACATGGATTTACTGTTAAAAACAACTAATGCCTCTAGAAGGAAGAATATAAAAGACAAACTGAAGCACCATGGGCACCCTGAGGGGTGTCACCACCCCGTTCCTGTGCAGCTGCTTCCTCGCTCGTGCACGAGCTGTCACCCTGCGGACACGGGAGCGATGATCCAGCTGCATTTCCTCTTTCTACAACAGAGCAAAAAGCACAGCCTGTTTCTGCTCCCTAATGCAGTACCTGTCAATGACTTCACTTGGTACAGCAAGGAAGAAAGATGGTGTTTATAGTCCCTCAGGACAGGAAAGTGAGGGCTTAAATCATTTTGCTTCTATTTAACTCCTCTGGTTTCCCCGGCGCAGATGAAGGAAAACAGCACATCAAATATTAATAAGATGAAGATTTTGAATTGTGCTTGCACTACATGTGCTCTTGAAATGATGTGACACTTCCCTCTCACCTGCTGGTGTCCTGATGCTTCCCAACACCCGTAGCCTGTACAGCCCATGTGGGAATTACTCTGATGTTACTTGTCTCCCTGAAACCTGAACATCTTTCTTATTAAGGGCAGCGGGAAGCGTGTTGGTAGCCCTACCTGGGCTGTACTGCAACAGACAAGGTAGTTATTTTCAAACAAACATTTTTTTCCCCTACATCTGTGATAACACCAAGTGGCTGGAAACATTAAGCTGTCCTTGGAATTGGAGAATCCATGGGGAAGTGAAACATGACTTCTGAAGCACATCTCTCAGCAGTTCGAGGGTACACCAAAACAAAGGTGAGCAGGAGCTTGTTTCAGGAAATGTGAGGTGCTGATGAGAAGGAAAAGCATGGAAGGAGAAGAGGAGAGTGAGGAGAAAGGCTGGTCAAAGGAAAAGGTGAGGTTTGCTGAGGAGAGCTATGAGCTGCTTCAAGGCAGTTGAGTCCCCATCCCTGGATGTATTTAGAAGATGGATAGATGAGGTGCTGAGGGATATGGTTTAGGAGAGAACAGGGATGGTTGGACTCAACCTTGGTCTTTTCCAACCTCATCATTCTGTGATTTGTGCCCCAATCCATGCTTCTGCATGAGGGCTGTGAGAAACCTGCCATGGGTCACACCAGGACATCTCTGCTAAGCGCCAGGGCTGCCCATGGGTCTACAGATCCATCAGCATGACCTTATAGAAAATATTTGACTGGTTTCCCATGCAAGAGGAAAACCTTCATGACTCCATGGAAGTCCTGGAAACAATGGGTGTATGCAATATGCACTGAGTTCATGCTGTTAAGGCTACTTTTAAGACTTATGGTGTGCACTATATTCATTTCATCACTGGAGAGATTACATTAATGTGGTTTTCTGCTACATTTAGCTCAGAAACTGCGGTTGCAACTGATCAAGTATGCAGACTGTTAACCAGAAAAGAAAACACAGACATCCAGAAAAAAAGAGAAATATTTTGCATTGGAAGGGGCCGAGCGCTTTGTTAGGTATGAGAGGAATCGGTCGTTTTACAGCAACATCACAGCCCTTTGAGAGGAACTTGGAAAGTCTCATGAAAAGGAAAGAGGAAAAGCAGAGGAAGTAAAACAAGGAACAAGAAGTGTGTGCAGGAAACCCACCTTCTGTGCTTGCAAGTGGCCTCAGATAAATCACCTGCATTTCCTGCACAGGCTCTGGCCAGCTGTGGAAGGGACATAAATAAGTTGTTCTCCAGCAGCGGCCTTTGGAATGAATTAGTCATTTCCACTTGAAAGAACAAGAACAGAATGGGAAAACAAATGAAAACAGAGTTGTGGGGTCAGAGTTGGTTGCCTGTGAGACTGTGTGGTCTCTTCTGAGCCATGGAGAAGGGACATGCGTGGCCCACCTCCTCCAGCTCCATGAGGTGGAGGTGACAGCTCTCCTGGTGTCCCCATTACATCCCAGTGCTGCCAGCAAGGAGCTGCTTCATGGTGCTGAACCCACTTAGCCCCATCAGGACAGATGGATGGAAACCACTATTTCCTACTGAGGCTCCTCTCTGCTGATCTCCATATTGCAAAATAGGGCTGAGAAGGATCAGAGGACTCATGTGGCTAATTACCCCATGGGCACACAACCCTCCACACAACTCTAAAGTGTGGAAAAGTGGTGGTTTGTTGCCACCCAGTTCTCTGTTTTCTGACATCCTCAGCTGCAAAACCATTGTTCTGACAACTAGGATGCCAGCCTTCCACACTCCTGAATATCTCTATATATTAAATATTGGAACAGGCTATACAGGGAAGTGGTGGAATCACCATCCCTGGAGGTATTTAAAAGTGTGTAGGTGGTGTGCTTGAAGACATGATCTAAAGGTGGACTAGGCAGGGTCAGGCTGTGGTTGGACTCAATGGTCTCAAAGGCCTCTTCCAACCCAAGTGATTCCATGATTCTATGATTCTATATATGCTCACATGAAGAAGTGTAATACTTCATTCTTGGAATGGTGCTCTTGACCCCAGTGCTTGGCCATTGTCAAGGGCACTTGGAATTTATGAGAAAAGGCAAAAAAATGGCCTTGTAGTTGCATGTGTCACTGATGGCAACAGGAACTTCTGTTGCTGAAATCTAGGTGTGGAATACACACCAGACTATTGGTTTATATCTAGAAATACATCTCCATGCTACTGAATTTGAAACTGGACAGTGAAAAAATATATGACCATTGGCCAAATTTTAAAATCTCCATAGCATCTACTTAATTTTAACATGCCTACTATAAACAAGCTGGTGAAATCTTTGGCTTTAACTTCAAAGCTGATAGGACAGATAGCTTCCAGGGCAAGATGGAGATAGAAATGCTGGTTGTCAAATATTTAAGTAAAGCAGCCTATAGTGTTAGGCATGTGTCAAGTTCACCTTTTCTACCTGCCCCAGGCACTGGGTTAACCCTCTCTTAGGTAATCTCTTTTAACAATCACACTGGTGAGATGAGCTTCTATAATCCTCTGTGAGGTACTTAGGAGTAACAGCAATCACCCAGGAGGTTCAAGCAAAGCTCAACTTTACTTAAAGCTCAGTGGAATTACAAAGCTTGCTGAAAAGACACACCACGCTGTATTCTCAGAGTAAGGGATAACAATTAGTAAAATTTAGCAAAATTAGAAATATTGTTGCTTTTATGTTCTGAGAATATGGTTAGAAGTTAAAGAGAAAGAGGAAGATAAAGAGGAAGAGAAAGAGGAAGAGGAAGGGAGAGGAGATGGAGAAGGTATCACTACCCAGCAATCCAGTAGATTGGCATGAAATTGTGGTTCTTGGGTGACAGGCCTACACCAGATGTCCCAAATCTGTGGGGTTTTATGACCCCACTTTTCTGGGGACACACACATAGTGTATCTTGCATAGACTCAGTGTTGACTTGTAGAACATGCCCTGTCAGGACAGCTGCTTGGAGATCAGGACTCCACAAGCCCTTACAGCCTTTGGAGGATGTGGGCCTGACTCCACTGTCCCACAGATGCTCATGGGACAAAGTCCATCATGAGGCAAGAGCCGGCTGACAGAAGGTGACCCTGACTCTTCAGGTTCTGGTATCCAGCCAGACAGACTTCTTGAGACAAACCACTCTTCCAATTCACAGTGAGTCAGTGTTTGGAGCAATACAACAGCAAACTGAGCAGGACTTCAGGGTTTAGACCATTCATGTGACCTTTCCCTGTTGGGAGGGATGTCTGATAAAAATACTGTGTGGTGACAAAAGAAGCTTCGTTTATTTGTCATGGGATTCACAAGCATTTTGGTTAACTTCAAAGGAATCAATGGAAGTGACTAGAAGAAAAATAGCATTTTGAGTTCAGGGACATGTGGCTAACTTTGGAATGGATGGTGGAATAGAGGCTGTCATGACCATCTGCAGAGAAACACTGGAACTGGGCGTAGTGCAACGGGTCTCCAAGTGAGACTAATTGGCAGCAGCCACATTGTAGGTTTATGACACATACTTATAAAAGTGAGAGTGACTGATTTGCCTTTGATTTTGATTCCAATCATATAGGGAGCTATGATGGAGAGGGTATGAGCTGTAGCCTGAACTGAACCATAAACTACAACCAAAGCACGGGAAATATGGAGTATGATAATGACCAACACAGGACACTTCTGTCACTCACGTCACTGAAAGTAAGGCAGAAGCTATTAACTGGGTCATGGAGAGGGTTGTGGGTCCAGGGGCTTTCTACTGACAAGGAAGTGGAAACTATGGCAGAAATATTTTGGGTTTAGAAGCAAATAATATAGCAATTAGAGAATCTAATTATTGAGGATCTTTACATAATTAAATTAATGTCCCGAGTGTGGTAAAATGTCACATTAACATTTCATTGACATTCATAGCCACTAATAAGGCAAGTGTTAACTAGTGATGCATCACATTTGCAGGATAATTTTAGAAAAAAAAAAGGAGTGCACTGTATAGGAGTTTGCTTTTTCATCATCACCTACTGCTCTGCTTGGGTAGGGCACACGATCACACATTTTTGATAGCCACATCCTTTTCCTGAGAGCTGTTTTGATTTGATCTTTGACATCAGATGAGACATTAAGCTCTCTGTGTACAGCATGTTGCAATACCCAACAATCTTCTGTGCAGTGATGCTATTTTTATACTCTTCTAGAAGCAGTTGGAGAAGATATGGTTCATAAGAGTTGTGTTTGGTTGCTGTAAAGTTACTTAAATGCCCTGTTCCCCCTTTGGCTTTTTTATATCAGGAATTTCACTGGTGACCAGTGTGGAGGAGAAGCATTTTCACCATTTCAGTAATCTCTGAGTAACATGCTCCTGTTGTATCCTGAGATTAAACCATACAATAAACGAAAACTGAACAAACATTTCTAAATCCACCTGAAGGGAGCAGGAAAAAGGCTCTGAAGTTACAGTTAATGTAATCCCTGCTTTGATATTCATATGGTTCATCACTGGGAACTTTCAGGATTAGATTCAACACCTGGAACAATTATAACAGGCTTTGATTCAAAAGAAAAGCCTTTGGCTTTTTCAGGGCCAATATGACACATCTTTATCACACAACATGTCTGTGCACCCATTTTTCTCTCTATAAATTGAATATTATTGTTTGGAAAATGTTTTTCCCACACACCTATTTCAGCATTCAAATAATAAACAGGGATACTTATAGGCATGTCTGTGGACCCAGCTTTTTTTCTGAGAAGGAAAATCTTAAGGACCTTTAATCTCATCTAATCCTAAAGCACAATGCATGATACATATGAGGTCCCAGCTACAGTGCTGGGAACAGGAAGAGAGGCAGGAGTTTTGCAAAGAGCATCTCTGAGTCAAAGTCTGATTTCTGCTTCATAGGAAAAAGGTCCCAGTTCCCAATATCCATGATAGGCCTGTGCAAAAAAAAAATAAAAATCATAAAACAGAATCCTAGAATCTCCAGAGTTGGAAGGGACCCATAAGGGACATTGAATCCAACTCCTGGCTCCACACAGGGCCAGCCAACTCAGAGCGTGAGACTGAGCTTATCATCCAGATGCTTCTTGACCTCAGACAAGGGACCTCAGTCAAGAAGTGATGGGACAAGAGGAAATGGTTCCAAACTGTCCCAGGGGAGATTGAGGTTGGACATGAGCAGAATTTCCCCCCTGAAAGGGTTGTCAGGCTCTGGGACAGGGTGCCCAGGGCAGTGGTGGAGTCCCCATCCCTGGAGGGATTGGAAAGGCCAAGAGATGAGATGCTGAAGGACATGGGCTAGAGGTGGCCTGGGCAGGGTCAGCCTGGGGTTGGACTCGATAGTCTTGAAGGTCTCTTCCTACTCAAGTTATTTGATGATTCTAAGCTGGATTCTGGGACCACTTCCCTGGGGAGACTGTTCCAAAGCCCAACCTCCCAGCTCAGGAAAAAAACTCTTCCTGACGTCCAACCTAACCCTGCCCTGTCACAGCTTCATGCCATTCCCTCAGGTTCTATCCCTGGTCCCCACAGAGAGGAGATGGGCACCTGCCCCTTCACTGCCCCTTGTCAGGAAGCCACAGACCACCATGAGGTCTCCCTTCAGCCTCCTCTTCTCCAGGCTGAACAACCCCAGGGCCTTCAGCCTCTCCTCATAAGACTTCCCCTCCAGACCCTTCCCCACCCTCGTTGCCTCCTCTGGACACTCTCCAATAGTTTTGTGTCCCTCTTGTCCTGTGCTGCCCAAACCTGCCCCCCCAGAACTCAAGATTATTCTGAGCAACATGAGAAGTGCTAATTGAAGAATAAAAATGCTGATATAAACAAACCTGTAAAGAACTAACCCTAGAACCTAATGCAGGTACTTTGAGGGACCAAATTAAGCAGAAACCAGCATGGAGAACACCCTGGTGAAACCCCCACAAGCCTCTGCACTGTGATAAAAACTGGGGGATCGTGCTGCTGTTGGCTGTTTTGGGGACATGTGTTAGGGTAACATTGCCATGATTAAGCAATGGACTTGGGGGAGATGGAGGGGGACTGATTCTGCCCAGGGGTGTGGTGTTGCCTAGTGCCTCCTCCAGAGCAATTTTCCTGCCTTTAGTGATAACTTTTCCATCACTTCTCTTAAGAAACCACTAGGAAACACTTAAAGCACTCACTGTCAGGATAATCCCCTTACTATTTCTGGCTAAAAACTCATCTCGTCATTTTTATTTATAACCTCTTGAAACACCTTGAATAATTCTTCCCTCCCCCTTTCTATTTTCAGACGCAGGCAGACAAGATATTCACATTCCTCTCAGTGCTCACCCAAGCCAAGTTATTCAGAAGTTTCTTTTAAACTTCTTTCCAAAGCTTCTGCTTCTGCAAGTCCTGTCTTGCTTGGTCTTTCACAGGGGTTCAGGGGAGGAGGAAAGTCTGGGGGAGAAGCTGTGCAGCGAAAAGAGAGTGCAGACAGCATGTGGGGTGAGGGAGAGAAGTAGAGCACAGCAGACAGCAGGAACTTGTCTGTGCTCTATCTCTAATTATCCCATCTGGTACTGGAAAGGAGTCTCCAGGTTCTGTAGCACTCTGGTGCCAGGCAGGTTTCCCTGCAAAGCAGTTGCTTCAGAAGCTTCATGACCTCAGCTCTTACGTTCCAGTTGGAGACATTTTTTGATCTCACCAAGCCTCAGTGTCTGCACCCACTTCACAGCACTTTATCCCGTAGGAGATGACATTCCCTCACTGGCATCCAGTTTTATATTAGAGATGACCCTTCCAAAAGCTCATTTAAGGAGATGCAGTGGAAAAGGGTGAAGGTTTCAGCCAAATGGTGGTTGGCTTGAACAAAGGAGCCGGCCAGGTTTTTGTTGTTTGAATGTCCTTGTCTGAGTTCACAACTTGTAAACCCATTTCCCTTCTCCAAAGTAATTCTTCCTGCAAAGGATCACACTCAAAAGCTTTTGTTAGGACTGCTGGGGAGGAGATACCACGGATGTATATAAGTGCCTAATTGTCACCAGTTTCAATAGGAGCGGCCCTAAATATACATTGGAGGGTACATATCAAAGACAGATGCTTCTAAAGGACATTGCTCTCTATCTGAGTTGATGATCTCCTTGGTTCCTGCCAGAGTTGGGGTTGGGTTTTTTTTAGCAAAGGATTTAATTCCTTCATTTTTCTTGCCAGCTTGAGCAGCTGAGACCCAGAGTGGAGGAGGACTGGAAGGTTGGCAAAAGACAGCTTTGATATCTTCAGAAGCCTGGAAAGGAAAGGGTCTATGCAAGGGGAATTTGCTACAACAGTTACATTATCCACTGATTTAGAAAGGCCTTGAATATCTAACACACACTCTGCGTGCTCAGCTTCCTTGGAAAGACTTTACTCTTGGCCTTTGCTCTCAGCCCATGTTGTTTCCATCTTCACAACATATCAGCTACGTTTTCAAAGTGCCTTGAGTTAGTTTCTCCTGTCATAGTGGTATGAAAATAGCAACGAATTCCAGGGATCTTCTTGCAACATCTAGCAAGCAGTGTCACTACAGACTGTTTCTTGAATTTCCCATGTAGGATGCCAGGCAGTTTCTGAGCCCGTATGCTACGACTGTAAGGTAGAAGCTCATGACTGAGCCTTGTTCTCCTCTAGGTACAGTAAAAACAGAGAGTAGGTGAGAGGGAGAAGAAGTGTCACATTGATTCATGTATGCACATATTAGGACATGCTGACACTAGCCAAGCTGCTCCAACAGCACCACAGATCCTCCAAAGCACGGTCAGGAGATGTTTCCATGACAGTTCCTTTCTGTAATACAGTGGGAGATGTTGCACCATGTGGCATGTTATTAAAATAAATGACTCTCAAGTGTGAATCAGTTATGGCATATATACATATCTGACATTCATGGTTTATATCTATAATTACTCGAGTGATGTTCTTTGACTGCTAGCATGAAGTAACTTCCACCACTGATCCTGCATCTATGCTTCAAATGGCCCAGAAGGCATCACCACACTGAGAACATGGTTTATTGCTTCACTTTGAGCTACTCCTACTTCATATTCAAGCTAAAACATCTATTGGGAAGCATATGGAATAGTGGGGATATTTGAAATTATCTGGCTGACATCCTCCTTCTGGTAAGAACGCCAAACAATTGAAAATACAGTTACCTAATCTGACTTGGGATAGCACACAGTTAATTAGCCTAATAAAGTCAGACAGTCTAAATCCATTTCTAACAGAGAGCAAACCACATCTAGACAAGAATTATTTCATATCCCACTTGCCCTCAGCTCTCAGTAATGTTAGAGTTGGCTGAATTTTCAAAACAATCTTCCAACTTGTATTTTGGTAAACACTTGACAAAAACCCCCAATGTTTCACTTAAAAACACTTTCCCTCTTCTGTTTCAGTAAATATTCTAATTTGCTGAAGTGTTTCCTTGCTCCTCATTTGCAGTATTGGGGGGGTGGGGAGAGCATGACCCCAGAGGTAATGCCAAGTTAATTTTTTATTTATCAATTTATTTTTACAAGCCATGTAAAAGAGACTGGAACTTCCCCATCCCTGCATGTCTCTTTTTGTTACAGTTCTTCTCTGAACTCTCCTTAAACCCTAAGAGGGGTAAAACCCCTCTCACCTGCTGGTCCTCAGTAATGCCTGGTGGGATTTGCCACAGTGTTTTGTGGCTGCCCTGTTTTGGAAAGAAGGATTTTCTGTTCTCTGGTCATGGAGGAGGTTCTGCCCTTGTGCCAAACTGCCTGAGCTCAGGCAGCCCTGAGACTATTGTGACTTCACCTATTTTATTACAGATACCAGTGTCATAAAAGAACTAAAATAAAATGCTACCAAAAAAAAAAAAGGGACAAATCAATGGAGAGCATGTTTGGGAGCATCTTCTCCTGCCAGGTCACCTCTCACAGCTCTGGCTGCTCTCCATGCCCAACTCCTGGCTAAGGCCACGGTGGCTACAGGGAGTTGCAGTGGGACATAAAGCTGCTGAAGGACATGGGCAGCCAAAACAGAGCAAAAATGGAGAGAATACATTTTTTAAGCCATGTTCTTACACAAAGTCCCTCCCAATGATCAATATTTGAACCCTGTAGAGTTATTTGTTTGCTCCTTGCCACCCATTGTTGGCACCTGCCTCCCTGCAAAATGGCTGCTGGTGCCAGAGGTGGGTGAGGGTGAGGGGGGCTGCACCTCTTCTTGCTCATGAGATGTCCCTTCTTGATGGGACCTTTAACCCCAGCACAAATCAGCAGCGCTCACCCTGCCAGAGTTTATGTAGATCCCTCATCCTTCAGGAGCTGAAACACAGGATGGGTCCTGTTGACTCAGGTGGGAGAAGGACACATCATGAGCTCAGTGATAATCTCCTTTTGTGGCAATCAGCATGAGGATAGGACCAACATATGTGGCATAGGCTGGGTAGAGAGACATCAAAAAAAAAGTAGCTTTCAACCAGAGGTAGAAAAGTCCTTTGCCATCTTGTATTTTTCCAGTAATTACACATTATTTCCTAGATGCTGGCCAAGAAAGGGTGACAGAATCAAATAAATCTGCTCACCTTGTCCACTGCTAAAATTTAGAAAAATATATGGAGCTTAAATAAATGTGTTTGCTGAACTAGCCTGAGATTTTTGCTACAAGTTTCCAAGGAAGTTGCTGTTTCACCTGTATTTTTTTTTGCTGTCAGGGTTCTTCTGCATTTGATGAAAACAATTTTTACAAGTTGGTCTTTACTAGAGCTGGTCCAAGAAAAAAAAAAACTGTAAAACTGCCACCATTTACCAAATCCAAAATATTTTTTCCCACCTCTAGTTCCTAACATTTTTTTGTCAGCCTTCCCTAGAATTAAAAGTGCTTTTTTGAGGTACATGAATTTGACAAAGTTTTCCTAAGGAATTCCTGGAACCCTCTGCATATCCTTTATTATTATCATTATGATGATTTATGAGTTTAATTTTTTTATATTTTTAGTTGGATGCAATTGTCATAATGCATTTGACAATACCAAATACTTTCAGAAGAACACAAATAAATGGGTTGGACTTGGCTGACTAAGCACAGTTAAATCCAGAGGGCTGCTTTTGAGATACCTTGGACTTCTCCAACTGGAAGTGGGATTACTCAAATGGGATAAAATATCATTAGTGCCTGGCTAAAATACCTGATGAAGGATTATTTTGGTCTTAAGATATTTAATTTTAGGGAAAGGACAGACCAAAGGATCGTATTTTATAACTGACTGTGATTTGGCTGAGCCTGGGCTATGGGAGCCAGCATACAAATACCTTTCATGAGCAGGCTGTTTTGCAGACGATTATGTTCCTCGTGCTAATGACTTTCCAAGATGAGTAAAGCATCATCACCTACCCCTACAAAATATAAATCAAAAAAAAAAAATCAGCCCTTACAGCAGCTGGGGAACAACAAGAGAGGCTAAAACTCAAACTGATTTGTAAGGCACTAAAAACAGACTGAAAAGGCGTCCGGCTTTCAGCTAAGAAAAAGTAGTTTTTGCAAGAGGAAGAGAATGTAACTGCCCCTTTTCCCATGGGAGGGAGGAAAAAATCCCTTTTTAGAGTTTTCTTCTGGTCTTTTCAAACTGGTTGAGTTTCTCTGGGAGACGGGAATGCTTGGCAGGGAAAAAGCCAAGAATTTGATTCTTCACCTCTCTGGAAACTGAGCTGATGGGCTGTTACATTTATTTTTTTTCCATGGTGCAGTGTGTCCCTGCTTTGTTGACCTGGATAATTTTCCTTGTTTTGTCTTTGGCTGGAAAAAAAAGAAAAATAGAGACTTTTTGCTTGTCTTTTGTCAGGGTAAAATGAAGGACAAAAAACAAGGCGGCCTTCGGGTTTCCAGAGAATTACAGGCATCTCTGATATGTTAAAATTATTAAGAATTCCAAGTCTGGCAAGTGGAGTCAAGCAAGTTCAGTCAATGTTTATTTCCTTTGAGCCTTTTTAAAATCCTTCTCCTCCTGGTGAAGGAATTATTTAGAAAACTACAATAGAAAAGGACTCTTTTTCTTCCTCTGCCCCAGAATTTTGACTTTGAAACTCCTCCCATCCTGTGAAGGGAGCGGTGCAGCGAAGCGTTGGTTGCCCCTGGTTTGGGAGATGGGCAGTAATGGGAATAGCAGGAGGAGGTGGGGTTTTATGGTGTCCTCCTTGTCCTAAGGGCATTTCAGGTTTCATTTGTACCTCTACCACCAAGCCATGGGAAGTCAGTTAAACCTCCCCAGCCTGGAGTGCTTTCATGGTAGGAGCAGAGCCAAAGAAAGAGGAGAAACAAACAGCAGGATGGGATAAAACAGCCTCCAAATATTCCTCTGAATTCCTGGCTGCAAACACACCACTTCCCAGTACAGGCTGTCCTTGACCTGTCCCAAGCCCCCTTTGCAGCCCTGCTGTGACTGTGACAGTCACCAGTGCCTGAAATTCAGGTTATTTGCCTCTCCTGTTAGTTGTGACTAACACCACTGACCTCCCTTCTCCACTGTGTTGGGCAGCACCTGCAACTGGTGCCACTGGAACACGTGTGACCCCTGCGAGGTGACCGACCAGCATCGCTGCACCGTGACTCTTTGACGTGGATAATTCATGAAAAACTCTGAGCTCAGCCTTGCCTACAAGTGCAGAAGGGAGGAGAAGGAGGACTTTGACACCTGGTGAGGAAATGAGTATTGATTAAAGAAACCCTTATTAATAACACACTGTGGCTACATGCTCTGTAGTAATACCTAGCAACACCCCATCTAGTGACAGGATGGTCTTAGCATTGTTTTTTTAAGAGGAACCAAGAGACACCCAAGGGAGGATGGAAGTGGGTGAGCAAGGGGCAGCTCTCCTTCCTAGAGCCCATGTTGCAAGGACAATGGGGTGACATTCAGCGTGGAGACATTTGCAGCTTTGCTCCAAAATCTGTCAAAAGACAGAGACAAAATAGAGAAAACATGATTTTATCTTTAATTCATATGGAGTGTGTGGATTGAAGAAAACAGAGAAGAAATGTGGTCCAGGGCAGTATGGCCCTTGCAGTTAGCACCTGTCTAGTTATTGCATCACATGCAATACTGCATGTTAAAATATTAAATAGGCTGAATGGTTCATTTCAAATCTGAATTGATTCAGTTCCTGGTCAGGGACTAGTAAAACCTTGATTATTGCAGTAGAAGCTGAAACTGCAGCAAGGAACTGATGGACAACCCTTGGGAGCACTGACATACACCAGCCAGGAGAATCCTCAGCGGATGGACCAAAAATGTCAAGATGTCAAAAGCCCATGTAATGAGGAGCTGGAATGGGAGTTGGGATGGAGGGACAGGGTGGGTTAAAGAATGAGGCAGGCCTTCAGCAAGCTCCTGAACTGGCAGATCTCAGATCACAGGCTGAGGGGAAGCTCAAAGGTAGGTCTGGGGAGGTGCAGGTGCAGAGACACCTGTGTGGAGCATCCTTCCCTGCCCACAGGTTGGCAGGAGCATTTGGTGCTGGGCACTGAGAGGTGCTGCTGAAGCAGAGACTTGGAAATCAGCTCAGCCTCAGCAGTGAGACTTGCAGTAGACGTGTGGAGGACAGAGAAGCAGTGCTGTGTGTTTGGGAAGACGTAAACATAATAAGGGAAATGCCAACCACTGTGACAAATGGACGTGGGGATGTTCATACTAAAAGGTGAAGTGCTGCAAGAGAGGGAGTGTTAATTACATGCATGGCAATGCATACATTAACCTTTGGCTGCATTGAAAAATATGTCAGAGACAAGCACACCCCTCCTGCACAGACTGGAAGAAGGTGGCACCGTGCTCTTGTTGCTCTGGCCAGGGATTCACGTGGTAAAAATGCCAATGCCTGACAGTTGCCTCCTCTGTGATGGCACAGCCCGTGTCATCCCTCTGAAACACAGCTGTCCCCAGATGGTGGAACAGTCTGCAACAGTCTGTAGCAAGGGGAGCTATTGGTGCTCCTGACTAAGCTGTCCCTGAGCAGGACATGCCATCCACAGTGTCACAATACTGAGAAAAAAATGAGATTGAAGTGTAGGGTATTGCATCTGGATCAACCCAAGGGACCAGGATTGCTGGGGACTGGCATGTTGTGGAGCAGCATAGGTGAAAGATACCTGGAGGTTTAAACCCATTAAAGTTTATAAATATCTAAAGGGTGAGTGTCAGGAGGTTGGAGCCAGGCTCTTCTCAGGGATGGCCAGTGATAGGACAAAGGGAGCAGAGGAGGTTCCATGGGAACATAAGGAAAAACTATTTCCCTGTGAGGGTGACAGAGCCCTGGGACAGGCTGCCCAGAGAGGTTGTGGAGTCTCCTTCTCTGGAGACATTTAGACCAATCTGGACACATTCCTGTGTGATCTAATCTAGGTGATCCTGCTCTGGCAGGGGGGGTTGGTTGTGGATGANAGAGAAGGCTCTGGGGGACCTTATAGTGGCCTTCTAGTCCCAGAAAGGTGCCGATAATAAAGCTGGGGAAGAACTGTTCACATAGACATGGAGCAATAGGACGAGGGGTGATGGTTTTAAACTAGAAAAGGGGAGATTTAGGTCGGATATTAGGAAAAAAAATTCTTCACTCTGAGTGTTGGAGATCACTGGCACAGGTTGCCCAGAGTGGTGGTGGAGGCCCCATCCCTGGAGATATTCAAGGTCAGGCTTGATGGGGCTCTGAGCATCCTGCTCTAGTGAAGATGTCCCTGCTCACTGCAGGGTTCCAAATGGGGTTGGACTAGATGGCATTTGAAGATCCCTTCCCACCTAACACATTCTATGGTTTGATGGCTCTATGATCAACCAAACTTTCCTTATTGGGAGAGCAGGGCTGGAAATACCAGATAAGTTATTTCAATAACTTACTAATATGTTATAATTATGTTATAACATGTGAGTATGTTATAACAACAGTTAGAAATGCTCTGTAGAAGCAGATTCTTTAGAAGGATGGTGTAGTAGTACCCCTGGATTCCAGCACACAGGAGTGACATATCCCACACTCTCTGCGTTACCGTGTCACTCAGGACTGCGCTTTTGTTTTAATTCTGACAAAGTGCCTGGTTCTAAAACTGAACTCCCCAGCAGCCCAGGGATCAACAAATACCAACCATATTTGTGACACTTGCCAAGGAAGGTGTTTAACATACAGGAGATCCATCACACATCTCCCCTCAGATGAGCCGCCCGGTGCTTGTAGTAACCTGATTATGTGGCGTGCCTTAAATGAAATCAAGATGTTATTAAAGGCTTCAAAATATCCAGCTCTCTACCAGACTTCTTGCAAAGCATCCTGCCAATTTCTGCTAATCTTTTTAAAAGCACACTGGTGCTGTGACAGGGTATGAATGCATTTAACTTCGGCTGAGGTTGTTTGGTTCAAAACAAGCAAACTCACCATCAATTATTGATCTGGCTTGTCAAGCTCTAGCATCAATTATGGGGGTGCTGGCACACGAGGCTCTGGAATTAAAAGCATCCATAACCTTTGTGTGGAAAGGGCTTAGTCTTTTTTGGCTTAGGAATCCCATTTTTCTTCCCCAACACGTTCATGACTTCTCTGCATATGGTCTCCCCATGCACATGGCTGTTCCCCAGCGCAGGTAAGGCTCTGAGTTGAATAACTAACAGCAGTAAGTAGTACCCAGGCAGATGCCCTGATAAGCACAAGGTTGTTTGCTTCTGGAGCTGATGCTCTGTTCCTTATATTTTCTCTTCAGTGTGCATGTCTTTTGGTTTTAGGCTCGTAAGAATATCTTTGCTTTTCACCCACTCCAGCTGTGATATGTATTTGATGTATGTTACAGCCATCGGGGTGGAAGATGAATAAGTTAACATTTCCCTGGTGTGATGGGACTCAGATTTACTCCTGGAGGATGGGAAAATGACTCTGACAGGGAGTCTTAAAAATACTGGGCTGGGGAAATGTGTTTTTGTAATTGCCCTTGTTGATGAGGAAAGGGTAAGCAAAGGATAGAGCAGTATTTCTTTCCTGACTGAATCAAGAAATACTGGCTCACCAGTTTTAGAAATCTATGAAAAATCACCTTGTAGTTATTAGGGCTGGGAGTTACATTGAATTACAGAATCCTTAGAGCGATATTTCTGAGTGCTTTTATATAGACACATTTCTTAGCACTGGAAAACATGGAAATAATACTTCACCTGGGATTTGTGGGTTTGCAAATGAAAGCAACACTTGCTCTTAGCAACATGAGCACAAAAGAGAGTTGAGTCTTCACTCTAACTCAGTGGATGTTGAAATCCACAAATTAATGGTCAGTTCTACCTGTTTGTGGGCTGCTGCTCCAAAACATGCATTGGAGAGGGACCTTCTCCTCCAGAAGTGCTGTTGGGTCTCAGGATTGGGCAGGTACTCACCATGCTGTTTTGTCCCTCTTTCATCTTGTGTTTTAAAGTTGGTTTGGGGACTTCTCTCCCTTCCATGGTTTTTACAGCACCTATTTATAAGAAAACTTTCAGCCTGCAGTTGCACCATATACTAAAGTAAATGTGTTTATGAAGTATTAGGAAGAAATTGTAAGGTATGAGAAGCTACTGTGTGTAACCTACAGCATCATATCTTAATATTTTTTTTACTCTTCAGGATATTCCAGTTAAAGTAAATCAACGAAGTCAGCAGTGTCCTACTGTTTAGAGATTCACCTGTAGCTCTATCCCTTGATAGAAAAGGAATCAAGGAACCCATGGACATTGTACTGGTACACTTAACTGGGAGGTGCAACTGACCAAGTCCTTGTCTCAAATGCATCCAAGTGAATGAGGACATTTATTTCAGAGTGTATATTTCAAGGGAGCATATGGAAAGAAGGGGAATTGGATTTTTACAAGGGCAGACAGTGGCAGGACAAGGGGGATGGATTGAAGCTGGAGGAGGGAAGAGTCAGGTTGGGTATCAGGGGGAGTTCTTCATGGAGAGACTGGTGAGGTGCTGGAAGGGGCTGCCCAGAGAGGTGGGGGAGGCCCCAGCCCTGGGGGGGGTCAAGGCCAGGTTGGATGGGGCCCTGGGCAACCTGGTCTAGCTGCAGGCCTGGAGGTTGGTGGCCCTGCCTGTGGCAAGGGGGTTGGAACTTGATAATTCTTGGGGTCCCTCCCAACCCAGACCAGTCTGTGATTCAGAGGGAAAAATCCTGGATATTTTCATAAAAGATTTAGAGGGAAACTTTTCTGCTTCATTGATCTGTTTTATTAGACAGGAAAAGTTGGTCTTTGTGCCTTACAAAACACGTTGCTTCAATCAGCTAAGAATATTATGTCAGCAAGCTTACCACACCTTCTCCTTGGGGTCCCTCCCAGGAAGATATTAAGAATTTAAGAAATTAAGAATTTTATGCCTTAGTTGGTCAGATAGGTGTGGGAGAAGCCAAGAATGTGTGCTGGAGATTTCTCCTTGAGTCATAGTCTGCAAAATATGACTGCTAGTGGGATGTCTTTGGGGAGGGCACAGCAGACCGGTGTCCTGGCTGGTTCAGTCAGCCAAGAGGATTTGTTTGGGTAAATGTTGAGGTCACAGGACCTGGTTTTATTGCAGTCCAGTGTGATGGAACTTCATAACTAATGACTTCACCATGACCTATGAATCAGCCCCACAAGGGCTGAGAACCATGGAAAAGTTTGGAGAGCTTGGAGATAAGCAACACAGGGGCTTCCATCCACTTTTCTTGCACAAACACGTGGGTATGGAGATGTTTGGGTATGGAGAATCTTTTCATCCATGACTGATTTTTCTTTTCAATCCACTCACCTTCACCATCTCTTCCTGGTCCCACAACTCTAAACTGGTCATAAATTTATGGGTCATTGGAATGTTCAAGCAGGGTGTCAGTCAGGAGACCATTGAGTAGCCCTGTCCAGGCACCATCAAGACACCCTTGCTCCCTTCTTCAGAAGGGTTATGCTTGGAAGAACAGACATGCCAAAGGTGGATTAGTGAAAACACTTATGCCCTTTAACAAGCTGGATTGAAAATAACAGCCCTCATCAGGAGACTAATATTAATTGCTGAGATTATTCCAACCATAAAGACATAAGGGGAGGAAAACTAACAGGAGATATGTCCAGAAGAAACATGTTCCCTTGACTTCCCTCACAAATTGGAGAAGAAAACCGGCCGATGATTCAGTTTTGCCTTTAATTCAACATGACTAAATCCTGCAAAGATAATTGGTGTTATGGCCATTTGTGCTGGCAGCTGTACTCGAGTACTTTTTAAAATCATTATCTGTTAAGACATTTGCAAATAGACAGCGAGGCTGGCAATGCCTCATTAAAGCACTGAAGAAGAGAGTCATAAATTTTATTGCCTCAGCATTACATGTTGAAGCCATAATGGTAGAGATCTGTTCTGAATGTATAAATTCCCTTATCGCTTCGGCGAAATCTCATGTTTTTCTGGACAAGCTCTTGAGAAAGGCATAAAAATGAATAATACCATCACCATCCAAACAGAGAAGTCTGAATAGCTCCATTTTTTTTTTTTCATTTAAGGAAAATGCTTGCTCTAACTATGCAGAGAATATATTTTAAAATGCAACTGTACCGAAACATGAGACAAATACTATTCCTGAAGCAATTTCAGACTTATATATGATGCTTCACTTCCAGCCTGCTATTTCTCCTGATGTAAATTAACTTTTATTTCAGGGTCTCTATCCAAATTTATTGAGGTCAGTGGAAAGATTATCACTGGATTCCTTTGGTGTTTCATAGAATCACAGAATCATAGAATTTTTAAGGCTGGAAATGACCCCTAAGATCATCCAGTCCAACCATTAATCTACCGCCACCAGGTCTACCCTTAGATCATCAAACCCTTGATCAGGATATCTCAATTTTTATTAGGAGAGAGTAAATTTGCTAGTGGTTGTGAAAAACTATGTGCCCATCAGCTTAGAAAAATAGGGTTTTATTAAATTGAGCTGAAACACAGAAATTCATGTGATATCATTCTATATTCTAGGGACAGGCCTCTAGCTGGTCTTCAAGAATTTGCTGTTTGTTGTTGTTAAATTTGTACATATATATATAAAAAAGGAGACATTATAAGTGTTTAATTCTGAGAACTTCCTGAAGTTTAGTAGTTTTTGAGTGACAAAGAAATCCCACTGAACGAGTCACCCATGTATTGCTCCACACCCGGACTCGGGCTATACATGAATAAATAATAAATAAACACTAGATAAAAAGTAGATAAATACTATTTAGCCTAATGAAATCCCCATGGTCTGGAATCAGTTTCCTACTGTTATTCTTGCTGTTCCTCTCTGTGGGTCTTTGGAAGTGGTGAGGGATTTTTCAGGATGTATATTCTTGGTGTGCATGCAAGTCACCTCTTCGTTTGCGTGCGTATCCAGGGGGGAAATGAATCACCTCTGTAGAGCTTCTAGGAGGGAGTTAATCCATTTAGGATTGAGCCATCTATTCTGTAAAACCAGAGATAGTTGCATTAAATGACCTGGAAGCTGGAACATCAGTGTGCAGGAGTTTCACTGCCACGCTGTCATGATGAAGGAGATGCAGAGCAGGGACAGTAAGATGACAGTATCAGTATAAAGCCAGATTTACCATCGTCATCCCCAGTGATTTAATTCAAGGGTATGATATCATTCACTTTGAGTTAATGCAGAAAGATAGTCTGTATTTCAAGGTCTGAACATTTCCATATAGATAAAAATGCCACTTACTCACAAATTGTTCAAAGTCTTTACCTGCCTTTGGGAGCTGGATTGCTGAGCAGCATCCTGGGAGGTTCTTCTCATCCCACAGGAGAAGAGTATTCCTGCTGTGAGCTACTACCTGGAGCTGGGGTAACATAAAATGGGTGGGAGGGAACAGGAAAGGGGATGGGCTGACATCCCTCAGCCTTCTAAAACTTTCACCTGTGTTGGGAATGATGGAGCCCAGGTGGTTAAGAAGGTCAAGAGCATCCTGGCTTGGATCAGAACTGGTGTGGCCAACAGGTCTGAGGAGGGGATTGTGCCCCTGGACTGGGCACTGGTGAGGCTGCACCTTGAGTTCTGCATTTACTTCTAGGCCCCTCACTCCAAGAGGACATGGAGGTCCTGGAGCAGATCCAGAGNNNNTGGCCTCAAGCTGCACCAGGGCAGGTTCAGATGAGATGTCAGGAGAAATTCTTCCCCCAAAGAGCTGTGGGGGTGTGGGACAGGCTGCCCAGGGAAGGGGTTGAGTCCCCACCCCTGGGTGTATTTACCAGTCAGGGAGAAGAGGTGCTCAGGGAGATGGTTTAGGAGAGGACAGGGATGGTTGGACTCGATCTTAAAAGTCTTTCCCAGCCTGGTGATTCTGTGTGATATCAGCTGCAGGCTGGTATGTGACCATCAGATACTCGACATGGACATACAGCTGACTTCCACACAGCCTCTTCCACCCTTCTGCATCTCTTTGCTACCCTAGTTAAGAAATGTTTTAAAATTCAAGAAATAAACCAAACATATTCAGGTGGTGTGTTTTTTTTTTCTTGAATTTTAAAGGCAAGACAAAATCTATAAAAAGAAAACCAAACAAGGAATCATAGGAAAATCTTACAAATGTATGAAAGGCCTCTGAGTGTTTTGATTGCTGAAGCTGTCCAGAGGTGTTGCCAGTTTTTTTTTTCTTAGTATGCTGGAAAAAATCTACCCTGGGATAGGTCTGCTTTGTCAAGCATTAGGAGAATCGGTTTGGGCTTGCTGAAGCTGAGGGTGGAGTTGGCAGTGAAGCCTGGGGTCATGGTCAAACTCTGGCTTTGATCTCAACTATGGAGAGACTAGCACCTCTCACCATACCTTTTGGATCCAACCCCAAATATTTAATCTTCAGACTTATTTCCCCCCTACTCCCTTCCTTTTTCCATGCTTAAGGATTTTTCCTTCTCCTCTTGGATTCTCACGTAACTTCAGGAGCTTGACCTCTGAGCAATGCTGGCAGCTGTGAATGCCAATGTTGACATCCCAGTGACGTACAGCTGTACAGCCTGTGAAGTTCTGTAGTCAAAAAAGTCAAGTCACATCAGGAAAGAAAAAAAGAAAAAGATTAAAAAACCAATAATTGGCCAATTCCCAACACTTTTAGTTTGAAAATCTTAATGTCTTTAAGAACACAACTGGAATTTTTCTAAGGGCTGCCCAGACCTTTGCTAGACCCCCATCCAACGATGCTACTTGTCACCCCTGAGTAGGCAAATTAGGAGGGACAAAGTCTTGGTTCACTTCCCCCTGGTGAAAGTCAGCTTCTTAAGATACATCAAGGTAAGGGAGATGACTTGGGGTAAATCAGGAGCCAGAACCTTGTTCTTGTCCTGCCTGAGATGTTACACAGTTGTGTGCTTGGTGAGGGGACAGCCCAGCCCTCAGAGGTACGGTCAAGTATGTTCTTACCCAGACACCAAGCCCCCAAGGGCAGAAAGCAATTTGTACAGCATCTACAGGAAACAATCTTAGGAAAATTATGTTTAAAAACAGGAGGGAAATTTCTACCCTGTTTCAGTTAAGGCTTGGGAATTAATATATATCGTCCCTAGCTGCATAGTTAAGGGATGCTGATGCAGGGGAGATGGATTATCGAATCACAAGCACTGGTGGTGCAGCACCTGTACTTCTTTAAGCTATTCCATGTGGAATACAGGGTTACAGGACACCAGAGAGATCTACAGCACTATATTGAAATAACTGAATAATTTCACCAGCACCCTCTGCTTATATTAGGGATTTCATTACATTCCTATTACAGCAGCACATTTCAATGCCTCCTTTTTTCATCTCGTGATGCTTTTCAACTCCAGGTCTCCTCCAGAGACTTCTGCAAAACTTGCTGTGAATTCTCCTCCCTCAGCTCACTTTGAGAATAAGAATCTGACACAATTTAAACTGTGTGAATAATGTACTTAAGATGCCTGATGCACGACGTGCACGTACGGTGATGGGCAGATGTATGAGGCTGGGATCTGTGGTACCACTGTGAAGTTGACATCCCCTGAACCTTGTAGTGGTGGGAACTGAGTAACTCAAAAGGTTTTGTAAATTGACCCTCCCAGCCCAGAAAAGCTGAGGGCAAATTTAATTTAAGGTTAAGTGGTGGGGTCAGAATGTTCTGGTTGTAATGTGAAGGACTGAAAAAAAGCCCAGGGCTTTCATGGTTCCTACTGAGGCTGATGTGATGTAAACCAGACTTCAGCTCTTTGGATCCACACCAAGGAAGACTCTTCTTGTTTATGCTGGTGTAAATGATAGCAGCATCTGGATGAGGAGAAGAGGCTCATCCACCCAAGCTCTTCAGCAGTATCAGGCACAGTGCTTATCACTTTTCATTAATACATAAAGTGAAGCCAAAAAGGCAGAGTGCAGTTTGTTCCATTTCCACTCTAATTAGATGCACTTTGTTATTTTCTGGATCATTCACCCTTGGTTCAATTTATTTTAAGACAGGCTAATCAGCCTTTTAACTAGAGAATCCTTGGCCTCCTGCTGCTCATTGGCAGTGGTGCCTAATCAGGTAGAAGGAGCTTTGTGTGAAGGCAAGGCTGATGTTGACCTTAAGAAGTGGCATGCTAATAAGTCAACACCGTGGGCTGCCACGAGCCACTCGGTGATGTGGCACAAATGCTTTCTGCCATGATAAAAGCTCCAGAATAACTCCAAGAAAGAAGCAAAGGACATAAATAAATATGACTGAACTTGATCCACATCCTCATTACACTTCCCACATCTAAATCTTTTCAAGTAAGGACCAAAGGGAACTCCCATTGTGGCCACATGTTGGCTAAAAGTACAGCTTGTGATGAGTGACTCAATGTCTCCTTTTTTAATGTCTCTATATTATTTTTTTTTAATTTTTAAGCAGAGCAGAATACAAGTAGTACATATAGGAAGGCTAAGTGTATGTGAATGTTCATTCCTAGGCATTCAATGCCTTGAGGAAACCCACTCTTGGCTTAAGTTCATGAATCCCTTAGTACTGTCCTGGTGCTATGGTGCTGCCATAAACACAAACCAAGGAACTGCCCTCAGCAAATCCAGCATCTCAGGACCTGCTAATATCACTGCTCCATTTGCTTCCCTCTGTACAGCACAGAGGGAAAGCAGCCAACAGTGATTAAAGAAAATGGGAACATGGGTAGTGAAATCAATAACTTTTCCAAAGCTGAAACATCAAATAAATCTCATAAGAAATCCTCTCAAAGAAGACTAGACAATAGACTCTATTTTATGTTCTCATTGTATATTTTGCTACATGAACACAGGAGCTCTCCAGGTAGGTAAAGCCTTTGCTTTTCATCTTTATTTCCCAGTCTTTATGAAGTGGTGATGGAAATGGAGATGAGACAGGTGATTGGCTATTGGGATTCTGCACTGGAGCCTGAAGAGAGGCAAATTCTTTACATGTTTAACTCTGATAACTTTACCAGGGATGTTGCTGGTCTTGCAGAGCTATTGTCTTGGTAAAATAGATTTTTAGACTTTTATGAATGGACTATTTCTGTGGAAGATCTTCATCTGATGGAAAACAATAGAGAGTGATGTGAATCTGTTCCACGGGGTTACAGATCTGACATTCGAGGGCCCCATGAGCCCATCAAAGATAAAGTCCATTGTGTTTTAATTTGAATAGAAGGAATGTTCAAGTATTAAATAACAAAGCCATTGTTTGATGCCCTGAAGAAGCTTACCCACTGCTTTGTTTGTAAGGGAGGAGAAGACAGGTAGCTTCAGTTTCCTTTTCCTGGGAGCTATGCACAATCCAATAACTAATCTGAAGGAACAAGGCTATGAGCATCTTCAAACACCTTCTTGCAGGGTTGTGATGAGCTTGGCTCAGACTTCTCATAGTGGGACTGTGTCTTTACTGCAGTAGGACCTCAGTTCTCACCATCTCCACCTTTATATCAAAAAAATCTCTGTGTAGTGCAATGGCAGTTTGCTTCTGAGTGCAAACATTAATAGCATGAATATGTTTATATGCTCACCAGGGGATCTGGCATGGATTAAACTTTGGGTAATATTCTTCATAATTGCTCTCAAATAAATTTTGCACTTGGAAAGCAGTCATTTTATTTCCTCTTATTTCCCTTTTGTCTCCATGAAACGCTTTTTTACCATCTTTGTTCCTTCTTGGGTGGTAAACACTGGTTATTAATGTTGCATTTGTGATGCTGGCATGGGTCAGGTTCCTAGAAGACAATTACAAACACCTTCTTTGATCTCCTGCACAACACAGTCTAAAGAAATTAAGTCAATAATTCTGTCTACAGCTCATAAAACACACTTGAAGTATAGCCTATCTCTCAGGGTGTTATTGTCTTGATGCACTGAAACACAGACCTCAAAAAATGAAGGCTCCATCACATTTTCTTTTCTCAAAGACTTCAAATAAAAAAAAAAGCACCAAAACCAACTGGTGAGCCATCATCCCCTAAACCTAATTTCCTCTACTAACAGCACTGGCATAGACAAGTAGTGGGGAAAATGATGTTGGTATGATACAAAAAGGATTACTTATTAAATTAAAATGAGACTGATGCAACGTGATAAGATGACCCTTTACACTTAACCAGTGCCTCTGCTTGAAACCCAGCAGTTAGAGAAGTGTCCTTACATCACCTTTTTGACTTGACATTTCTGGATTCCTTTGGGCTCAGCAGACAGACCTCACAGGAGGAGAAAATCTGGCAGTTTTATACCATCCTTTGTGGTAACAGCATGTGACAAAACAACTTTGCATCACTTTCTACAGAGGGACATGGGATAATGAAGAGAATATGAATAAAAGAATTAAAGCTTGTGGGAAGACAACATTTTCCACCGCTGGGAAGAGCTATTTGTAACCATCTCTCCCTCCTCACTACAGGCTTTTGGCTCAGGGCAGGACCATGCACACTCTTTCCTCTGTCTGGGGGAGGCTGCAGCAGTGAAACCTGTCCCTCAGCTTTCTGCCCCTCAAAGGAGGTAAAGCCAGAACTGTCCCAATTACCAACACTGGAATAATGACCCTTCTCTAACCAAACACACTGGGTTCCATGCACCCAAAGCACACTCATGATACTACATGCTCCAACCATGGAGCCAACATCTCCTTGCACCCATCCTGCATCAATTTCATGTCCTCAAGCAGTAAATGGTGCTTTGCCCTGTTTGTGTAGGTTTGCAGACAGGAATGGGCCATGCCTGTGCTATACTCTCACCTGGCTGGCAGGTAACAAGGGAAAAGCACAAAGTCTCCCTGGATTTTTTATTAATCAATGCTGAAAGCAACAACAACTGAAGCTGTGATTCCTGGACTGTGAAATAGCACCGTATCTCCATGAGATGCAGCAGGAATCCTCTCTGTGTCTCTCTTATCAGCTCTGAGTAGGGTGTTGCTTTCTTATTCTTCTTATTATTATTTTCATAACCATAGATGTTTAGCTGTGTGTTAAAATTAATGAAAATAATTAGGCTGGTGCATCAGGGGGAACAAAATAGGACATAGTGATGGTTTAGCACCACGCTACTCCCTGGGAACACTGTTCTGGTGGCTAAAAGACTGGAAGACATCATCTTTAACAATGAAAAAGGAGCTGATGAGTCATTCCAGCTATGAAAGGGATTGAAATATTTTTAAACAGAAGACTAGTTATTAATAAAGTGCAGGAAATGTTAGGGAGTTATTGCACTTTGAGCAAAAAGACCAACACGACTTCCTCCCACATAGTACTTACTATGATGATAGTCTCCCTCCCTCTTAAATCTTATTTTTATTCCCTCTGAATTTTCTTTCAAAACTTGCTTACAGAAGTGCCTGTGATGTTACCCTTTCTCTGGGTGGATACTCATTAGCAATAAATGATCTCCACATCTCAGTCTTTGAAAGTGGCCAAGGTCTGGAAAAACATCTCCACTCCGTTTCTTGGAAATTCCCACTTCTTGGGAACATGACCCAAAACACCAGCAGACAGTGCAAATGTCCCAGCCCTTCTGCATCCTTCTGGGCCTCGTTTCTTCCCAAGTATCCTATTACTAAAGAGGGTTTAACCTGTGCCACGTATCTGTGTAAATAAGACTGCCATCTGTGCCACATATCTATGTAAATAAAACTGCCATCAGACCAGATAAGAAGGGCTCATTGTTTCAGAATATAGCCCCAGTGTTTTTCTGATTGCAAAACTACCACTGAGGAAAGAAGAGGGATAAACACATATTCTAAACCCTCCACCAGCCAAATCCTGCTCTCACACCTATGCAATCCATTGCCTTCAGAGATGTCACCTGGCAGCAAGACCATGGCATTTGCACCATACTCTATTCTTAACTTTGACCTTTTTTTGAGAGATAAATTTCATGCATTAAATTACTTCAGAAGTCATTTTACATGCTGCCATGTCTACTATTTTTTTCCCTGTAAATATCACAACACAACTTATTTTTCTCCTGGTAACTTAATGAATTTACTTTAACTCCTTGACGTGCTTTGGCCGTTTTCCAAAGAAGCTCAAAACAATCCATCTGAGTTAAGCAAAGTACTGCTGAAGTGCAGAGACTCATTAGTTTGAGTGTTTTTTCACAGGAAAACATTTTCCCCAGAAACTTTGCATCAGTTCTCTCTGGTGTTCCAGATCAAACTGTTGTAACTGTCCCCACCTAATCTATAATTCTCCCCCTCTACTCTGCCCTCGGGAGACCTCACCTGGAGTACTGTGTCCAGTTCTAGAACCCCCAACATGAGAAGGACATGGACCAGTTGGAGAGGGTCCAGAGGAGGCCACAAAGATGATAAAGGGGCTGGNTTAGGAAAAAGTTCTTTCCTATGAGAGTTGTGGAGCACTGGAACAGGTTGCCCAGGGAGGTGGTGGATGCCCCTGGATCCCTGGAGACGTTCAAGGCCAGTTGGATGAGGCCCTGAGCAGCTTGCTCTAGTTGGGGGTGTCCCTGCTTCTTGCAGGGGGGTTGGACTGGATGACCTCTGGGAGTTGCTTCTAACCCTAATCATTCTATGATTCTATAAGGTTTTGTGCAGCTCCTGCTTGCTATATGCGTGGGTAACCTTGTTCTGATTTACTCTGCTCCCTTCTTTTCATCGCCAGTAATAGGATCCTGCTGCTGGAAACAAGCCCAAACCTCAAGTTTAATTTTAGTTTGTGGTGCTTTGCTTTTGTGATGGTCATTTCACAAATCAGAATTCCCCTCAGCTACCAGCTCCTATTTATTGTTATAGAGCCCATGAAGCAGAAGAACATAAGGGGAAAATGTCCTCCTTCATCCTGAAAACATAATGCTGAATGGCTGGAATGTGCCAAAATGGAAAAAAAACCCCAATTATTTTGTGATATATTTGGTCCACACCTAGAGCAGCACAGGGAAGACACTATCCAGAGAGCAATGAGCCACAAAATGGAGGTTTCAGAGGAAATTGAAGAAAACTGAATTCTTTTTTTTTCCTCCTTTTTATTTTTACAAACTGATGCTTGTATTATCATAACACCTCAAGCCTTCTATAAGAAAAACACAAAATCAAACACCATACTGTTACATTGTTTCTGATCTAAAAGATTAGGGTCTGGGGCATTAAGTTTAATTACCTGTTAGTCCATCCCTGCTTTAACGTTTAAGAGCCAGGCTCATATTTCCTCTTTGGATTTCTTCTGAAGAGCAAGATGGATCTTTGTTTAATTTTGGCTTTTTTTCCCCTACTGCTGCAATTGTTTTACTTCTTGATCAGCTGTTACAGCAATGATTTTCTGCAATGTTTCTCTTTCTTCTTTTGGAAACTGTACATCTGCTCTTGGCATCTGTTCCATATCCTTTATGAACACTGAAGCAGGGAATTTATTTAAGTGGGTTTTTTTCTTGCACAGGCTGAATCTATTGTCTAGAAATTATTGTCTTTGCCTCAGAAAGCCCGTGGTCTCCTTCACTGATGCTTTACTCATATTGAAACACTTCCTCTTGCTCATCCTTTGCTGAAATTGTTCTTTATTCTGTATCATTACTTTCCTTGTAATTTCTTTGGAGTCATTAATTGCATTCATTAACCACTCCAGACCTTCTCTGTTATCCACCTCTTTATTGCTCCTTGTTAGTTTTTGCACCTCATTGCTTTTGCACACCCATATTTTCTTTTTTACATTACTGGTATATATTTAATGACATCCATGGTCTCTGAGCCTACTAAGAGAGACTGGGAGAGCTGAGCTTGTTCAGCTTGGAGAAGAGAAGGCTCTGGGGGTCCTTAGAGTGGTTTTCTAGTCCCTGAAAGGTGCTTATAAGAAAGCTGGGGAAGAACTGTTCACATGGGCATGGAGCAATAGGATGAGGAGTGATGGTTTTAAACTAGAAAAGGAGAGATTTAGGTTGGATATTAGGAAAAGATTCTTCCCTCTGAAGGTTATAGATCCCTAGATAGGTCCTAGATAGATCCCTCTGGTTGCCTAGAGTGGTTGTGGAGGCCCCATCCCTGGAAACATTCAAGGTCATGGTGGATGGGGCTCTGAGCATCCTGCTCTAGTGAAGATGTCCCTGCTCACTGCAGGGGTGGGACTAGATGGCCTTTGANACATTAACATCTTTCAGCTTGAAGTATTAATACACACTGTTGGCTAGCAAAATCCAAATGGACAAACACACAGGCTGGTTTATAATAGATCTTTAAACAGACATTTTTATGCTTCACTGAAGAATTACCAACAGAGACTCTGCTCTCTGGAGAGTGCCAAGGACTTGTAAAGCTCCACAATTATAATACATGCACACAGGGAATGCTAACACAAAGCAGAATGAGCATTTGTTAAAGGGTTGTCATATGCAGAGCTTCCCCACAGATGAACACAGCAACCATGCAAAGCTCAGAGGAAGACAAAGGCAGGAGAAGGAGTTTCTGACCTGTAATCTGATGAGCTATCCAACCCCCAGCAATTCACCAACCAGCCACCTGGAGACTCCAGCATCAAGAGGAGCATCGGCATATCTCATTTGTCTTCAGAGCCTCAGAGAAAGGAGAGCTTCACCCTCTTCCATCACCCACTTAAAAAAAAAAAAAAGCCAAGTAGAGGAAAGTTGCCTCCCATGAGTGACCAAGAGAAGTCATGAAACAAGAGATTAGTACAGTTTGAGTGTGATGCAAACATTATCAAAAAATACATGAGGAATTTAGCAACAGCTGAAACACATGAGTTTATTAAGAAGTGTCAAACTCCAAGATCACTCTTATTCTATTTGTTCTCTGTAAACTTATTGACCTATCTCAAAGATCTTTAGCCTCTTTTTTTTTTTTTTTGAAAATGCACCATAGTTTCATTTTAGAAAGAAAAATATCTTTCATGTAGCTTTCAGCCTGGAGGTAATCAAAGACCAGCCCAAAACAAGACACCCAACATCAGAAAACTTACAGGAAAATAAGGCAACTTCGGAATGGATCATAAAAGCTTTATTAGCTAAATTAAAGTGGGACTTGCTGGGTATTTTTGGGTCTTTTTTCTTCCAATTTTCACAAAAAGGATCATAGAAAGGATCACTTTCTCCTTAGATCACTCTGAAACTCAAGATCCTAGTCTACAAGCTCACTCCAGAGGCTATTTTCTAAGACTGTTATTTAAGATCAATATCAGTTGGGTGTAACCACATGCAAATGCTTCTAAAGCTCTGCAGATTGAAATTTTCCCCAATTTATACCAAAATTGATTCACTTACTGCTCATGCTTTCATAGGTCATGCTCCTTTTGGAATATATTGAAAATTTGAGATTGCATCAGAGAACTTGTGTTACAGAGGAAACTTTGCAGATTTTCCTTAAGTTGTTCCTCTGATTTTCATGTTCCCCATTATCTTGAAGGATAATGGGACAGATCCAAAAAGACTATCACACTGATGCCAAAAAGGTTTGTTGTAATAAAAGGAAAGAGTTGGAACTCCTTGTCCTACTGGTGTCTATGGCTGTTGGTGGAAAAGAAACACCTCCTTTGGGAGAAAGACAAGAAACTGGGAATGCCAGGAGGCTTGTGCTGGGAAATCAGCCACATGTACGTAAAAAGGATTTCCACTGCTATTTTAATGCAAAAAAAAAATGGAGAGAACAGCATTGAAACATTCATTTGGGCAACACAAATACTCAAAGAAAATCAAAGCAAAAGAGCAAAGAGAGTTTGTTGGCAGATGGAAGATCAGACAGCTCATGGTTTTGGGGAGGTCTACCCTACACAGTAGTCGAGCACATCTGGTTGCACCCCTGTTGCAGAGTGAACAATGTCAGAATTGTGAACTGAGCTGGCTTTAGACCCTGTTACTGAAAGTTCTTCAAATGAAAGCCATCATCTAGATGAGATTAAACTCTATGATTTCCTTAGAGTAAGGAAACCCACGTCAAGGCAGACTGTAGCCAAGCCTGACAATATGAAGTTGTATTTTACAAGCCACAGCAGAAAAAACCATTCATGTCTTCCAGAATTTAGTAGGAAAAAGGTTTTCTGTTATATAAAAACCCTGTTTCAATGACCACAATGCAGATCAGATCCCTGATTTGGGAGCTATACCTCACCACTGTATTTTTACCTTTGATTTGATGCTAATAGAGATATTTCACACATTTCTCATTTTAAACCTTTCATACTAAATGCAAATTAATTAAATGGTACATTCAATTCTATATATTTTTAAAATATATTTCTCTTCTGAAAAGTACAGTAACTATTATCAATTATACTGATGAAAAATTAGTGCTCAGAGCCTGACTATTGAAAATAAATTTGCTGTTTATAACATGCACAATGTTTTAACTTGTTGAGGCAGCTGGGAATGAAAATTAATGATTAATTTCAGCACATGATAAAGAAGGCCAGAAGAAATTGTTTGTGCAGAGAAATTATTGGCACAGCTTGTAAGGGCCAAGTGTTACCCACCTTCATTAACTCACCACCACATGAAACACAGAAAATCTCACAGCTATACTGAGGATGAATTAGTGGCT
Organism: Heliornis fulica; assembly: GCA_013399135.1. Classification (NCBI taxonomy): domain Eukaryota; kingdom Metazoa; phylum Chordata; class Aves; order Gruiformes; family Heliornithidae; genus Heliornis; species Heliornis fulica. Next base: position 679,370 of record VXBZ01011682.1, on the reverse strand, counting down.
CAGCATTATTGGTGGTGGTGTGTAACTGAGGTTTCTGGGAACCAGAAGTTCACTAAATCACCCAAATGAATGTGATGCCCCACAATGGGATGCAGCAGCACCCCAGACCATGTCCCTGGGCAGGGGGAGATGATGCTGTCTAGCAAAATATCACCCAAACAGCACTAAGGCCTCATTTATGTCATTATTCTGATTTTTTTAAGGCTTCATAAGTTCTCTACATTAAATTAACTAAGCTGTTATCATTATCCTTATAAATCAGGGATTGATTCTGTGCAAACTTAGCCATCAGAGAAACATCAAATACACATTTCTTGAACCACTCTCTTTGAACCTTTTTTCTTAATGGATCACACAAATTAACTAAATTTCTTAAATTTTTCATTAATTAATAGGAGACTTCTCTCAAAGTAGTTACACACCATGGATCAGGTTTTTTTTCCAAAGTGATAAAAGCTACATAAAACCACATGGCCACTTTTAAATTATTTCACAGATTTCTCCAGTGCAGCAATGGAAAGAAAAGGTTTTTCCACACAGCCTTATATTCTGTGGATGCTTACACAGAAGCTAAGCTATGAGCAGGGCTGAAATACTGCTCTTATTTACGGTGTGCAAGTCTACAGGCTGCAGCATTCTTTAACCACCAGTGGGATGAAGACAGCTCCGCTGATATTTATCACTTTGTGTTTTTAATTAACATAAGTAAACTCTTTGTTTACAGAGGGTGGGATAATGGGGTAAAGAAGCTAGAAAAAGAAATGATTTGCAACAGCCATAGGGACAGAGCCATGAGTGTTCTGGAAAGCTGCTTGGAAGATCGCTGCTTCCTTTGAGCGTGTGTTGTAGGAGCAGGTGTTTGTGTGATTCCCATCTCTACAGCACTTCTGCACCTTTTAAGTCTTTTTTTTGCCTTTAATGACTAAATCTTTTTTCATCTGAAGATCTGAATATATCCAACCCTGAAATCAGCAGCTATTTAATCCATATATGGCTGTCAAGAGGGGCAAAGTGATCTGCATACACAGCCCCTATCAGCGATGATTTAGAGCCCGAGGCAGCCACGAAGCGTGAATGTCACACAGTGTCAGCTGTACAATGTGACACCTAGGGCCCTTTTCAGATTCTTCAGTATGATTGAAACAAGTCACAGCCTACTCTACCAAAAGGGTTGGGCTAAAGCCAGGGGTTTGAAGTTTTCAAAAGCAAGCTATTGCATTAAAAAGGTGTCAGATTTTTATTATAGCCCCAGTTTTCACGAGGAAAAAGAAGTGAGTGTCAAGAGTCCTTTCTCAATCCCTACATTATACTTTAAAATCTGCTCCCCCCCTCAAGTTTTTACAACTTGGTGCCTTTGAGAGCCAGGAGAATACTATTTCATGGACTGCACAGGTAGCAACTGGTTACTGAAGCAGTCAAAGGGCTTCTCACTGTAGCAACCTGGGTTTAGTTGTACGAATTAAAGTGAGAGCTGATGAAAAAACCTGACATCCTGTAATAAGTCGTTGCCCACAGTGAACAGCATTAAATCCTGATGTTTCTTAACTTTGCTCCCCAAAAAGCATCCTCTTCAGGTTTGGAAATTCAGCTCCACTGCACAGAGCATTCCCGTGTTTCCAGGGTGAGGGCTTTAGCTAGTGGGGAGCTCCCAGCTGACAGGGCAAGGGTGGTGGGGAAGGATGGACACACATGTCATGCTGGGCATCACCACAGTGAAATCAGGTATCAGTGTGAGATGCAAAATCTTTTTTCATGTCTCAGTCCTTCCTCAGGCATGCCACACGAGGCTGATGGGAGGGGTCTGTAAGCAACCAGAATTTAAACCATTTATTTGTCTTGGATGCCCTTTTCCATGCAGGAATGGACTTGACCCCATCAAATAGTGCAGAGGACACAGGTGAGCAGCACTGAAAGGAGCTGAGAGGCTCCACTGCAACAGAGGGTTGGGGACCAGCCATAGCATCACCCTCCACCTCACACGGGAGAATGAAATACCAGTTGATGACCAGAGGAGCGAAGATTAAAGCACAGTCCCATCAGCCTGCACCAGGATCCTCAGGCCACCCCTCGGTGTGCAGGACAAGAGTCATTTTTGTTTGTGGGAGAGGAGATGGCAGAAGTTATTTCACACTCCCAGCCAAAAGCAGTAACAAGCTGGCTCTGTTTTTACCCGTGGCTCGCTGCTCCTGGGAGCGTGCCAGCGGCAGCACAGGCTGGGCTTCGAGACATCCCTTGCCCACTGGTGGGGCAGGCAGCTAGCAGGACACGTGCTTTCCCTGCCAGCCTCCACGGGAGTGCAGGAGACAACCCATAAATCACAGGCAAGGCAGCAGAGTAAATGCAGTGAGAAGAGATCTGGAGGGGTTGTTGAGCTCATCCTCTGCAGGAGCACCAGGCCATCCCCCACACGGGCAGGAATGGCCTCACATATCACCTGTGTGTCAAGGATTAACTCATTCTAGTAATTAGCTATCCTTTTAATTAGACAGCTTGTTTTCATACTTAGCTTAGTTCTTCTGTTGTATCCTTCAGGTTTATTGCTCCTTCTTTCCTAGCCACAGGCATTTATTCCCTTTCCCATCAGCTCCTGCATATCTGCCAGCATGCATCCTCTCAGTCTTTGCTTGACTAAAGAGATAAGAGACCCTTAGATGTTCCCAGAGGGTTATTTTTAATAGCTGTGTAATCATCCCCCTGCCTCTGACCCAGACAACCTCGGGGCAGGAGGGAAGGGTGGGACCAGCCACACCACCCAAACCTGAGACCTACCTGGGCTTTGCCAGAGACAAGAGCAGAGAAGGTGACAGACTCCATATCGGATGAGAACAGCCAGGTATGGGCTCAGCACACTGATTCACTGTTGCCAAGGTCCTTCTGCTGCTCCTGTGTCAGGCCATAGGCACAACACCACCCATCAAAGCCCTGGACTGGGAAGCCTGGGTAATCCCTGACTCCACTGGGAAGGGACACCTGGGGGAATCCAGCCCACAGTAGCATAAAACAAGAGACACCCCCCCACTTTCTTGAAAGATAAGGCTCTCCTTCCCCAGAGACCTGCCACTGCTGCCCACTTTCTCTCTCCTCCACACTTCGTGACAACAGTCATTTATCAACTTTCTCAAGCAAAACAGCTTAAGCTGGTCTGCTGCTCATCTTGATGAGTGTAATTGTGTTTCCCAATAATTAGTCGGAAACAAAGTAATCCAAATGCAAATGTGCTCTTGCGGCCCAGCAGCCAACCGCATCCTGGGCTGCATCCAGAGGAGCGTGGCCAGCAGGGCGAGGGAGGGGATTCTCCCCCTCTACTCTGCCCTCGGGAGACCTCACCTGGAGTACTGTGTCCAGTGCTGGAACCCCCAACACAAGAAGGACATGGACCAGTTGGAGAGGCCACAGAGATGATAAAGGGGCTGGAGCACCTTTCCTACGAGGACAGGCTGAGAGAGTTGGGGCTGTTCAGCCTGGAGAAGAGGAGGCNCTGATCTAGTTGGGGGTGTCCCTGCTTCTTGCAGGGGGGTTGGACTGGATGACCTCTGGGAGTCCATTCCAACTCTAATCATCCTATGATTCTGTGACTCTATTAATCAAGCAGGTGACAATAGGCAAAGCAGCGCTGGGTGTCCGGGGAGTCTCCACTCCACCGATGGCGTGCACAGTCCCCGTTCGAGTTAAGGTTTTTATACTGTTGTAGTTCTGAGTCTAGAATTTTCCATCAAGGCTTCTGTGCATGCTCCAGTTGTTGTTAGGAGGTCTTCTACCTTCTGGTGGTCGGCAGGATGAAGTCGCTTGTCTTCCTCACTTGTCCCTTAGTTGACCCCTCTTCCATATTTGGTCAGCAAGCTCGTTTTTTGGCTACTTAACTTCTATGACCTTCTGCTTTTAAGTTACCTATAACTCGATTCTATGCCTCATCAGCCACTTACAAGAATCACTCTTACAAAGCAGGACATTGGGTTCTGTTTTCAGGGTGCAGGTGGTTTACTGAACAAAAGTTCATCTATCACATGAGACAAAGCCTCTTCATTTCTTTAATAGGATTTTAGAGGTGAGAAGCTCAGAGGTAAACAACACACCATGTCAGGCTGGATTAGATTTCATTTTAAAGTATGACACCCTTTTGTTTCTATTATTAATACTGCCAGGCACTGAGGAGCTTCATTAAGCTGCCTATGGCCATACCAGGTTTATTTTTTTTTGTTCAGCAGAACAGCCAATATCATGCATCAAACACTCATATTATAAAGGGAAATCACCTTGAAATCCTCAATTAATTTCACTTTGTCGGTGATCTACCCACTCCCCCTGATTTTCTCTGAAGGTAGCCCACATCACTTGGTGTTCTTCCCAAACGCTGACACCCCTTTTCCCCTTGGGATGGCACAGAGCATCAGCAGGCTAGGGCAGCTCTGACAGCTTTCTGGAGAAGATACAATCACCTTTCTTATTCCGTTTCTTAGGCCATTATAGCCCATTAACTCCCACTTTACACCTAATCTTTTGCAAAAGCTTATTCTAAATGGGTTTATCAGTGGCTTTGCAGAGACCCCAGTAAACTCCAACTGGTCCCATTTCACGGATGCTTAGTTAATACACAAAGAAGTAAATTAACAGATATGGGCAGCGTTGATAAACTGAGCTGCAGGGGGTGATCTAGCAGCTCTGAACAAAGTCTCCTAAAGCATCCCTTTCCTTCAGACAGGGATTATAAGGAATATTCTGGAGGATTTGGGAAGCTTGTGATCAAGCTTGGAGCAAAAATCCAAGCGTTATTCAGTACAGCAAAACAACATAGAAATTCATACAACAGCTCTTTCCTTTTAAAATAAAAAAAATACCAAAAGAAATAAGCAGCAACAGACTACTTAGAACTTCCTCTAATCCCTTGCACAACAGCCACAGTAAAGAAAAGGAAAACAGAAGCCCTGACACAATTACAGATGCTTATATTCTAACAGCAGCATTCTTCTTTCCATTCACCCAACCCTAAGAAACAGAATCTAAAAATAATATAAAAAGGGAAGGGAATGAGTGGGAAAGATCCTGCCTCTCAAAGCCCTAACACAACCTACCAAGCTCTTCACAAGACACATAACAGACACTTCCCTAAGGAAATCTCCACCTCCCACCATACTTTAACCTCACAGCTATATATAAGGCAGAAAACCAGTCAGGATGGTAGCTGTGGGTAGGTTAATGGTATGGCTGTTGCTAACCAGCCACAAGTATTTCAGGCTCTTCCAAAGCAGAGCTGATGCTGTAGGGTTGCACAAGTGTGTTACAAAGGGAGCACTAAGCTTGCTGGTCTTTCCTGAAGCTGGTCAGGGTCGATAGAGTGTGTCAGGCTTTACCTGGAGCAGAGGGTTATGCAAGCTGTGCCTTATACCACTAAGGTAGCACAGGCTGTGATGTTACTTCACTTATTCTGAACAGGAAGACTTAGTATTCAATAATCTGCTCCTTAAATAGGGAGCAGCTTTTTTTTAAGCTTTGCATCCGATTAAAGGAATTCTTATAAAAGCAGTAGAAGTAGCCATTCTGTAATTAAAACTTTCCTGTTTACATGGAAAATTGTTCTGACACTACTGCTGCAAGAAGATGAAGGCATTAAAGGGAAGAACCTTGACTTTCAAGTCCTGCTAAAGAACATGAGTCATCTTTGGGAATGGGATTAAAGTAAACTACTTCTGTAGTAGGCTTATTTTGTGGTACTCCTTTTTTTCCCTTTCTCCTAGCTTTTTTTTTTCCATGTCCATGCTTTGAGGCAAATGAGGCAGGGGAATAAACTCCTACTATCAGGTTATTCCTGCAGAAGCCTCTCTGTTATAGCTAAAGGTGTGATTCTCCTAGCCAAGGCAGCTCTCTCAGCAAACCCACAGCTTCAACTAGACTGCCTTGACTTTGCAAATCCTTACAAATTCTGTGCACTGAGCACTGTGATGGCTTGTTCTTGTTCTGATCTTCTTGGGGTGGAGAGGGAAAAGGAAATTTCATGAAGAAACTTGAAAGAGGAGACTCTGTGTGATGTTTTTTGGTGTTATTTTTCTTGTATAGCATGTAATTAACAGTTGTTTTCTACTCAGTGTATGAAGTACCTATTTTTTTGAAAGTTAGGGGCAATATAATATGTAGTGCCAGCCATTCACTGCCTAGCATAGGATACTTTCAACAACACAGTTACAATAGAAAGGAAATCCAAGTTATTTTATTGATCCCTTAGGAGGAAGCAAAGCCAAACTCTGGAGAGAAGAAATTCTGCAGGCTATGACCTCTCTAATATATATAGCAATAGAATGGGGACTTGAACATGCATCTGTAGATGAACTTCTGCAATTCACACCTCATTTAATGCATCCACAATGATAGCTCACTCTTCATCACTTTTAACTAACAGGCTGACCTTTGCAGTTTGGCAGTCTGTGGAGATTCCATCATCCCTGAAGGTGGAGGAGGAAACTCATTGCTGCAGTAGGGTTAGTTGGCACTCTCTTTCCTCTGTCTTGATAGAAGAAAGGACATCTGAAAGAAAGAACTGAGGAACAAGTGCATTGTGATGTTTGGTGTCACTGGGTACTCTCCTGGTATGTGGCCAAGGAGAGCAGGGTCCTCTGCAGGCCAAGTGCTCCCATGGGATGGAGATTTTCTTTCCAAGCAGAAGATGATGTTCAGAGCAGATGCCAGAAACCAGCAACCTGTGAAAGATCAGGGAAAATAAGAAACTATTTCAGAGAAAAGGGAAGGGATAGGATGTGAAAAAAATGGGAACAGAAGATGCAGATGACTTCTTAGATGACCCATCTTCTGAACTCTGAGGGGTTCACAGTTATTCCACTGCCTGTAGGAGGAAGCTCAGTGCCAAATTCCATTGTGAAAGAGCTCTTGCTCAAGACATAGGGCTGTAAGTAATGTGAAAGTCAAGAGTAACATTTCTAAGAAGTTATTAGAACAGATTCTGTTTATTTACCTAGTAATTTCTAGATCCCTCTCAAAGTCCCTCTCACAACAAGATGAGCTACTAACAGTGCAGCACAACGTTCTGTAAAGGGTGTGTGTGCACAACCTGCACTAAATCCATTTTGCCCTATGTGCTAACCCACCTATTGGAATTCCACCATGGCCCACTGGAGTAGGGGAGTCATAGAAATTTGAAAGAAATCAGCTGAGAAAATGAGAATTCAAGGAAAGAATTTCTATGGGTTGTGTCCACCCAGGGTGATCCTTTAGGAGCATGGTAAATGGAAGAAATCTAAAAATTAATTGCTTATATAAGCATTGCTTTCAGAATAGCTCAAGATGTCAAAAACAAGAAAATAAGTTCGTAAAAATCTGGTTTAGAGTGGAGTAGGGGCACTTGGTGGAAGAATTCAAGCACTTAACCAAGAACCTCTCCCAGCAGAATGCACCCTGAAGGGAACCACCTGAGCTCTTAAATGGGCTCACAGACAGTGATTCCCCCATCAGGAGATACTGGTTTGATAAAGGTTCCAATCAAACATCACCCAACTTCCACCAGAAGGGGAAGGCCAAAGACACATGGAAAACCTTCTGTCCAGGGTTGCTGTTGAAGAACTGTTGATTTGACAAATATTAAAGGAATAACTCAAATTCTCCAGCAATGTGTCATTCCACTGACATCTTGCTGGTGTTTATTGCCTTCTTATAGGGTAAGCTAACTTATGCTTTATATTGTAAATCATGATTTATTGTTTCTTCTTAGCTGACTGGTTGACAAACAGTAAATTTAAAGTTTCAGATTTAAAATATAGAAGCAGTTATTTAGAAATATCAAAGGACTTTCCTGTTCTTTCAGAGAGCTACAGCAGATAACCTTTGTTTTAGAGTATCTAAAACTGTATTCTTATCAATTCTTAGATTTTCAGCCAAGCCCAGGTTGTGCATAGATTTACTGGCACTGAAGTTTATACCAATTCTGAGGTGTATAAGACTCCTTGTAGCATTGGAAGGTCGGTGTCTGCCTGATGGAAGTCTCTATGCTGTGTCTGGCTCTGATGGCTGAGTTGGGGTGAGGAACTGGGACTGTGAGATAAATGGGCACAGGATATTTCACCAGGCAGGTTAAAAAGCAGCCAGTAATTAGGCTCAAATCGTTCTGCACCACTTGAAAATGTAAAATACACAGCACTGTTAGAGACTCCATGGCTTCCCACCTCTCCTCTAGCTTACAGCTCAGCCTCCTCACCACAGATGCTCCTCTACCCCTGAGCAAGGCTGGAGATCGAAATCACTGCCCCTGGGTCTCCACAGCAGAAGGGCATCTTTGCCTCTGTCTCAGTCATCAAAGCTCATTTCCTCCTGGTGCTGGACCCACCCTTCAAAGCCAACATCCAGCTGGGTGTTTGTCTTTCCTGCTGCAAGCTGTGGGTTTTGTGTTTTCTCCTAGCCAGGTACAGCATTACCCCGAGAGGTATTTATGTGCTTCAGAGTTTTGACTCCACCAGCTTTCAATTCAAAGGCTCCCCAGACTTTGGTGAGGCAAGCCTGNCAGCCTCCTCACCACAGATGCTCCTCTACCCCTGAGCAAGGCTGGAGAAATCACTGCCCCTGGGTCTCCACAGCAGAAGGGCATCTTTGCCTCTGTCTCAGTCATAAAAGCTCATTTCCTTCTGGTGCTGGACCCACCCTTCAAAGCCAACATCCAGCTGGGTGTTTGTCTTTCCTGCTGCAAGATGTGGGTTTTGTGTTTTCTCCTAGCCAGGTACAGCATTACCCCGAGAGGTATTTATGTGCTTCAGAGTTTTGACTCCACCAGCTTTCAATTCAAACAATTTCTGATGAAAACAAAACCAAGCCTGAGGTGAGAGGAGAGGGCAATGAGCTGTTAAAGCTACTTACTTGGAATAGACAAGGTCTGAGGGCAAATCATGGTGGTGTGAACAAGAAAAAGATCTTTTATCGTTTTCTTAGAGGCTTCCTCACTGGGTGTAGGTGTGTAGGGATGCTTGGTGTGTTATTCAGAGGCAAATGCCAACTGGACATGAGTTATGTTGTACTCAGCACTGAAACTGTACCCCAGAATGAATCAATTCTGAGCTACAAAGTGAAAGAAAAGCATATAATATTTATACACTGTTGATTTTACGCCCTTGAAAGTGCAGATCCCAGCACTGTGAACTGGTGGGCTCCCCAGACTTTGGTGAGGATATATTGATGCAGACCAACTGAGAATAAGTGGCTTCACTGGCTACTAGAGAAAGTGCTTGTTTCCCTGATGAAGTAAGTGCTATTTATCTTCCTCAAGTTACAATCAAATATAGAGGCAACTGCCAAGGGACAATGGACACGCTTCATTTTTTTTTCAGCCCATCTTGGATTTTGCTAGTAAAATGTAGTTTTAAGCATGGTCTTTCATGGCTGTTAGGAAGTCTATTTATTTTTCTGAGAGATGATTTAATGCTGTTTCATGAATCCAAATTTCACATGGGTACTATAAATCTGAGCTCCTCTTTTTAGTACATTTGACCACCATCCTGATTATACATCAGGGCAGAATTTGGGATAACATTGCTCACAAAAGGCCTCAATAGATAATTTTGTGGTTTTTTTTCTCTTCTCCCTAAATAGCCTGACAGTTTTTACAAGCTGTACAGATCAATATTTCACAAGATTTTTGCGAGGCAGGCAGGTTTTCTAGGTCTGGCTGTCAATAGAAATTGATAGAAATAATTCAGTTACCATAAGTGCAAGGCATATACAAGCTTGTTCATGACTGGGGATCTTAAATTTCACTCTTGAGTTGCCACTAACTGTTGGGGATACAACTGGGGTTGGGTGTCCACAAAAAAATGCCACTGGGTCCTGCTGGCCCTAATTCATGTTCCCTTCACCTGTGGTTGCCTGAATTTCTGTGGTGAAACCCTGTTTTGTACCTGAGTTTCTATTGCTGAGCTGCAGCATCACTGAACAGGTATGTGGGTGGCTGAAACACTTCTGCACCCAAACCTGGGAGCCAGTTCCCAGCTGTGGACAGGCAGGAGTCCAGCTGTTTGAAGGGTGTTTAATCCATGCTCCTCAGCCTGTTGCTCAGCCAGCAAAGTCAGATCTGTGTCAGCAGTCCTGTTTGTGTTGTGTTTTTAAGCATTTAATTATTCCCATCTATTTTAGGCATTGTCAGGGCACTCTTGTATGTCTGGCCTCTGAAGCCTGTGTGTAACTGCCCCTTACTTAGTAAATTTAAATAGATGCATTATCTGATGAAGTGCTCTCTGTGATTTAGAAGCAGCAGTGGGACCAAGCACAGAGATCAATCAATATTGATTATAACAGTTTTTTCCTGGGCTAAAGAGAAGTGTGCTGTAAGAAGAGACTGCAGGGCTTCAGTGCTTGCTTCATGCCTGCTTTTTCCCTGCAAGAAATCAGAGTGAAGGTAATTAATGCTGTTGGCATGAACATTAATTCTGGACCAGTGATGATCTGGATGTATAAAAGAGGCTGCAACATTCCCATAATATATTGTACAAAGTCTGTGTGTGTCTATTTGGCTGTAGCTGGGTTTGATGAATTATCTGCCTCACTTCTGCCACTGACTGTTTTTTAAAGCTCCACAGAAACTTGAGTGACGTGCAGGGTTCTGACTGCTGCTCATGGGCCATGCACAATGTGCATTTGTTGGTGTATTTCTTTTCTAGCTGTGCAGTAGGAGCAATTGAAGGCCCTGAGTTCTGCATGCAATAAAGAGCTGTATTGGAAAGGCAAGAAATACTGCTGCCTCAGTCTTTCCAGGGAAAACAGCCCCTGATGGCTCCTGCAGTGCTTGGTGTTGGAGGGGAGAGTCAGACCAGGCATTTGTGCTTTGCTTCTGCTTGTCATTGTATTTTGTGACATCCCAGTCTCTCTGCATTGAGCTGGGAGGGTTGTCCTGTGGTCTGTTGTTGCTGGCCCAGGATGAACTCAGCATCTCTGCTCCACTTTGTGCAGGGGCTGTCTGCAGAGGCAGGTACAGATTTCACGCACATTATTAGCTGAGCTCTGGTGGCTTTTGCATTAAAAAAAAAAAATTGAGCAGAATGGGTTACCACATCATGGTGACAGTCTCCCTCTTCTCCATGTCTCCCTTCTGAAGCAAGAAAAGCTCATTTGTGTCTTTAAAAGTAAAAAGGCCTCCATAGATTACAGCCTCATCTGCATGCCAGCTTGTGCGGCTGCAATGGCCTGAACACTTCTTTTATTCCAGAGGCTTAATCTGAAACTCTTCTGATTTGTTGTGACTGCCCTGAAAAAAAGCCCCCTTTGAATGGGTATAAAGTGCCCCTATTGCCTCTTTAAACCACCAGACCTTGTACCTGCAGCTGCCCTCACAAAGCCCCTGGGATGCTGAATCAATGCACCAAATGCCTGGCACATCCCGAGGCTGAGCACCAGCCTGGGTGGGGAAGCTCTCCAGAAGTCCTTCCAGAAGCTCGTTTTGCTGCCTGGACACTGTGCAAAATGGTGTTGACTGGGGGTTCCCACCCTCAGGGTAAAAACTCTAGTGAAGTGTGGTGATGGGAGTGTATGGACAGGAGGGGAATCGGGTTTTCACAAGGGCAGAGAATGGTGGGACAAGGGGATGGATTGAAGCTGGAGGAGAAAAGGGTCAGGTTGGAGGGGAGGGGAAGTTCTTCACAGAGAGAGTGGTGAGGTGCTGGAACTGGCTGCCCAGAGAGGTGGGGGATGCCCCAACCCTGGAGGTGTTCAAGGCCAGGTTGGATGGGGCCCTGGGCAACCTAGTCTAGCTGCAGGCCTGGAGGTTGGTGGCTCTGCCTGTGGCAGGGGGGCTGGAACTCAGGGATCCTTGGGGTCCCTTCCAACCCAGACTAGTCTGTGATTCTGTGACCCTGCACTTGGGAAGCAGCTCTGTAGCCACTGTGACCCTGCTCCAGCCAGTGCTTTGTTCAGAAGATCTCCATGGCACCAGCAGACTGCAATTAGGTACTTGTGTAAGTGCTTCAGACAATCTTGATTTGGTCTGTGGCCAATGCTAATATTAAAAAATGAAAAAGCAGATTTTACTCAGAGCAGCTTTTATTTACTGAGCAGAGTTTTCCTTTTTCTCCTCATGCACTGCAGACACCTATCAGTAGTTCCTTTTTTGGTACAATAAATCATACTTTCTAACCATCTAGATCAGCTGAGCTCATGGTTTTCTATAAATATCTTCCAAAAGGTTAATAGGTTTAAAGAAAAAAGGAAAGCTGATGCATGTTGTCTAGACCATCCCAAAAGCTTGTCTGAAAACTTTCCCTCTGTTTAGGATTAAGCCAATGGAGCTGAGTACTGTCCACCCACCATTATTAATAGTTCTGCAACTAGAAAACTTGTTGCTGATATGAAAAATCATCTCATCAGGTTCACCTGTACTTCTGCATTCCTTAAACTCTGAGACAGTCAGTATCTGGAGACAAAATCCAGACACATGCTGAGCCCTTCTGATCTGAATTTGAATTAATTCTGAAGCTTTAAGTTGGGATTTATTTATCTTTTTACTGTTACTTTAGCAAAGTGCTTGTCTCCAGCTACTGGTGGTTGCTCGACTCGTATTGGAAGCCACTTACTCGCTTGATATTATCAAATTTATTTAATGATTCTTTGCATATCAAAGGCAAAGACAACATCTCTTGCTTACAGAGCTAGATCTAATCTTGACTCTTGTGTTAGTTCTTTGATCTGGGCTCTTCCAGTGCTGTGTAAAACAACAAACCACAGCGTTTTCATTAAGATACGCACGCGATACCATTTCCTGAGAAAGTAAGATTTTATTGCTTGATCTTTTGAGTGGGTTGGTGAACGTGAGATCTATTAGTGCAGTGCATAAAAAAGGTCAGCAAATCCACAAGGCTGCTGCTGAGAGAACATATTCACCACTTGAGAAAACAAACTGCCAAGCAGAGCTACCTCTATGTACAGCCCAAGCGTTGGACTCTGATGGGGGTCAACGTGATGCTGGGCAGTGGCCACCTAAGGCAGCACCTTGCAGGGAGCCTGGGGATGGGGGGACAGGTAAAAGGATGGGTGAGTGAAGCGTTTTCTTACCCTGCAGGTCATTTAAAAATGGTTAAGCATGCTGAAACGCTTGAAATTTGATCTGTTGCAGTACAATGTTTTGTAAGGTTTGGGGTTTAAGTAAATGCTCTTGCTTTGGTCCTGCTGATGGGGAGGAAAGGAAGAGTGAAAGCAATGAGTCGTGCCTCACTGCATACAGCTTGTAGACAGACCTTTCCCCCCACCCTTAACTCAGGATTTCAGCAGGTATTGGACTTTTTCCAACCATTAGCCTTTGCACAGTCATTCTTAACACCCTTTGGAGGGAAGAAGTCTATCAGTGCTTTCAGCCTTTGAAGAAAGGCCTGTGATTACCCTGGAGCTGCCATAACTCCTTCTGCAGTATTTGTACCGTTGATTGAAGCCACAAATCCTCCATCTGTACTGCTGGGCTAGACCAGTGCCTCCAAGTACCTAAACTGGTGATTAATGGTGTGGTGGTGATGGCTATATGGTACAGAGGAAGCAAACCTTCAATTGCTGTTATCCTGCCCCAACCTCCCGGAGAGCAGCAGGGCAGGATGGCCAGGAGGAGCTTTTAAGGATTTCTTTGAAGTTTCCTGTGAATGGTTGTAGACAAAGGGCAGGATATGCCAGTCAGCTGTGGGCTGGAGAGTGGGATGGGAGACTGGGAGGGACCTGATGTCTGCAATTAAAGACTGAACAACATCAGTTTCTTACTGATGGTTGAAAAGTCTGTGTAAATGTGATTACATTTTATTTTGTGGCAGTAATGGGAGTGGATGGAGCCTGGAAGAGTAATAATGCCCCTGTCACTTGGGAGCCAGGCAGAGATGGGGCCAGCCACCACGCATCTTCCTAATGACAGCAAACTCAGGCAGTGGCCTCCTGCCTGAGGACTTGATATTCCCCTCACTCCCCTTTGCTTTTGGGTCTGATTTGGATGTTTTTAATGCTGATGGACCCTCCAAAGACAACTGAGACCGACCATATACATAGCCCAAGCTCCTGGCCTGGACCTTGGAGAACCATTGGGGACTCTTTCCTCTTGATGGCTGGGAAGTGCCAGCAGTGGGTCTGGGTGCTGAAGCCCTGTCACCTGGGAGTCAGATACTTTCTGTGCCATGGCTTGGCCAGAATTCTCCTTCCAAACCTTTGAAAAGAGAAGTTAGATCTGAATTTTGGGGCTAATCTGCATCTCTTCTTGATATCTTGCAGCTGTCCTCTGTTTTTGTTAGCCTACTCAGTTCTGCTCCTCCAAAAAAAAAAGCCTATTTTTGACATAAAGCTAGTATTTCATAAGCTTAAAGTGCATTTGGCAAGCTTAAGGACGCTGCATTCATTGTTATTCTAAAGAGGTAGCAGATGAGGGAAGATGCCTGCATTAACAAGCAGAGTTGGACAGCTTGCCATTTGTAGCTTGCTTAAACTAATCAATGATATGGGATTATGAACAAGGCTTGCCGAAAGGCTGAGGATACTTATTGGAACATTTGCAAATGATATTAAAGTGAGACCTCTAATAATACTCTTGATGAAATTTAATCTTTTTTAACTACAGAGCTGTGATGCAGTTCATCACAAAAATCCACTGGATGCCTTGGGGCTGATTTTTTAGAAGCTGACTAGGTGCTGGAGTCCTTGATGTACACACATGTGGCTGTGCCTATGGGCTCCAGTCATATGAAGTGAGATTATTATTATTTTTGTGTGTGTAGTGCTCTGTTGATGTGATTTTTGCTTGTAAGTGTTTTTGGATACATCACTCTGGGTACAGAAAATCCAGCTCTTCGTTATTTTTCTTTTCCACCCCTCAGCTTGGACAAACATGAAAGCATTCCTGTGTTTCATTGATCCAAATGCAGCAAGGATGTGACTAGAAGGGGTGTCTGTGGTCTGTTTATTGTCAGGATGTTGCTTCTGATGGTAAGGTGTGTGAGATGCTAATGGGGAGGGGAGAATGAAAGGGAGGGCCATCTAAAAATAGATAGGCAGGGGAAGGTTACTTGCATCTCCATCTACTTGTGCCAGCTTTACTTTCCATCTGTTCTGCTAAGTGCTCACCCCAGAAGTAGCAAAACCCTACCTAGGTTGATTTAAGGAAAGTAAGGAGGGACAAGTGAGCTGAGCCATCTCCCAGGGTTCTGTAGGAGGCCAATGTCAGGTAGGAGCCAAGTCCTGAGGATCATTCTGGAATGCTTTTAGCATTTATTTTCCTGGTTTTATTATGTTGCAGTTGTGTTTTGGTTTTTTGAGGTGATTTTTCATCATCCCTTGAGGAGAGAGGAGATGTCTAATAAAACTTTGAATGCTCCCTGAGAGCCCTGTAAGAGCAGCTACAGCACAACATGTGTCTTGATGCATGTAGAGAAACCTTCCACCCCACGTAGCAGCTGATTGTTCCATCCCTCTTTAGTCCTGATCAAACCTAATCCAGCTGGACAATCTGTCACCTGGCAGTGACAGTGAACATGGTCCCATGTCTCTTTTTGAAATCTTTTAAGTACACTAAAAATACAATTTTTTTCTCTTTAGAGAAGGAAGCTCTTTTCCTGTTGGGTTTTTTTTTCCTCTTCCCCCACGCCCAGTCCTTCTGAAATGATTGAAATGCCTCCCTCAGAGTGCCATTTCATTTTTGCTTCTCTTTTGTGCCTCCCACTTATTTATGGAAGCAGCTTTGTTTCCTCAATAAACAAGGGCTACATTTTTTCTTGATTCCATCAGGCTAACAGCATGAGCTGCTCAGGACCAGGGCTGATTTGCTGCAGACTCTACCAGAAACAGTAATCACGTCAAAAGGGATGAGGTGTAGATAAAATTGTAACGTGGGCATGGGTGTCTGCAAAGAGAATTGCTACCAAATAAAAGTAATTGTTGAAAAATTATAAACTACCTGGCTTTAAAAAGAAATGGCAAAAAGGATTTTTGACAACTACCTGTGGTTTTTTTTCTTCCTTCTCTCTGCATCAGCTCTGACAGCAATGTACTTCAAGCTCAAACCTGAAAGCTATTGAGATAACTCCTTCTGGCTTTATAACAGTCAGGATTTAATCCAAAAGTGCATAGCCAAGTTTTTTTTTTGCTTAAGAAATCTGGTCTTTCCCCATCAATGCATATGCTGGAGAAGGTGCTGCAGCCTGAAACTAAGAATTACTTGTGGAATAATTCTTGTTCCCATTTGGAAAGATAGTATCAAACTCCCCAGGCTCAAATCAGGCTTAGTCTCCACTGCATTTACTAAAATCTATGATAAAACTGTTCTGCCAGAATTTGCTGTTTATTTTTCCAGTGCTGGTTATGTGCAAGTCTTTGACTCCTGATCTGTAGAGAATTAACCAACTATGGCTGTTGGGAGTAAGCCCTAATGCAAGTGACCTCTGGCTCATTCTCATTTGATACCTAAACCCAGCAGAAAACACTGACTGGAGGGATGTGGGGACATTTTTAGGCCATGAGAATTTGAGCTTTTTTTAAGTGTCATTTCGTCTCCCAGTGCTCAAAGTGATATATTTTCTAAATGGTCTGAGAAGTGGGTAAGACCCAGCAGCCTGTGTCACTCTGGACCTTGTTCCCAAGTGACACACAGCACAAAGCCCCATGTTTGCCCTGTAGAGACCCAGGAGCAATTCACACACACTGCAAGTTGATGTGAACATGCTGGCTTCAAAATGTGAGAGCTTTCATCCTAACACTGCCTGTTCCTTGCTAGCTTCCTCATGACATTTATTTCACTCTGCTAAGGCCCTTCTGTAAATAAGCTGCTGACCTTCTCATGCATGTGTGCAAGCTTTGTCTGTCTCTCATGGCTGTGTAGGGTGAGAGTGGTTGTGATGCAGGTGAGATCACAGGACTTTAGGTGTTAGAAACGACCTTGTAAGACCATCTAGTCAAGCCCCCTGCCAGAGCAGAATCACCTAGATTAGATCACACAGGAACTTGTTCAGATTGGTCTTGAATGTCTCCAGAGAAGGAGACTCCACAACCTCTCTGGGCAGCCTGTCCCAGGGCTCTGTCACCCTCACAGGGAAAAAGTTCCTCCTTATATTAAAATGGAACTTTCTATGTTCCAGTTTGGAAGCATTTCCCCTTGTCCTATCACTGTCCATCCCTGAGAAGATCCTCCTGACACTCACCCTTTAGATATTTATAAACATTAATGAGGTCACCCCTCAGTCTCCTCTTCTCCAAGTTAAAGAGACCCAGCTCCCTCAGCCTGTCCTCAGAAGGAAGATGTTCCACTCCCTTCACCATCTTGGTGGCCCTGTGCTGGGCTCCTTCAAGGAGTTCTATGTCCTTCCTGAACTGAGGAGCCAAGAACTGGACACAATATTCCAGAGATAGGCTGATGTTCAATACCTCTGGTCCTGGTGAAGGACTTTGGGCTCTAGAGGATGTGGGTGGTGACTGGCACTCATGAGTCACAGAAGCATGGGCAGTGAATTCCTTTGAATTACCCCATTGTACAAGGTTGAGAAACTTCAAACCCATGTTTCTATTTTTTTTATGAAATCTAACAGAATTTTTTTTACTGTCCTTTCTAACAATGATGTTTCACATCATCTTGGCTATTGGCAACCCTCCCCAGATCTGGAGCCAGATCAGCAGAACTCCATTTACTTCAGTGGAAGGATGCCAGGTGATGCAGCTGAGGACCTGGCTCTTTTATCAAAGCTGTAGCTATCAATGCTTTTCTAAGCTTATCTGCAAATTTTGCCTGAAGGTTTTGTGAGAATCATTTTTCTTGCATGATTCAGATGTTTCTTGTTCCAGATAGGGCTGGAAATACCCTATAGCAGATGTTCTGGTGGCACAAGTTTTTCTTGCATTCCATGTCTGGACTGACCTTGAAATAGCCAAGCACAGATGGAGTATAGGAGGAGCAAAGAAGCTTAATGGAAAGTTCAGGTCTCCTTAATGGCTTGTTTCATGGAATCACAGAATATTTTGGTTTGGAAGGACATTAAAAGTCACATATGGTCCAACCCCACCAATGAGCAGGGATGTTTTCAACTGGATGAGGTTTCTCAGAGCTCTCCAACCTGACCTTGAATGTTTCCAGGGATAGGGCACCTGCCACCACCCTGGGCAACATCAACAGGGCTGAAAATCAGCATTAGCAGCAGCAAAATCTAAATTTTCAAAGGAAGGGTGCTCATTTATCTGCCTTTGTTCCTCTACCCTTACCTGTGATATGAGCTCTTGATGCTGCTTTATTTTATATCCCAGTGCCACCATGGATATTTATACTGTCCTGAGTTTGCAGAGGAAAACATCCATGGTGGCAGTGAGATATGAAGGTGATTTTCCTTTCCTTAGGGCCATCTAATGTACATCAAGGGGGTTATAGGACTGTGGTGCCATATGTTCTGCTTGGCTGTGCTTGCTAGTCCTCTGAGGAGTTCTGTAATCACAAGTGAAACACCAGCAACATTTGATCCCAGATTTTAATGCCTGTCCCATAACACACATGAGGAGCACTCCAAGCAATTTCTCTTTAGAATAGTCACTGCTGGGGATTTGGAGAGCAGTGCTTGCTGTGGGAAGAGTTTCCTTGGACAGATGTAATGTAATGCAAAGCACGTGTATGTTTGGATCTGCTTGTGTTTAAGAATGTATTAGCCAATAATGAAAAACACATACATTCAACATACAGTTATGGTTAACTGCTAAAACCTGCAGCCAGCCCTACTGTGTGGAAGGCCTGATGTGCTTTCTATGCACAATCACTGTTCTATGGGATTTTAGGCTAAAACTTTAACCTGCACTAGCACAAAGTGCAGCTGTTCCATGAAGCTGGTTCTTTGAATGCTCAGGTGTCTCGCAGTACTTAGGAACCAACTTGGCATGGTTTTATTTGGGTCACAATTCATCTGTAGCATGAAAATGGGACAGGCTATCCACAATGATAATAAACTACTTACTTTTTATGAAGTGTGTTTACTATTAAATATCAAAATAATTTATTTTATAAAAGTTACTTACTTTTACTTCCAGTATAGAGAACCAAGCCAGGAAATTTAAATTATTTATGCAAAATCCATTACCAGGTCGGTGACAGAAGCAAAAGCAGAAACAAATGTGACTTTTTCTGGGTTCCAATCTGTAGTATGTTTGCCAATCCCGTGCAATGTTCAGGCCATTTCAGTTAGTGAAACATAAACCAATAAAAAAATAAACCATTAGTGAGTCCCAGGCCTGCCCTGGGGTTTCAGGGAGAGGAGAATCAGGCTGTTGTTGTGAATTCACTATAGCAGCTGCTGCAAGACCAGATGCTGTCATTGACTACATAGATGAAGGTTGATGTCAACCATTGGACTTGATGATTCTTATGGGTCCCTTCCAACTCAGCATATTCTATGTCCTATCCTTATCACCAAAGCTTGATTTATATAACAGAACCCACCAAAGGCAATCTCCAGCTTGTCCCTCAGACCATTTTTATCTGAAGTGATTGCATTTTTCTATATTTTTGTCTGGTGTATTACTAACTGTTCTTAAGATAGACTTGTGGGTGGTCAAATAAGTGGCTGATGTCCCTTCTTCATTAACACCCCGTTCTGTTGTTCTGCTGGATCTAATGTAGCTCTTCTGCTTTTGCATTTGTTTTTTTCTTGAATGTCTCTTTTGTCTTCCATCCCAGAGTTGGGTGGTGGACAGGTGGCCACCTGGGGTGATGGGCAAACCACACTGGTGCCCTGCAGGCAGCAAAGATCAGATAAAGTTCAGGTTACCTTCATCTGGCATTTTACATTTGCCAGCATCATCCCTCTACTCCAGCTTTCATGGACCATGAGGGAAGAAACACAGTCTGTCAGGGAAGGTATAATGGAGACAGTCTTATTATCTAATCAGAAAGGAACATTATTGTCTGCTCAAGCAGCAATGCAAATGCATTCATGGCATCCAGGGGTTGTGCCTGAGAGGGCATCTGCTCCAAGAAAGGTGTGAGCATCTCTGCCTTGTCAAAAGGCATGTTTTCTGTTCCTGTCATCAGGAGGTTTTCTTTACATTGTATGCAGCAGCTCTTAACTCATAATTACAGGCAAGGAGTTATTTAAGGCAGTCCAGCCTGTTCCTTGCTACCTAAAATAACTCCAAAGTGCTCCTTTACCCCCTCAAAATGGGTGTGATTGTGTTACAAGTGTAGCCCAGAATAACTCCGCCGAAACACATGCACAAAGTCACTGTAATCGAAGAACAGACGCTCTGTAACCCTCCCCTGTGCCTCCTTCCCTGCAAGCTGCTGAGGAAGGTCAAGCCTGCTCTTTGCTCCCTGAAAGAGGAGATTTTGTGGCAACTTCATGCAACTGCAGTTGTGAAACAGCAGCAAATTCTGAATCTTTGTCACAGTTGTTGCAACAAAGCGTTTGTTTCCACCGCACCCACGTCTGATTTTATTTCTCTAAGTAAAAATCCGTTCCCAGGGTAATTTCAACCATATGCAAGGTTTTCCCAGAATGATTTCTGCAAATGTCTCTTGAAACATCCCTATATAATTTACATGCCCAATCCTGAATTGGAGGTTTACATTATACAAAATGCCATTTGCTTTAATGCCTGGAATTTGATTTATGGTGAGAGCATGAATCTCACATACACATGTTTGGCCTAAAAATCCTGATTTTTTTTTTCCTTGTGCAACAGGAGAGTGAAGAAAGGGGAAGCAGCTTCTCTGTGCTGCTCTTCCTAATTCCCCAGGACTCCCCACCATAACAATGTGGTGGTTGGCCACTCTGCAAGCCCTTGTCTTCCAGAAAAATATTCTCTTTATGGTCTCTGATGTCTTCCCACAGAGAATGAATCACGAAGGCTGAGAAAATCAGCTTAGATGGAAGGAAGAAATCCATTGTGGACAGGATCAACATCAGGTTTCTGGGGCTGGCAGAAGATTTTGCAGAGACACTCCTGTGCCTTGCATGGATCATGCTGAACTTTGTGGCTGATCATCTGTTTTTCCATTAAATTGCACCTTGCTTCACCAGAGGGTTCCCAAGGAAAGGTTTTACAGCACTCTGCTGCTCTTCTGCCTCAGCACCAACCCCCAATAGCAAATGAGGATGCTGCCCTTCCTCTTCAGGATTTCACACCTCGCTGCAATGAGGGCCAGGAGGACAAATTGGCCATTTTATGCTATGGTGCAGTACAAAGGCTGCTCAGCTGGGTGTTCAGGTGTGCCAGGTGCCCTGGTATGCACCTCCAGCCGTTATTAGCCCTGTGGTGTATGTCCTGTGTGTGCTCAGTGCTGCTGCGGACAGGAAAATCACCAGACGGAGCAGTTGGAGGAACAACAGGTTTCCTGAGGTGTCCTGTGAGCGAGGAGGGTGCAATGTTCAAGAAGACCACTGAGAAAGGATTCCTGTCTTTTTACACTGAGGTCATTTGAGGCTACTTTTTAGTCTCAATTAAGCCTTTCCAATAGAGGTTCCGGCCCTCCTGCCCCCCTCCTCTAATTAACATTTTACACTTCTCTTTGGTATGGCTATAGATGACAGGAAACTTTGGGTATTATTTTAGTTCCTTCAGTTGCAAGGGAGGGCATGAAAAGAAGAAATGACTTTCTTAACTCATTTATGGCACAGAACATGAAATTCAGAAGGAAATAAGGAAACAAGCAACCATAAAACCTTTTTCAATGACACTGACAATTCTGAGGGTTAAATAAGCTGGGACTTGGTGGATGTTGCTATTCTCAGCCAGCAGAAAAGCACTGGAAAGGAAAACCAAACTCTTAGAAACTTCACTTTCATGACAGGGTAGTCTGACTATGGTAGTCTGATGCTGTTAAAAACAAGCTTTTAGATGACATAAGCTTGGGTGACACTGGAGTTGGTTTTAAGAGTGTAGCTTTAAAAATAGTTTTTCCCCATAACAAAAGGAGATTTATGACTCAAGATGACACGTTCCCACAGAGATGAAAGGACAGAGCTTGTTCAGTCATAACTCTCCTGGTTTTAGGTCACCTGCTTGGCCATCATTCAGCTGAGCAGTGGTTTGCAAGAACTTATAGACAGTATCACCAGAAGATAAAGTTGTAGTGAGAAAAGGGCACTGGTAGGGTATTTTATCCCTGTGAGTAAGTTTTCAGGTGAATAGTCCCACTGAACAATTGAAAAGAGTGATTTTCAGGAGTGAGAACAGTATTCAGGATCAGGCCTTACTCACTCCACTTTCAATCCCATAAACCCTGAAGAAGTGGTCTGGCTGAGGTGACCTCTTTGCCCACTTCGTTCCAGCAATATCATAGGTCTTGACAAAGAACATCACTGATTGGGATCATTTTATACTTTAAAGTAGTTGAAGGAGTCTGTGCTGCCAGATAATCAACAAACTGTGTGAACACCAATACTAAAATTAAATGGTTAATTAAGTTTACTTTCCCCAGGCTGCTCCTTCTGCGTTCTCCCAGCGTGATGCCATTGGACAGACAGCTCCTCTTCCAGGAGCGAAGGGGTCTTCTAGGTACAAAATGCCTCCATGGACTAGCATGAAGCCCATTAAAATCACTGGGAGTCTTTCCAAGCTATTTAACAGGTTTAGCTCATCCCTTTTATGAGCACTCTGAATGTGCTGCTGTTAACCATTCCTGCAGAGAGGCCGGCGGTGGCCGAGCCTGGCAGCTGATGGGGAGCAGCATCTCATCTCTCATGTCTTTTACCCATGGGTGGTGATGTACTCTTGGAAAGAATTATAGCATAAGTGTATAGCCAGAGCTTGCTTTTTTTTTTTATTATTCTCAGCTGATTTTATACCTCCTGAGGGGCATGTGCTGGGGAAGTCTGATTTATTGCAAAGGGAGCTGGCAACGCAGACGAAACACCCAGCACTGTGTTAAAACAATTCTCAAAACTGGTCTCTCTCAGGCGGTATTTCTGTTTGCTGGCAGCTTGGGGTAATTCAGATGAAAAATTACCATGAATTTTACATGCTGAAACCTCCTGATAATCTGGCTCAGCCTCAGAATAGCTCCACAGTATTAAAGTGGCCTGGGAGCAGAACCAGCGCCATCCAAAGTGATTTATCACAAATCGTTGTTGATCTAGAGGTGAAGTCAACCTGCAGCTCTAAGACCTCAGATCCTGAGCCCGTGACTCCTGTGCCAAGGGATGCTCAGCATCAGACCTTGTCCAAAGGCTGACCCTAGAATTTGTACCCTTGGGGGCAGAGGCAGCTCTGATGCTGATAGGGTGACAGTTGTGGGGTGGGGGGATGTTGCTGTGGCATTACTGCCACTAATTGATTTGAGGTTTGTTGGGCACAGCCTTTTGGTCCTTTTTGGACTCCAGATTTTGGGTAGTGAAGCTCCTCATCCGGCCAGAAGTAATGTAAGTGCTATCTTTCCCTTCCCCCACCTCCTCTGCAGCTCCTTTGATGTGTTTGGACAGGAAAACATCTCATTGCAAGAGCAAAGAGCTTTGTCCTGATTCTTCTTGTGCTTTCATGTCCTCAGCTGCTTTTTGTGGGCTTTCTGTCGTGTTCCCAGTCACTCTGGCAATCCATTTACCCCCACTTCCTCCCTGGTTCACTCACATGCTTGCTCTCTCCCCCTTTTCCTTCCTCACCCCTCCTCAGCCTCACTGGATACCCATAGCCATGTGTGCCCAAATCTCTTCTCTCCCCAGCAGTTGGGTTGCTGTGGGATTCACTGCTTTGGTTGCCATCGATCTGCCCTCCAAGACTGGCTTTTTGAGGAGTCTATTGCATCAGGTTAATGGCCAAAAAACCCACCGTGGTTTCAAGATGACCTAGAGCCTTAAGGTCCATATGGGCACATTCAGAGCTAGATTTTGATGATTCCTTAGCCTGGGAGTGCTGCTGCTGTGGTTCCTTATAGCAGCCTTTCAGTATCTAAAGGGGCTATAGGAAAGATGGAGAGGGACAAGTTACAAGGGCAGGGATTGACAGGCCAGGAGTTGATTGCCATAAATTGAAGGAGGGGGGATTTAATGAGATATTAAGAAGAAACCCTTCTGTGTGAGGGTGGAGAGGCCCTGGCACAGGGTGTCCAGAGAAGCTGCAGGTGTGGCTGCTCCTGGCAAGGTTCAAGGCCAGGTTGGATGGGGCTTTGGCACCCTGGGCTGGTGGAGAGTGTCACTGCCAATGGCATTCATTGGATTGTGGGGTGTGTTGAGTTCCCTTCCAGCTCAAACCATTCTATGATTCAATTCCATGGTTCACCACAAAGATAGGAGCACCATGCCAACTTCAGCCAGAGGGACAGAGTGGGAGAATTAGAGGGTGGATTTTGGGGATTGAGTTCACAACCAGCCTGAATATTTGGGCTTCAGGTTGCTCAGGCTGCGAGATGAGCCCACCTGAGCCCACCTGGAGCCCTCCCACAGCACCGGGGTGTCCTTGCTGTTCACACTGTCTCCCAGAAGCACAGACCAATTCACAGCACGTTTTCATCTCCCTTCCAGGAGCAGTGACTCTGAAAAGGCACGTCAGCTCCATCCCCAGGCTGCTCCTGATGGCTCCTTCCAATTTATTTTCAGACACTATCACTGCAGGTTGCACCCGCTGGCTCCCCTTCCAGAAAGGATGAGCTGTAATTGCTCAGTTTCTTCTGTGAGTCTGTATCTCAAAAGGCTGAGCAACAACTTCTCCAGTCACTGCTGCCTTGAGCTCCCTACAGTTATTATGTATGCAAAATGCATTTCCTCCTGCCAGAGGCTTGAAGACTCCCTTGCACCTGCTATGATATGACTCTGGCACGTCTTTCATGGTGTTTCATGTAAGATCAGAGCTTTCCTACCCTGTGATAGAATCCTGCCTGAATTAGGAAGCTTAGTTCTCAGCTTTTTGTTATACAAAATTTCAGGTGATGATGTTTCATGCTTTGAAAAGCTTCTCTGAAGAAGTGAAGATGAGGTCTATTACTAGGCATTATTTGAAAAGTATTTAAACCATCTCAGCTCCATTTTCTCCCAGACTGTTTGGGTGAGGGTATCCTGGCATCAGCCTTTTGTGCTGAAATCTGAAATCTCCAAGGTCCTGTCTGGAGAAGGGGTGTCCAGCAGTGAGCAGACCAATTTCCAGGCTTTTGCATCTGGGAAAAGCAGACAGTGCTTGGCCTGTTTTGAGATGGGATTGTAAAAATAAAAAGTAGAAAAATTGCAGGGAGCATTGTTATTAAGGAAGCATTAAAATGCAGCCTTGCCTGTAGTGTGGGTGCATCTGCACTGCAGCTCCATTATGTCTGGATCCATCAGATATGGCTCTTTCCCAGCCTGAATCCTGTGGTGAATTTCCTGCATTTCACCAGATATTTTCTATTTCCATTTCCATCTGATGATGAGTACAGTGTGCCCCGGTGCTTCATTTACACTTTTCTATTCCCATGCAACAACCACATAGAATCATAGAATGGCTAGAGTTGGAAGGGACTCCCAGAGATCATCTAGTCCAAAACCCCTGCAAGAAGCAGGGACACCCTCAACTAGATCAGGTTGCTCAGGGCCTCATCCAACCTGGCCTTGAACGTCTCCAGGGATCCAGGGGCATCCACCACCTCCTTGGGCAACCTGTTCCAGTGCTCCACAACTCTCACAGGAAAGAACTTTTTTCTAATATCCAATCTAAATCTCCCTCCCTCTATTTTAAACCCATCCCCCCTTGTCCTGTCACAATAGGCCCTACTGAACAGCCTCTCCCCATCTTTCTTGTAGGCCCCCTTGAGGTACTACACATAGATCCTGATAATTTACCATATTTTTAAACCCACTGCTGCCACCTTTTTTTTTTTTCCCAAACTTAAAAACTTCACAGGTGGTATTTAACTTAAAGTCTTAGACTATGAAATTCTTTGGTAACATTATATCCCAGGATACTATTTCTGCTTTACCAGCCTTTCTTTCCTAGTCAATTTTTAACAATATTTTCTGGGGTGACACTTGCCTGAGTACCAACCCATGGTTTATGGCACACTGGTCACACTGATCTCTAATGAAACAGTTTGTTCTTCCCCATTAGCATTTGTGGACATGCTCTCAGTGCCCAATTCCCTTCTCTATCAGTCTGTGTTACCTTTGTAGGAATTATCCTTCGCTAATTTGGCTGCGAATGCTTGGAAACACGGTTCCATTTCTTGCACTAGTTTGAGTTCTTTTCCACTTGTCCCTTGCTGAAATCTCTGTGGCATTTGTTCTGAATTTTTAATTTATGTTGCTGTGTTGGTTCTCAGCTTTCTTTCTTGCTTGGATTGATTTCAGGTACTGGGATTAGCACTGACTGCAAAGGGTGTTTCCATTATCAGCACTTGGACAACTAGCTCAAGCACCTCCACTGATCTGATCTATTCTGCTCCTACCACCATGGTCAATGAAAGATGTTTGTTTCCACTTCTGCCTAAATGAACTCAAAATAGCCCACCACGAAGCCACTGAGGTCAGAAATAAGGGTTTGCTCTTCAGTCTGCAGTGAGAGGGGAGGGAAGATCCCCTCCATGCTCAGCACCAAGCATCCTTCACATGTGGAAAGCAGAGGGGAGAGTGAAGGAAGTTAAAGGAAGGGAAACCCCACTTGTAACTATTTTAAGTGTTTAATAGCAAGGTTTTGTGCCTGGAAAAATGGATGACTTGCTTGCTTCCTAGCTTTCCAAGTTCCTTGCATCCCAAGAACATAAATTACATTGAAGCACAGCTTTTATTTGACAGGGAATTTTATTTCCTCGACGACTTTTTATACAACGCACTGTAGCCTTAGCCAGTCTGTTGCTCAATGCTGACTCTGTTTTTCAAGAACATAGAGGATATATCCTACTCCTCATAGATTCTGGGGTGAATTAAATGCCTCCCTGTTTCCTGGGGGCCTTGGTTGGGTTTGGCTGAATTCTGGTCTCTTCCTGAACTGGGAAATGGCACTATGTTTTAGGAAAGACAGCAATCAACTATCAGGGTCAATAAACTGTCAATAGGCTGACAAATGCTGGTTTAGGATTAGCCTGTTGTGCTCAAACAGCTCAAACTCACACATCCTGACGGGTCCCAAACCAGGCAGTCAAAGCTTTCTGCTTAAATTGCTGCTTGTAGCTGAAAAGTGATGACAAGCTGCCTGGACACATCATGAGTCCTAATCCTTTATCTTCTCGAGTCTTGAAGTCTTGCAACCAACTTTGTGTATTTTGACTTGTGTTTCTTTTCACATCTTACAAAGAACTTCTCCATACATTTGTTTAAGCACTTTTCTCACTACATCTCCCATTTCAGTTGCACTGTTGTCACAGAAAAGCTGTAGTGTGAAGGACCTCTCGCCCTGTGACACATTGCACATTTCACGTGCTTGGTTTACATAATTAATACGTAAACCCGTGTGAATAATTAACAGCACATCATGTAGCTGGGTCTGCAGTGCCAGAGTGCAATGTGTTTACTACTGAAAAGCTTGGATTCACTTGTTGTTCCTGTTTGTACCTTGTGGTTTTTCTTATTTATAATCTGAAAGCTGCATTCTTCCACTGGGAGATGGGTGCAGCTGGATTCTGTGGCTTTACTTGAGTGAAGGCAATATTCTCACCTTCTTTGTTGATTCAAACTGCAAGTCTTTTCCACTTTGAAGGATTATGATTAGTTTGGTTTTCCAGTCTTGCTAGGAAACATTCTAGTATCCTTTGAAAATAGGAACATTCGAGTTGCAGCTGGCATGGACTGAGAAAGTTTTTATTAATGCATCATTCAGTTCTTCTGCTGTAACCTTCATGCCCTCAGAGTTGGAGCAGTAGGTAGCACTTGTGGGCATTGGCCAGTCCATGCAGGGCTGAGATGGGAGCTCAGGTCAGCTCCTTGAGTAGATCAACTCTAATTCAAACCATCTGGCCACAAACCAGATGGCCATTGTGCCTGGTGGTGGCAAATGTGGGAATTGGGAGCTCCAACTAGTTATTCATTGATAGGAATAATTACTGTAAATCTGCTTTGGGGCTTTAAAAAAAAGAATAAAATAAAGAAACACTTGTTCCAGTAAGAAATGCTTCTCTTCATGCAGCTGTAGCCTTAAGTAAAGAGGTATGGTGGAATTTGGTGCATGATGTTATTTATATGAATGTCCTGCACATTTCTGTGGTTTCTTCAACCTGGAAAAGCAAATTTGCCTGTGTTTTCATTTCCTAAGAGGTGATAAGAACCCCACTCCTTGGAAAAAGCCCACTGAAATGCTCAGCCTTGATGTGTGCCAGCTTATAAAGCAGGGCTATATGTAAACCACAGCACTGGAATGTAATTGCAAGTTTCTGCTCCATCCTATATATATACAGTGACCAGACAGTCTGGTCAGCTCTACCCAAACCAGGGATTTGTCTTGAGTGAACTGTAGCTGTCTGGGTGTCTTGTCAGCCCTTTCTGTCACTGCCATGTCCCTTCCCTGCCACTTTCCCACACCCAGCCTCCATTCCCATCCCCCCCTCCACGCTGAGGGGAGACTGAGTGCTCTGAAAATAGGTGAGAGCTGAGCATGGGAATGGGAGTGAAGAGGATTTACTCACTGTGTAAAACTGCAATAGGATTTTTACTGTTGTCTAGCAGAAAAGCTGCTGTAGGCTGGAGGAGTGTCTGCAGGTCGTGGGATGTCATCGTGGCTGGGTGGCAGCCCTGGGTCTGTGGAGGGGTGTAGAAGAACCCACCCTGCATCTTCCTCCCGCCCACTGACACTCCAGTATTTTCACATTTCCTCACTCTAAATCTGAGTTCTTTTCACCCTGTTAAATATTTGATTGCCACATGGGTGTGAAAGTCCTCCTTTATGTCCTGGATGGGTTAGATGGCCACTTGTTGCTTCAGGCCCTAGAGCTTGTGTTTGGAAGGGGGTTATTTACTCAGCCTTGCCATGTACCCTCTGCTCATGTCCTCTGGTGAAGATTTTTGGCTTCTGGCTATCAAGAGCTAAAATATTTTCCCTTCCCTTCCCTCCCATCCC
>VXBZ01011682.1:617625-650316 GCA_013399135.1 Heliornis fulica | reverse complement strand
GAGAAGAGCCTGGCTCCATCCTCCTGACACTCACCCTTTACATACTTATAAACATTAATGAGGTCACCCCTCAGTCTCCTCCAAGCTGAAGAGACCCAGCTCCCTCAGCCTCCCTCAGCTCCATCAGCCTCCCCCAACCCTCCTCTCTGGAGGATCATGGTCTTTGTGGTGCTCCAGCTCCAAGGTGTGGATGCTGCCTTACACCCGGCATCAGCAATTCCCAACGGGCCAAAGGACGGAGCCTCCACCATCCCGTTCCTGCATTAAACCACATCCTCAGGGCTGTGTTTTTAAACCCTGCAAACAGCCCCTTGAGCTGAAATCTCAAACCTATTAGGTGTGTGCTCAGGCTGCAGCTGGATTTAGGCATCCTGAAGGTATCATGCCCAGGGAGGATGGGCAGGGTTAAATCCATCCCCTCTCCCATGGATGTGATTTCTGGGGGAGTTTGTGCCACAGCTTCCAGGCTTTCGACCTGCAAAACCCCTCACCCCTTCCCTGTGAGCTCCTGTCCATGGTGGTACTTTATGGACCAGGATCTCCTGCCCTCACAGCTTGGCAGTCTTGGACTGAGTTCATGCAGGCCACAGGAAAAAACATCTCAGCTTTTAGCTACTGATAGCTTGAACTTGATTTGAACTAGAGCAGATATATAAATAAAAGGCTCCCCAGTCCATTACCAACCTGCAATCCAAACTTGCCAGTCTAACTGTATTTATGGGGTAGCTATTTAAATAAACTCTATATTTTATGGACATACACACTTATGCTTTCATGTCAACCATTTAGGATCATGTGAGCCTTTAAAAGCTTCTACAGGCTTGTGTCTCCCAAGCTGATTATGCACAAATCTGATTTGGGTGCTGGCTCCCATTCCTCTTATCATCTTCTCATATTTCTGCCTCCTGTCTGATCTCTTTCAGGTTATGGAAACCAGATTAAAAGGGTCTTTACCAGTATGCTCAAGGAAACCTGTCTTGCTGAAGCTATTAGCCATCTCAATCTGAAATCTGATTCCCAATAATAATTAATCTTTCCAGCGGAGCTTCTTTTGCAGAAGTTGTGTGCTTTCACTTGCCCCAGCTATCAACATACATCTCAGTCACTGTATTCCTCTCCTGCTCTGTTTTATGTATATTTTTCAACATAGAAAATAGCATCTGGTTCTACATGGGGAGGAATAAGTATATTTTATAATGCAAGGTCAAGCTGTATTTCAGGAAAAGAGACGAACAGCAGTTAATTTGCACATGGCAAGCACAGACATAAATCAGAACCATGAAAATCAGGTACTGAATTTTTAGGCTGTCAAGTAAAGAATATTTAACAACTGAGTTTTTAAATGGAAGAAGAATTGTGTGTATTTCTTATATATAGTCTATACCTGCTAGAGCTGTCACAGTTCATGAAAAAGTGCTGAATAAGCATTTTCCCCTTTGCTCAACAAGACTGCACACTTTTTCATTGCATTATAACTTTTATTTAGAGGTACCATAATCCCTACCCACTGTGCTTAGGATATTTCTGAGGGGGGTTTCTCTCTTCCTTTCTTTCACAGGACTAACTGGAGCCTTGCTAGCACTCTCTTTTGGGGGGCTGCAGACAGGACACACTGGCTGGGTCTGGCACAGAGGTCCCACACCTGAGGATGGGAGAGCTGCAGCAGCAGTTGTCCCATACAACATCACTGTACAAGGTTGTCTTGTAAAAGACTGTCCATAAAGGAACAGTAAAGGATATAAATTCTCTTTTTTTCCCCTCTGTAAATCTAGGGAGATTTAAAAGTCATTGGGAAACTGTCCAAAACCAGAAATGTTTAAATAGTGACATTTTTGTCTCTGAATTCCTCATGTCTTTTCCCTTCTCTTCTGATTTGACCTTTGGGATTAATAAACAGATTCAAGGGCAGATTTAGAACCCAAAAGGTTGCTTCTCTCTACTGCTGAAGTACATTGGACAAGCTCTTCCCTGAGCTTGATTTCCAGCTTTGGGCACCTAGGGAATTTCAGGGAGCGATGCCAGAGGTGTTGTCCTCCACAAACCAGGGCAGTCTCTCTGAAGGTGGGTGCGTGATCCAGCTGCAAAAACAGTCAGCAGAGGTCATGTTGCCTGGATGCAGCAGGAAGATGATCACAGGAGTCAGTCCTGCTGCTAGTCTGTGAGCTTCATCCCCCAAATAAGCGATTGTGTGCACAGACTTCACCAGATTCAAAGGGAGACCCCATCAATCTCCATCTGCAGCATCTTTAGTTTCTCCTCAGCAAACCCAAGGACCAAATATTGGTTTTAAAATGCATCATGAAGTTCCTCCAGCCTCCCCACTAGCTAATGCCCTGGAGTAGCATATAGCAGGAGGAGCATCTCCAGGTACTTGAAAGTCTGTGCTCTTCCATCTTGGTGCTCACCCTGCCTTTGCCTCCTGATGTTGGACCATGGTGGCCCTGCCATTAGGAAGTGCTGCAGGAGATCAGACAGTCCCCATTTACACGTGTGAGGCTGTGACCAAGCTTCTCTGGTTCCCTTCAACTCTCTCTTGCATCTTCCTTATGGGCCTCCATGGCTTTGACATGACAAGACATTCATATAAATAACATCATGACTGACATAATTTCTTCTCATCTGGGACAACTTTTATTGCTTCCATGCTTCACTGGTCTTACATTTCAGATTTCAGCATGTTTTCTCCCACATGCTGATATGGTGCCCATTAAATTCCCTTCCTTCCTCGGGGCATTAATTAAAAATATTAAAATTTAAAATGTACTTTATGATAATATTACAAACACTTCAGTGAGCTTTTTTTCTTGCAATTATTGGCATGATCACATTTCAGAGAAGGAATAAATCTGCACGTGGGGGCTGAAAGGTGCCTGGTTTGCCCTTGGGTGGACCCAGCCTGAGGCTCCAACATGGGAAAGACCAATATAGGAAGGATTCATTCTCATTTACAGGTGGTGTGTGTTCATCCTCCATGTGTGTTTTCCTGGGATGAGAAAGGCTTCTCCTGTCACTCAGATCTTTTAGCTCTCTGGAGACAGCCCAGCCCAGGCTGTGATCAGGTTCCTGATTGTTTTATGCATTCCTTGAATTGTTCAGCAAGTCTTCATGGACCAAAGCAGCTCAGTCAGGACAAGATGATGAGGAGGTCGTGTTGATGACTGGAAAGGCTCCTCTCACCTGGATTTTAGGGCTTGGTTATGATGAGAGAATTAAAGAAGTTTCTGTGTGGATCTGGGTGAAGATAACTGGAGCACCATGATATGCAAAATCACTGTGGTGTGATAAATATGGGTGAAGCCTGAGTGAGCCTGTTTTCACAGCAGAGGTCCTCTATAACATATTCCTTAGAGAAATTCCAAAGCCCAATGCCAGAGAGACAAAGGAAGCATGTCCTGGCCCAGGAAGGGAACATTTCTCTAG
Source organism: Heliornis fulica (assembly GCA_013399135.1). Classification (NCBI taxonomy): domain Eukaryota; kingdom Metazoa; phylum Chordata; class Aves; order Gruiformes; family Heliornithidae; genus Heliornis; species Heliornis fulica. The sequence continues at coordinate 646,896 of VXBZ01011682.1, read as the reverse complement.
TTTAAATGAATCTAAATGGCTTCTGAGGATTTTTTCCTTTCCTGAAGTCCCTCTTCTCTCGGTGCCTCGCTTATGGCTGTGCTCCTTCACAGGCTCTGCCAGCAAACACGTCAGCAACCCGGGCCCTCAGGACAAATTATGGGCTTACAGCCATTAGCTCACGTGCCAGGGGTCTGTATATCTGGAGGTGGAGGCCCCATCTTCTGCTTCCCCCCCGCGCCGGCGGGGGAGCGGCATAAAGACACATTATGCTACATGGTGCTCAGAGCCATCCAGCAGGGCTGTCTGCAGATTTCGTCTGCCAAGAGTCCCAAAGCCCATTGTTCATTAGCACAATGAAGCAATTATGGTAATATTGGTTATTGCAGTTGGAAAGGCAATAGAGCTCCACTGCGTTTGGGGAAGATGTTGTAATGAGGTGGTACAAACAAGGCGATGATGATCCCTCAAAGCTGTGTTCATGGATATGCTGTGTGGGAGCTGTCGGTCTTGGGGTCATCTATAAGCTTAAAAGATGAAAGTAGCTCTCTTTGGGCTACAGGGAGTCTCCTGTTTCATATGGAGTTCATTTTGTGGTAGGGATAGTTGTCAAAGAGAGAACAAGAAGGTCACCATGTGGGTTTCTGAGCTCTGGAGCTGTGTTTTACTAAGGCATCAAATCAGAACATACCAGATCTGCTGGATGAGATGGACTGAAATAAGACCATCTACAAACATTTCCCCTTACTTGGTAGGCTATTTTTTATCTCTGATCTTGTTCTTGGTCTAGCAAATGGTGGTTCTGGGTTTTCTGATTTTGTTTCCTGACTTTCTGATGCCTCTGTGGCTTGGGAGGGTGTTCGGTGCTGGGACCCTGCCAGCTCCTCCTCCATCTCCTCAACCCCTCATGCCCCATCTCTCCTGGCCATGAGTGCTCAGCTGCTACCATCTCCCTTTCCCTTGCAGGAACCAGCACTGGCTCCCATCCTGCTGCCATGATTTCTGAGGGAGGATAAAAGGAAGTAAATTCAGCAACATCTCTGCTCACAACATGAAGTAAGGAGCTGGTTGGTTTTAGTTTGGGGTTCTTTTTATTATTTATTTATTTCTCCTTTAAGCTTTATATCTTTTAAGGACTTTTCAAAATAAATGCTCACAACTCCTATCACCTTTTGTCAGAAGGTTGATGTGGGAAAAAAAACCCAGCTAATTTGGAGACTTCAGCTTGCTTTTGTTATATGTTACCTTTTACTTGACATAAATTTCAATGTCTCTCTGTAGCATTCCAGCTTTTAGAGGACCTAGGTGGATGTCAAATATATTTATAGCTGAGTATACTTTGTAAATTTCAAGTTTTGGCCTTTGTTCCACAAAGGCAATACAATAATTCCTTCAGTCCGTTCCTCAGCAGATATAAGAGTACATAAACTGATAAAAACTAGTAGTACTTGTACTTCATAGTCATCTTAAAGGTAATTTGGGATAGATTAAGGTTTAAATTTTCTTTAAACCTTAAAGATTAAAGCCTAATGAAATATAAGAAACTACAGATTTGGTTGAAATGGGAATGAGTTTCTTATCTTCGTGAATGCAGCCCATCTACAGTATACATTAAAAATTATTTCCATTTTACTACTTCAGCTGATGGATTTTCCAGCACTTATATTTAGAGATAATTTACTAGTCTGGCACTGTTATTACCTAGATAGTTAGGTGTTTGGGAGAGAAATAAAGGTATTTTAGTTTCAGAGTAAAACTTCATCCTTAAGTAATGCCGATAGTTTTTGCTAAGTATGTTCCAAATTGCCTCAGGAGATGAAACTTCCTCTTTGAATATTGTTAGGAAACTAATTAAATCTCAGAGATGTGAGTAAAGGTATAAAATATACATGAAAATCATGCTGTGAGATGAAGTTTTAACGGGAGTTACACAGTGTGACACCATTCCTGTCCATCATTATCCCACAGAGCATTTTTCTCTTGAATTATCTTCAACTGGGTTCTGTTTTGAACCAGAAAACCCAAACAAAAGGTTTTAATGCTGATGTAATATTTTAAACCTTGCCTATCTAAAAGCCACAAAACCCAAATAACTCTTTCCCCTCATTTTTATAATGTGCTGAGGTAAAAAATTACCAGAAGAAATAGAAACACCATTCCCTACAGAGATGTAGGGACATCTTTGCTGCATCCTCTATACTCTTCTCAAGTGTGCTTCAGAGACAGAATTGATTGAAACCATGTGACAGATCATCTGTAATAGCAACTGCACCCAGAGTGTCCAGAGGGATGGGTAGCTTTCCTTTTCATTCTAGTGATGGTTGTAAGGGGGGATCCAACATCTCACTTTGACTGTCACAGACCCAGAGGTCCTCCAAAATCCACCATTTTCCACTGTGTGAGTCTTGCCAGCTTCAGCATCTCAGGCCTGATGCGGTGGCATCCCATATTGCCTGTGCTTTGATCTCATCCTTGCTGTGATCTGGAGCTCAGTGATGCTCTGAGAAACCCTGCAAGAAAGCCTTTGGACCTGAGAGGCCAGAGGAGCACCACGGGGCTGCTAGTTTGACTTTCTCCGTAAACACGACTGCGGAGCTTTGATTCCTCTGAAACAGTCTGTGCTGGATGAGGCAGAGCAAAGGCTCCTCACAAAGTGCTTTTTTTTTTCTGTGTTTAAAGCAACATCTGATTGCCTGGGATCACGTCGGCTCAATAACGAGGATCTCCTCTGTAGTTTGGCATCAAAGCCACCGGTGCTCTCCAGCTGCTTTGCACTGTGCTGGCAATGCAAAGCAGCCGTAAACCCGGCTTAGCGCCGAGGCGTTAGGTTTGTGTGCTGCATTCAGTTGCCAGCCAGAGCATCCCAGTGCCGTGGAGAGCTTGTTGCTCAACGTTGTTATCTGTTTCCACATGAAGGGTCACCACAACCATGTTAAGGTTTCCACTACCCCGAGCAGTGCTGCTCAGGCAGCCCCCTTCAAGGCTCAGCAAAGGTGCCTGAGCATCCTCACAGACTCACTTACCAGCCTCTGAGGAGTAAAGGAAGGAATTATCAGGATGGTTTTGTGCCTTCTGAGCTTTCTGAAACACCACACAGCAGTCTTACAGGGTGGAAACTTCTGTGGTCTGAGTCAAGCCATGAAAAAGGACATAAACATAGTCATAGGTGCTGAAATTGAAGTGTGACTACAGCATGCATAGTTGAAACAGTTCCCTTTGACTCAGAATGAATCAACACACAACATGAATATGAATATTCCAACAAAGAATTCATATTCTGTATTAGATATTAATTCTGGAGGCAATACAAGCATTTAGGTGGTCAGCACCTGCTTAAAAATATAATCAATTGTAATGAGAATTGATGTATTTCTTCCAGATTAAATCACAAATTTGAATCCATTTTCTCCCCTCCCCCCAAATAAATTAAAAAAAATATATAGTGTTTAGTGTTTCTCAAGAAATCACAAATGGAAGTGTGCTGCATTTCATTTCAGAAGATTTATGGCACGAGCCAACCGGCTTCCAGTGAAAAATGAATCAATTTTTTTTCAGGTCTCTACTGAGATCTTGGAATAGTCTAATTATATAGATGAGATAGAGAAAGAGAAAGCTGCCTATGTGTTTTGGGTGCTTGAGCAGCATTATTTTCTCAGGGTTCCACGTGTGTGTTTATGGGACTGGGACTTCAATGCACAGCTCTGTCGAGCTGCCCCTGTTTGCACAAGTCTCAAGAAAAACAGTTGCATAATTGTATTTATTGAGTTTTCTTGTAAAGAGCAGTTTCCCTGTCTGAGAAAAACGTTTTTCATTACAAAAGGCCTAAGTAAATACAGCCATGTTTTCAGAATTTATTACTTCTCGGGGAAAAACATTTTATTAGGACTTTTATTCCATTACAGACGTTGAATAGGAATTCTGGAAGAGTTGTGTTTGTTTTCTGAAGCGTGCTTAATTTAAGCTTAACCATTGGCCACAATTTCTTCATTACCATTCTCAGTAATAGGCTTGCATACATTAACATTAATTTCTACGTCCCAAAGACGATTTTTTTCAGTCAAAAAAAAAATGAGCATTGTATTAAATACCCCATTTTCTACAAGAAGAAAAAGTTATGGGCAATTAAGGTGGGAAGCTGCTGGTTCCCAGAGATGTCAGAGCACTGAGAAAATGGGAAAATACATTTTATTTGACATATTCTTCCCAGTAACTGGCTATTTCTCAGTTTTGTTTCTTTCTATGAATAACCTGAAAGCAACTTATTTTTTTTTTTTTTCTGAAATTCAATTTGTAGTCAGCTAACTACCTCTGGAGAAGAATAGCTAATGAATGGAAAGAGGAAGGTTTTGAAGTCCCTTGTGGGAAAGTTCAAGTGTTACTGATGAACTCAGAACTGTGGAGCCCTGCTTGGTGCTGCAGCTGCAGGTCAGCACAGCTCTCAGCCCTCCTGCCTCCTGGGAGACCAAATTATAATGTGTATATATATGTATAAACAAACACATATGTGCATGTATGCAGAGTGTACAGAATGGAGGTGACCTCGTGGGGAGAGGATGGTGGACCAGTGTTGGCCACAGCGTGGTCTTGTGTTAGCTGTGTGCAAGGTCCTGGGGAGTGGAGAATAGTTGAACAAGGCCCATCCTGTGTGTCAAGGACTTCTTTCCTAGGAAACAGGAACAGGGCTTTTCCTATGTAAATCTGGAGGTCATATCTGGTGTGAATCTGTGTGACTTGTATGGATTTTAATGATGCTCTTGATCTACCCCTGATAAATGAGCCTCAGATTTGGGGTCAGGTGTAGACCTTGGCTTGTCTGCAGAGGGAGCTAGGGAAGGACATCAAAAAGGGGTGTAAAACCAAGGAACTACTGATCCACCATATCCCCATGGGACTATAGGCATGGACTTTCATGGCCTCCTCCAATGCCAAACCCAGATAAAACAGCTCAGCACCAGCTTAGCTGGAGTGAGGTCACCATAATGTACCTAACAGGAGATGTGCTCTTCTTTGTCATTATCGACCTGAAAATGATTCATTTTTGCCACAAATGAGATTTTCTGCCTCCCAGGTCAGGTAGCTTTTGCTGACAACAGTCAGTTAGAGAGTGTTTAAGTACAGAAAAAAGGGAACTCCTTGGTAGGGTCACTGTGACTATGGTCAATGTGACTGCATAGGGAACTGGGAACTGAAGCTGTGTTTTATTTCCACTTCTACCACAGATTCAATCTCTCAGCAAGCTCTCAGCATCTCATTTTCTTGACTTGTAAGGTAGGGGTCTGCTGCTTCACAGGATGGTTTGAGATATCTGAGGGAAAAGTGGGATTTCTGTTTGAAGCTGCATGGAGGAGCAGAGAGATGGACCTCCTGTGTTAAGTCATCTGTATGCACATAAAGCTATACCAAACCCAATGGGGAGGGCTGAGGAGGTGGATTTGCTTCAGAATTACATCATTCACACACAGACTTTACAAAGTCTGTAATTCTTTTTGTTTGCTTCCCCCTTTTTTTAAATTTCCCCATACCTGGGATTACTGTATCCCAAATAGATTGAGTCAAATAATCTCATTTTCAAGGGATAAAATTCTACTAGGCATCAACAAAATAAAACAGAAAAGTAATCAGCCTTTAGAGGAGAGATTCAGGCTGTGAGGTGACCATGTAGAAGAGAGCTGGGAGGGCCCAGCTGAGGGACCCTGGTCTTGGGAAGCATATTCAAAGCATGACACTTCACACCAGAAAGCAGCATTTCTGAGAGTGGGTGCAAGTGCATTATGGCTACACTGAAAAATAATACCTGCTGAACAAGCTGTGGGATTCAGAAGGACTGAAAAGGAGAGGGAGTCAGCAAAAATCAGGTGAAATTCGACACCTGGGCTTTGTGATGAGAATTGTATTTGTCTTGCCAAAAATACAGGCAAGTCAGGCTGTGCCAGCAGAAGACCTCGATGGTGTCGTACATCATTGTCATCCCTCCTCTTTGAAATGATGAGTTGACCCTAATTAAGGTTAGAGAAGGTGCAATAGGAAAAAAAAAAAAAAGACTCATCTTAAAAGGAGTGGCTGAATGACCTGGGGTTAAGTTGAAGAAGAGGAGGCTGAGGGGACATGTTATTGCTCTATACAACTACCTGAAAGGAGATTGTAGTAAGGTGGGGGCTGCTCTGCTCTCCCAAGTAAGTAGCGATAGGATGAGAGGAAATTGTGCCAAGTTGCATCAGGGAAGGTTTAAATTGGATGTCCAACCTTAAAGATTCCATGATTTGATGATGGTGTGATAGCATGAGCTAAGATTGCCCAATAAAGGCCATGGCTAGACATGGCAAGCTGCACAAGAAATCATTATGGAGCAGCAGGAAGGATTATTTAGCATAAAAAACACTGCACAAAGCACTAGGCAAGAGAGCTGCTTTCCAGAGACATTCAGAACATCCTTCAGTGTGGTGAGTTATGAAATGTCTGTGTGGAAGGAGAATGGAAGGAGAAAAATCATTTAACCTGCTACAGCCTGAGCAAGAGAGCATGAAAACCCCATAAACTGCTCTCAATCTCTTTAGTGTAGGGTGTTGCAGCTGGGGAAGAACAACCCCAGGTACCAGTATAGGCTGGGGACTGGCTTGTTGGAGAGTAGTGCAGGTGAGAGGGACCTGGGGGTCCTGGGGGACAGCAGGATGACCATGAGCCAGCAATGTGCCCTTGTCATCAGGAAGGCCAATGGCATCCAGGGTGTATTAGTAGGGCTGTGGTTAGTAGTTCAAGAGAGGTCCTTCTCCCCTCTGCTCTGCCGTGGTGAGACCCCAACTGGAATATTGTGTCCAGTTCTGGGTCCCTCAGTTCCAGAAGGACATAGAACTCCTTGAAAGAGTCCAGTGGTCTTTCTCAGCCCCTTCCACCCCCAACATTCTGTGATTCTGTGATTCTTTCCACACATAATGACACAGCTGTGTGGTAGAAGGGACTCACTGGAGGAATGTGGGACACCTGGAAAGGTGAGAATAGTAGCTGAATATAAGAAATGCTCTTGATGTGAAAGAGAAAGCCTTGATTTGTAGCTAAAAGGCAGAAACAGACAGAGATGACATGGGTCCCTGCCTGGCTCAGACAAGCTAGGGAGCAATCTCTGGTCTGTGAAGCTGCTGTAATGTCCAAGGTCATCTCCTATACTCCTATTCTCTTATGCAGTGCAGCAGAAAGCAGCCAATCTATCTTAGCTTTTTCCCAGAGAAGACCAGGAGGGATATGCTTGATTTAGAAGTTCTTCTGTTTACATCCAGCAGTTCTCCAAAGGATTGAAAAGCACCAGCAGGAGAAGCCCAGCTGCTTTTGGATGCATTTGGAAGCTGATGGCATCAAAACCCCCAAAGGTATCCTGGGCTCAGCCTTGAAGATACAAGCTGTTGCTGGGCTGAGGCTCAGGCACCAGTTCCAGAGGCTCTTACCTTCTTTAAGATTTCTTACTGCTGCTCTGAAAATATGAAGAACTGTTTTGGTTTTGATTTTAATTTCAGATTAAACACTTGTGTAACATGCCCAGTGAGAGACAATGAACACCTGGCTCTCTTCAACTCCTCAGACTTTTCTGAACAGGAGCTGCACTCTGCAAAGCAAATCTGCATGGTGCTGAATCATGTGGATTATTCTCTGAGCACACATAGAAACAAGATGGTTTGAATATTAAAAAAAATACAATGTCTTTTTCTAATTGCTTTTCTGGACATAATTATAATTTCTGCTCTAAGTAGCATTCACAGATGCCACAGTACTGTGACTTCTTTTTTTCCCTCTTTCTCATGTGTTCCTTTCAATTTAGCAACCAGGCAAGGAGATGGGCTTGTCAGGTCTGTTGGTCCAAGTCCTTTATCACACTGGTGCACACAGTGCAGGTCTGAGCCATGCCAAGCTCCCTGGAAAAAACCCCAGGAAAAGCCCTGATCCCCGTTTGTCTCCTCCTGGTGATGCCAGCTGAAGTGTCAAAGAAGGGGTGCCCCTGCCATGGGACATTTATCTGCTAGGAAAGGGTGGGTGCAACAAAACCACTTGACTTGGACCATCAATCTCTAACTCAAAGGTCATTTTTCTCTCTGACTGCAAAAGTGGAAAGGAATGGAGAAGCTGGTAAATGCAAAAGGTTTATTATGTGTGTTTCTTACTGCTCTGTGTAGTCTGGGAGTACCCAGGTACTTATCACTGGCAAGTGTGTGATATCCCAGGGCAACACCAAGGTGCCACACCAGCTTTACCTGCAGGCTCTCCAGAGGCTGAGATAACCCTCATCCTCATCCTCCACACGTGCAGGTGGGACTGCTCCCACCCCAGTGCTCCTTGCCCTGCACCATGCCAGTCCCAGCACCCGTGGGACCCTGAGACACCATCGGGAGCCACATGAAAAGCTGAGCTCAGGATGCAGAACAGTCATAGCAACAACCACCACCAAAATTCAACCTGTGCTTGAGTTGCTTGTAAACAAGACACAAACTAAACCCTGAAGTCCTAATGCAAGTTGGTCTCTAAGTGTTGCTGTAATATCTGCTGTACACATCTGTTTATGCCAAACAGTTCTAGACCACTAGACGAGCAAAATAACTTGTCAGCTCTGTTCTCCTCTGGGGCAGCCTTTATTTCAGAGACAGCCTTTTTGTTTGTCTGTAATTAAAGTTTACAGGAAGTTTTATAACTCCATGATCAAAATTTGCAATGATAGCAGAGAGCACAATCCTGCTCAGGATCAGACAGGGCTTCCCCTGATGGGCAGGCAGGAGCAGTTCTGCAGCCAGCCACGGAGGGTAGTGTGGAAGGAGCCTGCAAGCTGATAGAAGCTGAGATATGACATTTATGCACACAGAGATCATGAGAGCCCATCAAGGAAAAAAGACAACCACTAGTGATGCCCACTCAGTGTTGAGTTCACCAGAACAGGAACACTGAAGCTGTTTCCTCCATCTGCACTAGTCACCTACGAGGAGGAACAGCTAGAGGAAAGGTCCATGAGATGATAGCTGGCTTGGCTGGTGCTGAGGATGTTGTTCCAGCATCCCTAGAGAGTCTGTGGTGATTGTTCAGCATTTCTGGCATTGAAAACAGCTTCTCTTCAACAGTGGATGGAACAGACTACTCCTCCCCTGCCACGGGACAGCATCTTAAAGCAGACATCCCTTACTGAGGCCACTATATATAGCAACATAACCAAAAAGAGGGTTGCAGCTTGCAATTATGGTTTATTTTTGCTAACTGATTCTAGATGGGGAAATCCCAGCCCTTGCTCTGAGCTCACTGGGTCCTTTCACTCTTCCCTGTGCCCCATTTCAGCTGGTCCCATCCCTTAACCTGCTCCACACGTGGGAATGGTGGGCTTGCCTACCCTCTCCTGCATTGTCTGGTACCCAGCCTTCCCCCATCCTTCTGAGATGCAGGAAGGGAAAGGCAAGAGGGTTGGAATGACTCACAAAGGAGACAAAAGGATTGTGCATGGTTTTCACACTCACTTTGCACAGCAGTCACTCACATCCTCCAGCTGCCCCTAAGCAAGAAAGAGGTGGGAGTCCCTGAAAACCAGCTGAGCTAAGCCAAGGTTGTATTGTCTGGCAAAATAATGAAGATTTATGTCATTTTTTTATACATTTGAAAGAGAAGTATTCTAAGCAGGACCTAAAATCTGGTGGGTTTTTTTTTAAGAGAGTTTGCAGTAATCTTTCAACATTAAATCTATACCATAGAGGAACTACAGCGTGACTTATATCCAAGTCCCCAACTGATAAATTAGAGGTATTAAATCAGGCAGAATAGAAAGTTCTCCATCTTTATTTAACTGAAGTGGATTTCTCTGAAGAGGAAGGCTTTCCATCTCAGTTGAAAGATAAGATTACATAAAACCCCACTGCTGAAACATGGAAGGGTATGACAAAATTAGCCTTCAATCTTTAAATCAGTGTAGGCTCCCTTTTTAAGCAGAGGAAGATGGTCCTTAATCACTGATTCCTCACCTATGCAGGTGCTGGGAGCCATCCAAATATTACTGCTTAAGGCAATCCCAATGACACAAGTCACCTGCAGCTCCTAGGCTGGTCCCTGAAGCTATGATATCAGGCACTTGAAGCATAGGAAATGTGTCAGCAATAGGGGGTCAATTCACAAATGTATTACAAGAATTGTTAATTCTGCAATCACACAGTGTTTCCCTCTAAGAAGAACTCACAAAAAGATTTCATAGCATATTAAAGTGTCAAAACCTTTGGTCTGCANCCAGGTACTTATCACTGGCAAGTGTGTGATATCCCAGTGCAACACCAAGGTGCCACACCAGCTTTACCTGCAGGCTCTCCAGAGGCTGAGATAACCCTCATCCTCATCCTCCACACGTGCAGGTGGGACTGCTCCCACCCCAGTGCTCCTTGCCCTGCACCATGCCAGTCCCAGCACCCGTGGGACCCTGAGACACCATCGGGAGCCACATGAAAAGCTGAGCTCAGGATGAAGAACAGTCATAGCAACAACCACCACCAAAATTCAACCTGTGCTTGAGTTGCTTGTAAACAAGACACAAACTAAACCCTGAAGTCCTAATGCAAGTTGGTCTCTAAGTGTTGCTGTAATATCTGCTGTACACATCTGTTTATGCCAAACAGTTCTAGACCACTAGACGAGCAAAATAACTTGTCAGCTCTGTTCTCCTCTGGGGCAGCCTTTATTTCAGAGACAGCCTTTTTGTTTGTCTGTAATTAAAGTTTACAGGAAGTTTTATAACTCCATGATCAAAATTTGCAATGATAGCAGAGAGCACAATCCTGCTCAGGATCAGACAAGGCTTCCCCTGATGGGCAGACAGGAACAATTCTGCAGCCAGCCACGGAGGGTAGTGTGGAAGGAGCCTGCAAGCTGATAGAAGCTGAGATATGACATTTATGCACACAGAGATCATGAGAGCCCATCAAGGAAAAAAGACAACCACTAGTGATGCCCACTCAGTGTTGAGTTCACCAGAACAGGAACACTGAAGCTGTTTCCTCCATCTGCACTAGTCACCTACGAGGAGGAACAGCTAGAGGAAAGGTCCATGAGATGATAGCTGGCTTGGCTGGTGCTGAGGATGTTGTTCCAGCATCCCTAGAGAGTCTGTGGTGATTGTTCAGCATTTCTGGCATTGAAAACAGCTTCTCTTCAACAGTGGATGGAACAGACTACTCCTCCCCTGCCACGGGACAGCATCTTAAAGCAGACATCCCTTACTAAGGCCACTATACATAGCAACATAATCAAAAAGAGGGTTGCAGCTTGCAATTATGGTTTATTTTTGCTAACTGATTCTAGATGGGGAAATCCCAGCCCTTGCTCTGAGCTCACTGGGTCCTTTCACTCTTCCCTGTGCCCCATTTCAGCTGGTCCCATCCCTTAACCTGCTCCACACGTGGGAATGGTGGGCTTGCCTACCCTCTCCTGCATTGTCTGGTACCCAGCCTTCCCCCATCCTTCTGAGATGCAGGAAGGGAAAGGCAAGAGGGTTGGAATGACTCACAAAGGAGACAAAAGGATTGTGCATGGTTTTCACACTCACTTTGCACAGAAGTCACTCACATCCTCCAGCTGCCCCTAAGCAAGAAAGAGGTGGGAGTCCCTGAAAACCAGCTGAGCTAAGCCAAGGTTGTATTGTCTGGCAAAATAATGAAGATTTATGTCATTTTTTTATACATTTGAAAGAGAAGTATTCTAAGCAGGACCTAAAATCTGGTGGGTTTTTTTTTAAGAGAGTTTGCAGTAATCTTTCAACATTAAATCTATACCATAGAGGAACTACAGCGTGACTTATATCCAAGTCCCCAACTGATAAATTAGAGGTATTAAATCAGGCAGAATAGAAAGTTCTCCATCTTTATTTAACTGAAGTGGATTTCTCTGAAGAGGAAGGCTTTCCATCTCAGTTGAAAGATAAGATTACATAAAACCCCACTGCTGAAACATGGAAGGGTATGACAAAATTAGCCTTCAATCTTTAAATCAGTGTAGGCTCCCTTTTTAAGCAGAGGAAGATGGTCCTTAATCACTGATTCCTCACCTATGCAGGTGCTGGGAGCCATCCAAATATTACTGCTTAAGGCAATCCCAATGACACAAGTCACCTGCAGCTCCTAGGCTGGTCCCTGAAGTTATGATATCAGGCACTTGAAGCATGTGTCAGCAATGGGGGGTCGTTTCACAAATGCATTACAAGAATTGTTAATTCTGCAATCACACAGTGTTTCCCTCTAAGAAGAACTCACAAAAAGATTTCATAGCATATTAAAGTGTCAAAACCTTTGGTCTGCAAACATACCCAGCAGCTTTCATCTCTGAGTATTTCTTTCCCACACTGTGTATCAGGCACTAATTCCAGAAAAAAAAAAAAGACACTGAGAGAAAGAAATGTCAGCAGAAAATCTGTAGCTCTGCAGTGTAAAACCTGGGGAAAAATCAATGCATCTGATGCGGTGGGACAAAGAGTGGAATCTGTCTGACTTGAGCAAAACTCCAGACCTCAGCCAAAGGTTTTCATCCTTTCTGTATAATATTTAGTGCATATGCCCATAGGTAAATTGAGCTGTGTAGGTTTCCCTCACCTGGCAATACCACAGAATCACAGAATCACTTAGATTGGATCTTTAAGATCATTGAGTCTAACCCCAGGCTGACCCTGCCCAGGCCACCTCTAGCCCACGTCCTTCAGCACCTCATCTCTTGGCCTTTCCAATCCCTCCAGGGATGGGGACTCCACCACTGCCCTGGGCAGCCTGTTCCAACACCTGACAACCCTTTCAGGGGGGAAATTCTTCTGATGTCCACCCACAATCTCCTCTGGTGCAGTTTGCAACCATTCCCTCTCGTCTTATCACTTGTTACCTGAGAGAAGAGACCAACCCCCAGCTCTCCTGCATTGTTGCATACATGAGAGCCCCCCATGCACTGCTTGGTGCCCCTGGACAGAGTTCCCTATCCCCAACAGCAATAAAACTTTCCCAGGCTGTCCTGAGGCACCAAGAGGTGAGAAAAGGATGTGTTTTAAGCACCACTTTAAGTTTATGTGTTTTTACTGCCTATACGAGAGGAGACCTAGGGACAAATTCACTGCTTGTCTGTATGGCCTCCTCACCCATACAAAAATATTGCTGATCAAAAAGACAGGTTCATTCTTTGCTAATTTTAAGTCAAGTTAACAACAGATTTGCTTGTTTGGATACAAAGCTCAGCTGATTTCCAAACCAACCAAAATGTATTAACTTTTTAGAAAAAATACTGGTTGGTTTTTGCTCTGGGTGAATTTGCTCTGGATGAATTTGCTTTTTTTCTATATTAAAAATAAAAAAGGCTGCATTGTTATTGGAAGTAAACAAGAGAAATTTTTACAAATGGTTGAAGTGCATATACAGTTTTGGTTTGGACAGAATATTTTCATCCCACCCATCAAACAATTGCAAAATCCACTGCTCTTCCACCCCTCTCTTTTGATGCCAGTCGCATCAAGTCAGCAGAATCCAGCCTGATAGCTACAAAATAACACACAGAGCAAAATTAGATCCTCATATACATACACATAACAGTACTTGACTCCCTCAGCATCTTGGAGTGTACACATAAACGAGAATATGCTGCTTTAATATTCACTGATATACAAGGGCAAGCTTCTACACACTGCAGGAGAAGTAGAGAAATATTTCAAATGCCATTCACATATTTCATTTCACTCACAAGAACAACGTATTTAGAGCAACAAGGTCAATAGCTGCACTGCTGCCAGCCCTCTCCAGTGCAAACCAGGCAGCTATAGCTCTCTCCTCAATGAGAAGTGCTCGCTTCTGGAAAAACGATGGCACAGCAATTGAACAGTGCGTGGCGATCACCCCCCGGCACTGCGGTATCCCTCTGTGCGTCAGCGTGCTTGTGGAGTTAGTCCAAGATGAAAAACAGAGCAGCACTTTTTGAAAGGGACCAGTAGTTATAGTAGTGACAAGGTGAAAATCAATGCTGGGTTTCCCAATGAGTCTGCAAGTTCATAGCTCCAGCCTTAATTTTGACCTTATGGTCTCCACCTCCACTGTCTGGGTGCACGCTGTGTTCAGAGGAAACACAGCTTATCCCCAGCAGGGATGATGTGCTGTCACTGGATCATGTGCATGCATCTATTGGACTTGCTAGATGATACACATCCATCTGTGGATGGACCCCCATGACTCCTCAAAACTCCCCTGTTGTGGTGGGTTAGTGGTCCCTGAAGCTGAGGAAGAAATAGGAGAAGTGAGAGTGGAAACTCTTCCATCTCTCCTTCTTCAGCTGAGTGGTGCAATGAGAGGTTCAGTTACCTTTCACATGCTTGCAATGTCCCAGGGCAGGCTGAGAGGCATTTATTTTTATGTCTGAGGTAAATTTGGTGAAAGGAAAAAGAGATTTTGCCAATGTTTGTTTAGCCTTACTGACTGATATCCTGCAACTGTCGAACAGGGAGTTGCATCATGTGTCAAAACTTGATGAGAATGATGTTTCAAGACAAGTCAGAGTGTGGGTGGATTCTGCCCCAAGACATGTTTTTTTTTTCTTACTTGAACTAGAATTTACTTACCAGAGAGTCTGCTTGCACTGCCTGTAAATTTTGTGCACTAAGGACAAGGTTAAAATAAATGTTTTGAGGACTAGAGGCATGCCTGGGCAATCAGTTTTGCAACAATGACATTTCTGGGGCAACTTTGGAGTAGATCACATCAGAGCAGTCATTAACTCCCTATTATTTATGATGAAATCAGGTATTTGATGGGAGTGAAAGATGTAAGAGAGTTATGACTGACAGCCTTGCACTATCACAAGCTGCAAAAGCATTTGTAAAGTTGTCAAGCAGGAGATATCCAGCATGTTGGATTTGTCAAGCAGATGTCATCAGATACCACTGATGCCTGTTCAGATAGCTGGGTTTGTGTGATTTACAACTGGGTAGGGTCTTCATCATGCAGAAGAACTGGAAAGCTCTTCTTCAGCCTAGAAGATGAGCTGGCACAAAGAGGGGTTGGTGGCTCCAATTGTGGATGCACCATGGGCAGGCTGATGGTCCGGTGAGCTCCATCCAGCCACCAATCCTATACAGAGGATGGAGTAACACAGGTCACAGCCAACTTTCTCCCAGCAAGGGTCTGGGCCCACCTAATTGAAACTCATCTTAAAAACATGTTTCATGTTTTAGAAGGTCCCAGTGACATTTTAATTAACTTGAGGAGCAGCTTGTTTTCAAAGCTCAGTTGAATCACCCCAAATGTTTGCCGAGGATCTGCCATAACCCCACCTACACAGGTGAGCTCTGCCATGTAATGGGGGCACCTACAGCACAGGGGCTCAAATGGGAATGAGAAGCCCCAGCATCCCTGACTTTCCTGAAAAATGAACAGATATTGTACAGAGTAGTCTTTTTTTTGCACTTGACATGCATGGAGAAGAGTGATGGGAGAGTGGGAACCCACCCTGAAAAACAATGGTTCTAAAATGAGCACAGCTGCTTTAAAAGCTGTCTGTCCTTCTCAGGTAGCTCTTGGGAGGTTAAGTAGTGCAATATTTTTTGTTAATCTTTTGTCAGGGAGGAAGTCTGGAAGAAATATTAACTAATGACCTCAAATTCACAGGTTCTTAAAAAAAAACCTCATGCAAAATAAAGTGTACTTTGTTTTTTTTTTCTGTTTCCCCAGGTTGGAAAGTAACATTTAAAAACTGCTGATGGAGATGAGAAATCTTGAAAATAGTTTGTCCTGGATATTACATGGATTAAAAAAAAAAACCAAAAAAACAACTTAGGACATCTATGCTAAAGCATTTACATGGGAGGAGTACATAAACTGAATGAAAGTGCTATTTTCCATGATTCCAGGACTGATAAATAAGGAAAGCACAGTGCAGCACAATGCAGTATCTCCCTGCCAGCATCTGAGAAAAGCAGGCTAAAAATAAATGGTATGCAGATAAATACAGAGATGCTAAGTATGGGAGGCTGTTACTGGGCCTTTGTAGCTGCTGGTTGCAGCTACAAAGTGAAATCACAACGTGGAGGGAACATTTCAGCATCATTTCAGCCCAAGTACTGAAATTACCAAGTATTTTTAGGGTTTTTTTCTGCACCATGAGTAGCCCATTAGTAGTCAGGCATTTGCAATACTCTTGGAACAGAAGGAACCAGACTCCAGCCTGTTCTTAGATGGGTTTTGCATCCAAGAGTTCACCTTGGTTTTGGGGAATGCAAAGGGTGGACACCACCACCCTGGGTGAAGTTTGGTCTGTTGGGGTGGCTGCTGTGTGTTGTGCAGCCCTAGATACAGGGTGAAAGCTAAAGCCTCTCTCACAGCTCACAGCTCTGCACATCCTACTTTCAAAATGGGTTGGAACCCTAAAACTGTTGGTAGAGAGTGTTTTTCATCACCTCTCTGGAGCCACATGTCCTGCTGACCATGAAGGACCTACAGAAATGATCTTCAAAGCTTCACAATTAAATAAGGAAGGTTACCACCTTAGTTTCAACCAGAATTGGATCTTTTGAGGCAGGCAACACATCCAGGGAGCAGAACAAGGACCTGTGCAGGGGGCCAAATACAATTTGTTACCTCCATGTATCTGGGGGGGTGTTTGTACATACATCTATGTTGACCCTCCCATTTTAAAAGTGTGGTTGGAACATCTCCCCAAAGTGCCTGTCTTGACCTCTAATCCCATAGAATTTTCATTTATAAAGTGGGAAGTTCTTCTGGTTCAGTCCTGGGCAAGGCTGGAGCATCTTCCCACACACAGACATCGCTGCTCCCCTGATGCAGCCACTTTTCCACCTCTGGGCTTGTCCTCTCCTGTTTCACAGCCCTGTTACCCATTTGAAAGCTAATGCCCACATTTGCCCTCTTTTTTTTTTGCAATGAAATATGTACATAATTATGCAGAGACCACTGTAAAAATAGGATTGTGGGATAATAATTTTTAAATTTCAACTCAATTAGACCCTACCATAGACAGCAGAGGTGGGAACTCGGTCCTGTGAGGTGTTACAAATTAAACCCAGTAATTGTCTAGAAAATAAACAGCCCTTTGGGTACCACAGAGGGAAAGAAAAACCCATTAGTTCCACCACCTCACAATGATTTCTCCATTTGTTACCAAAGCTGCAAGAATTTTGAACCAGGTTGCCATGGTTTACATCCATAACTCCAAATGATGAAGTCATGTAATTAGCCCAAAAACTTTAACTGAAAGCCCTGAATCCTCTGGTGTCCAGAAGATGACAGAGAGAGCACCAGAGTAATATAACCATTGAAAAGGCCACAGGGGAATATCAAAAATACTTGTTTTCCTCCATTGGTAATTACTACCAATAGAGTTACCATTAAAGAAAGCAATTTCAGACCAGAGGGTTTTGAATAGCACGTGGAAGCGTAACACTAAGTAATGTTTTTTTAATTGCAGAGCTGTGACTATATCCAGTATTTCATCAGCCTCCAAACACAAGTCTTAGTTCAGTAACCTTTAAGATTTGTTATTCTTTGCCTTTTCATTGAGTTGTAACGTTGTCTGGGTGGTTATCTCTATGAGGTTTAAGTTTCCAATCTATTAAAGTAATTTTTGCAATCTATTATTTCTAGGCCATTGAGGAAAGGTTAAAACGAAAATTATACTAGAGGGAATAAGTTCTGTTCCAAGTATGGGTTGAAAACATCTCAGTAGTAGAAAGCAGTGAGGTTTCAGGGGAAGAAGCACTTATCAAGGAAAATGGAATGACTGATAGCTATTGATTAAAGCAGCTTGAGTGAGGTAACGTGAAAGGATTTTTTTTCCCCCCACTAATGTAATGGAGAATTTGCAATGCATGATTTAGACAGCTTCTACCTCTGAGGTGCTTTTGTAAGACTGAGTTAGACTTTTAGCACTAAATTACAGGAATGGAAAATTTCATTTTCAGGCCTTCAGAGGAAGATAAGCATCCATCTCCACACAGCCTTCCACCCAATTTAAATAAAGCTACATGGTGGGAGAGAAGCAGCGAGTCTGGATATCTGGGAACAGCAGTGTTCTCATCTGAAGAGAGATTCTTTGATGTTAAGGCCTCATGGATCCCAGCCAGAAAAATCACCACCATAACTTAAACCTGTGTGGCAGAAGTGACAATGTGTTAGCCAGGCAGCACATCATTTCTCTTGCCTTACTGACTTACTGACCAGTGTATACCTACTGACCATGTATACTTACTGACCAATGTATACTTACTGACCATGTATACCTACTGCAGCACCAAGTTCTTGGTTATTCTCATGGCTTTGGTGTCCTGTCCTCCCCCACACCCCATGGCCATCCATGTTGCTGGGCTTTGTGGGAAGCTGAGCGAGTCCAGACTGCAGCCCCATTCCTGTGGGTGAGACCAATCCCAGGGAATGAAAATAATTTGTATCTGTTGGTAGAGAAACAGCAGCAGCAACAGAACTTTGAAATAAAACCCCAGCCCTTAGCACTAGGTCTGTTTATTTTTTTTAGTACAATTGCAGCAGTTGATTTTATTAATTTTTACAGGACTACTGGGAAATGTAATAGTCCTATAAAAGCCAGTTTAAAACTTCTCTAATTGTCTTATCTCCTCAAATAAATGCATACTCTGGGAGTTTTAAAAATTGAGACTATCAACTGGGGAGACCCATTACTATGTATAATTTCCCTCTAACACAAATAGAGTCCTGACATAATAGACAATAACTTCCATGGTTTGTTTGGGGGTGAATATGCCAAGGCTCACTAAAAGGGGGGTTTTGTTCACTGACCCCAGTCTGCTAAGGGCTCTTTTGGAGCTGCCACGTGTGCAGAGCAAACTGCAAGGCACCAAGGGTTTTTTGTTAAAGGAGTGATTGCACAGCCAGTTGTTAGAAAACAAATACTTCAGTCATGTAATGTATTTTCACATAATAAAACTCTTTAGTCACTGCTAGGGATGAATGGCACGTTCAGAGAAAGGAACAGCCAGCCTGGGGCCACTGGAGGTGGGTCTCAAGGAGGTGGAGGTATGGATAGGAGGGCATGGACTTTTAAGGCTGGGGGGTGGGAAGGGGAAAAAAGTTACTTCACTGCAGTGCTGGGATGAGCAGTCTGCACCTCTGCATATCCTCAACAACTTCACTGCTTGAGACACTGTTTTTCTCATAGGCCATGCTCCCATTAAGTTATTCTTGCTCCTGATGATGCTTTTCACAGCTGCTTTTTATTTTATTTTCCAAGGCAAGTGAGACTTTGGAAGCAGTGGCTGCAAGAAGGTTCTGCTTTCAGAAATCACCTCTAGCACTGACAAAATTTGTGAGATGGATATGTTTTATCCTTTCCTGCATAAGGAAAAGAGAAAAAGAGAACAAAATCACTAGATTTCAAATGCTGTTTCTGCCTTTCTTCACGAGATCAAATAGATCCTCGTGCTTGTCACAAACTGGCTGGTGCCAGGGCTGCTGTGCTGGAGCTGGAGGGATGTGCAAGGACATGGGGCAAATAGGTGACAAATGATGTCTTGAAAGAGGACATCCCAGGCTAACTCTGAATCCTCCTTATACTCTTCCAAAGATCCTGTAAGCACCTTCTCTGCATATACCCCAAGCCTACACTGGCCAGGAATGGGTCGGTTTTGACCCAATTTTGTGAATAGTGGGGCAAAGAGCAGATTTCCCTTCTCCTTCCTCCTCCTCTGCCTGCTGAGCATCCAATGGGCAGACAGAAACTATTTCCCATTTTTTTTCCCCTTCAGAATGAAAGACGCCATCTGTGACATATCCTCCTGTTTATGTCTGCTGCATCTCTGCAGACTGAAAACTGTTGTGTGTGTCAAAGCAGAGCCTCTCCAGCTGACTAACTTCTGGGTTGGGTTTTTTTTTTTTTCTTTTTACATGCATGACTCACATAATAGTGCAGAGAGAAAGTAGTTTCCAATCTCAAGGCTATTTCTGAAAGTGTGCTTGGCACCTGTGCTGAAATCTTGCCTCAAAGAAAAAGTGGTAGGTCCTCAATACCCAAAGGCAGTCATCCTGATGGATTCTTGACAGAGAAGGTTGGATGGTAATTCATCCAGCAGCTTGAGGAGGACTCTGTACCTCTCTTCCAGATAATTGAACTTTAATTTATTTAAATTTAATGGAAAACCATATGGAGAGGAACAGAAAGCTAATTTAAAGCAGCGCTCAAAGCAATCAATATGTTAACAGATTCCTTCAACTTTTCACACTTGGTTGCTGAAAAATGTTTAAAATGTATGTTTTTTTAAACTGGTATTATGAAAATACAGGGTTTCTGGCATGTTGTATTCAAAACTCAAGAGCCAAAATAAGCCTCTGTTTTGAAAATGAAAACGTACTTTACAAGTACAAATCATTTTATTACAAGTGGAAAAGGCGACTAGGCTATTATTTATCAACCACTACACATCTCTGAAGTCTTCTAGGAAGACACATATAAATCCTAAAGGGTTTGAGTCACTGGCCCTCACACAGCCCAGAAATAAAAGCAATGAAGTCGTATGAATTGCATTAACAGATTGACACTGGCAGTAAGAGAACATGAAGGAGCCCTGGAATGGAAATGGAGTAAATACAGATTAGAGCAGGAGAATGCAAAATTCCCCATCACACACACCAAAGACAAGAGGCAAAGTTTCATCAGTTTTCCTATTTTCCTTATTCCTTTGGTGGGCCTCAAGGTCAATTCTTTCCACACTGGGTTTTGAAAGCAGATGTACAACACCATCTTTATACTCTTCAGTATCACTCTTTCAAACTGACCCTCTCCTCTCCTGCATTCAAATGCTGGTATTGTTTTGCTCACAGCAAGGTATGGTATCATAAAATCACAGAATGATTTGGGCTGGAAGGGACCTCATCAAGCCCCAACCCCCTGCCATGGGCAGGGACACCTCTCACCAGACCAGGCTGCTCAAGGTCCCATCCAGCCTGGCCTTGAACACCTCCAGGGAGGGGGCAGCCACCACTGCCCTGGGCATCCTGTGCCAGGGTCTCACCACCCTCAGAGGGAAGAATTTCTTCCTACGATCCAATCTAAATCTATCCCCTTCCAATTTAACACCATTCTCCCTTGTCCAATCACTCCAGGCCCTTCTAAAAAGTCCCTTCCCAACTTTCTTGTACGCCCCTTCAGGGACTGGAAGGCCATAATTTAGGTATATATTAAACTAACAAACTGTAGGTAACTGAATATCCTAGAAAATAATAAATGTTCTAATTTTATCTTACAAAAATATACTGGCTTAATGATGTCAGTAAGCTGAGAGCTTTATGGTTGCAGTTTGTAATTCACATGATAGTTTCATCTGTGTCAAGCTTGCAGAGTAAAATTGAAAAAAAAAAGTAAAAATAAGTAAAAGCCTGTTCTCCTCAAGTTTAATAACTTGACATTTGTAAAAGATCTGGAAGCTGAAAGGAGGAGTTACAGCCTGCAGTGAACTTTTAGCAACCCGTACAAAGTCTTATGGAAATTCTATAAATAGTCTTTGGTCTAACCTCATTGAGGGCAGGTCTGACTCCACTGTGGCTTTTTAAAAGCAAATTATTCTAAGCAGCTTTTTTCTTAAAAAAGGTGGGTTGTGGGCTTTTTTTTTGGTAAACAAATGATCCTGCAGCCCTTTTCATTATCTGAGGCCTAGAATTCATTTCAGATTTGCCAAGTCCTCTCCCAGAAACTTATTAGCACGGTGGTACAGCTCTGCAGAGATTAATAGCTCCAAAGGAAAAAGAAGAAATAATGGCTAAAGTAGGGTGGTTTTTGTTTCATTTTGTTTTGTATTTTTCTGATAATGTAATGTTTCTTTTCTTTGCTTGCCTCTTTTCCCCTTGGATTTGTTCTGTCTTTGGATAATCTTGACTATAGAGCAACAGACAATTAAAATTCCAAGGTCCTGCAAACTCTGCTTATTTCTTGAGAGATCAATGTAATAGTAAAACTCATGGATGCCAAACAAAAAGGAAAGACTTAAATAACAGCATCATAAAATTGATACAATTAAAATATTTGTCTTCCAGTGGCTATTCTGTTGTAAGCAATTTCACATACAGGGGAATGTAGGGGAGCTCTAAATTACAACTTCTTTGAGCTTTTTAAGGCCCTCTGAAAAAAATCATTATGACCAGGACAAAAAAACTTAAAGTCACTAAAATGACAACATACCAAAGGAAGTATGGCCAAGGAAGCAGTGATCCACAATAGCTGAGAAGTCATGGTAGGAGATTCCATTTGATATTCACTGTGGACCTCCTTCCCTTGCAGGCAGTCCCTGACAGGTAGAGCTGAAGGGATGCTCCTTCCTGAGCTGAGAACAGATGGTTGGGTAGCTTTAACCAGATGAGCAATCTGCACTATCTGCAACCAAAAAAATACTTCAGAAAATGACTTGGTGTGGCATCATGTTTCTGTGAACTTCCCAGTCTTTCAGTCTCTGCTGATATGGAAGAAATCAAGAAAACCCCTCAAAGTAAAAAAATTCTTGTGGTCTTCCAAACAACCAGTGATCAGAAGAACAGAATTAATAGCCTAAATATGGTTCAGGCAAAACACATCATCAACTACTCAACAAATCTTTCAGCTCCTTGTGGGGAGAACCATCTTTCCAACCCTTTCATTTCTAATTTCAGGATTCCTTCTGTTCTTACCAAATCCCACCCATAGAGCAGTTTAAGAGCCTTCTTCTACTGCTCTGTTTGATGGAGGGTTTCTAAAGTTCAGCATGGTAATTAGAGACCTTTCAATATGACACTTAATGTATTCAAGATCTCTCTCAAATCACCACTAATGATCTGAAAACTGTATCTGCCTATCCAAAACCTCATAAACTTTAGCAAGTTGCTGATTGGGGTATGTTGATCCAGACAATGAAAGCAGGTGTCTACAAACTAATGGCAACACATAGCTGGGAAGGTACAATCAAAACTGAAGTGTATACTCTATGTGTTGACATGCTGGAGAGTGTTCAAACATTAAGAAAAAGCAGTTACAGTCTTCATGCTAAAGCCTTCTCCCTTACCTCTTACCAGCAGACTTCCAAGTTGTCTTCCACTTGCAGTAATCATCTGCCAATGAAGCCATAGATACCTACAGTGGAGAAAGCAGGATTTGATCTGGGTCAGTTAGTGACATGTGGACACAGCCACTTTGTACTTGAGACCTGATGAAGACAGACTCCCATTTAAAATATAATTAAATAATTTCTCTTTAAAGATGACCCAAAAGTTCACTGAAAGTTCTAAATTTTTCACCCAGAGTATCTTGGAGCATCCTATAATGATGCAGCTTAGATGAAAAGGCCAAACATGGTAATGTTAAGGCACAGAGATGGTGGGATCTCCTCTTCCCAATCTCCCAACCAGAGCTGTGGTTAGCTGTCCTGGCAACTGCTCACAGGCAGCGCTGGCAGGAGAGCCACAACTCTTTTATGTCTGATTGTAAGGCTCAAGGAAAGCATATTCAATCCTGAAATGATGTTCTGTGCAAACAAGAGGATGCATATGGGGGCTGGAGGTGGGGGAGGAAGGGATAAAGGCACATTGACTTCTGCTCTCAGGTTGAGCACACAGTGCCTGGGAACTGCACATCTCGATGTGGGGGGCTGTGGCAAAGCAATCTGCCTGTGTCTTATTGGCTACAGAGGGGCCCCAAAAATACTCTGAGTTCAGTTAAACCAGTAAATTCTCTCCAGGCTCACTCAGAAGGTATGGTTGAAATCATATAATGCTGCTAGCAACATCCTTATACTGCACATGGGATTAAAGGAAGTTTATGCATATGTGCTCCAGTGTCATCTATAGACAGCAGAGCACATGGGCAAACTGCACTTACAAACAGAAGACAGAGTGATGCCTTCACACGTTGGGTCCCACCAGGGCCATGTCCTTTCATTATCCTTATGTCTGCATTCCTATAAAGTGCTTCTGACTCAGGCTTTTTAATATCTTAAAGAGCAATGGTGAATGTTAGTAGAGTAGTGAACACATAATAGTTTCTCCTGTAAGCCTGGATCTATGCAGTAGTGTCTGACTGCATTTACATAATTAAAACAAAGAGTGGAGCATAAGATGTAGTGCTAATGGATGACTCCCCTCACCCTTTACAACCAAGCACCATCTGTCACTTACAAAGAGAGCTGGCTTTTCATCTAACTTCACTCTTTATTAGAATGTATTCTTTTTTATTTCCATGGCAGAAAACTTTTCCTGGCTCCCAAGATACAATTTGGGATGTATAAATGAAGTAGTGCAGGAAAATGTCAGATTCTGTTGACTAGAATAATGAGTGTCACCAGCACTTGCCTCTGCCCTAGAAACGCACTTAGAGATGGAAAATCTTGCTGAATTCAGGAGACCCCAGCCCTGATGGACCTGAATTGTTCACAGGGAGCAAATCCTTTTCTCCTCCAAGATTCCCATCTCATCTTGCAAGCTTTCACTCTCACCTGGTCCTCACCTTCACGTCTGCACTCCAGTTTGAAAGAAGAATTAACAGCAGACTCTCCGTGGACTTTTCCAAGCTGTATGGAGAGATTGGTTAGTTCAATGTGATTCATTGTTGTTGTTTTTCCTTGTTCCTTCCTCAGTGTGGGTGGATGTGTTAGACACTACCTGGCAGAGAGAAGCAGGGAAGCTTGAGGCTGGGGCTGGAGTGGGACTCTATACATGATAAAGGAACCATCGCTGCTCCTGGGTCTTGTTCTTCAGTTCTTCTGCTCCTTTTTGGGGAGAAAGGGGAAAAAAAATAAGAAGGTCTAGTCTTTCCAAAGCCAACACATTTTCACTCCATTCTCTTCTAATTTTCTGGGGGCAATGCTGCCAAGCAGAGCATCTGCTCTCAAAACAGACAAAGTGAAGCAATGCTCACCAAATAAAGATGATGGGAGTAATGGTTTCATCAGCAGATGAAACTGAAGACCCCATGACCCTCCTCCTAGTTTAATAGTTGAATTAGTTTCTACCTCCTTCTGCACTTCACCTCCTATCCATAGCTCTTCTGACTGTGCTATCTCGGTGTCACAGTGTATTAATACAGCTCTTGTCACATAGAGCCTTGCCCTCATTTCATGGACAGGGAGAGTCTGAGATCTGTGGCCACTGCTTTACAGATGAGCACTTGGGTGACATACTCCAAGGCAGTGAGCAGGGAATCACATCTGGGCTTTCCCAGTCCCCTGAGCACCACGATGCAGCAGATTGAAAAAGATCCATCCATCCATCCATCCATCCATCCATCCATCCATCCATCCATCCATCCATCCATCCATCGTATAAACACTCAGATGCTGTTTTCTGAGGTTCCCTGGGTCACTATCTATCCCTTGCTGGTGCAGACTGGCTCAACAGAGGGGTCTCCCCACGAGCTCAGCTTTTCCATCCCTGTTCACAGTTCCCAAGGCCTCTGTGGTCCCTGGTTCCTGCACAAAGCGGACGGTTCTTGTAATACACAGCAAGAAATTCCTGTGGTGGTGTTTCAAAGTGCCAGCACATGTGGACTGCTCTCTGGGTACATACTTTTACTGTTTCCATTTCAAGATGATTTAAGGCTGTGGGGAAAATAGTTACAAAGGGGGAGAAAAAAAAAATAACCAGCAAACCACCCAAACCCCAAACTCTCCAAGACAGCTGAGGCTGGGCAGCTTAATTTCATATTTAGCAATCACAATCTGTGCCGAGATAATTAGGCTCAAAAGTCAAAAGAAGAGAGCCAGATGTTTCCAAACCTGTTCAGCAGAGATTCTGCCTTTGATTGTGACAATTTAGCATATGAAATAAAACTGTCTATGGTTGGAACTGGAGTTCAATTTCTGAGGTCCAAAAGAAAAAAATATAGACCTGTTTCATCGGAGGAAGCTATCTCAGAAAGGAACAAATAGCAAGATAAAAGGCACAGTTAAGTCAAAAATTAATGAGTTTCACCCTCTGTAGAGTTTAAGTCACAGCTACAAAAGGGCCACTGGAGTATATGATAAACTATTACTTCACACAAAGATAAAAATAAAAAGCCAACGTGTCCTTTTGACTTGTTTCTGTAACAACAGTAATTCTGAGAAATAAGACCATCCCTGTCTACCAAAGAATTTGAAAGAAAAACATATGGGTAAATCATGATACCTGCAAGCTTTCCTTTGGATTTTCAGTATTTTTCACTTTATTTCAATACCAGACTAGAATGGAGTCAGTAGTGACACCATGAGTTACCCCAGCTCATCCTGCTTGATTTTATTTTTGGACCTCAACTCCAGTTCTCAGGAGGCAACCAAAGAGATCGTAGGAGGATCAAGAAAGAAAGAAAGAAAAAAAAAGTAATTATGAGAGAAGCAGCTAATTAAGTTTCTAGACTATTGGAAAATCCCAATGCCACAGAATATGAAAGGTCAGGTAACTAAGAAACAGTCAAATTAAGTTTACTTTCCCCTTTAGCTTTCCAGGAAAACCTCCGAAGCCGCAGCACATTTCAGACCCAAAGGAAAATTGCATGGAAATGTAAGTGCACTTTAAGAATGGGTTTATTTAAGTGCTTTCTCAACAGCACTAGAATATTGCTCTGAAACTACACAGATGTCTTTGAACTGCTAGAAGAGAAATCAGTAGGAAGCCAGCACACACAGCAGTTATCTGATTATCTGTCCTTACACGGACAAACCCAGGGCTGCTCGGAGTCCACAGTGCTGTAATCCAATTGCTTCCAATACTTACAGTGAAACATGTGGTCATGGATAAAATCTCTCCAGACTGATCAGGAGGAATCACTGTAACTCTGCCAAAAGGAAAGAGGTTACTATATTCAGAAAAAGAAGTTATATGATGTGACTGAGCCAGTCACATCATGCCCAGTGGCAGCTGGCATCAGAGCTCACCCTCTGACCAGCCAGGCACTGGTTTAGCTAATCTCCATGTCTGTGAGATGTATTAAACACTTCCCAGCTGGAATCATTGACTGGGATAATCCAGCAGTTCACCTCGGCATCACCTCTTGTGATACTACTTCCTTTCTAAGAACATTTGTAACTCAGGCACAATTCATGTTGAATTTTCTTTTTTCTGATAAAATATCCTAATGAGCAGATTCCACATATGGTCAGTGTTACCTAAAAGGATGTTTCTAATAAACTGCTGCACAATAACATGAAAATCTCTTGCAGCTACAATTAACTTGGATAGATCAGAGTCCTCAAGCAATTGTTCCCAAATTGTTCTCCAGCCTTTTATAAGACACACATACCTAGATTACTACAAACATGCTAATAAAGTCCATATGAAAGCAAATTGATTCCTTAAGCAAAGTTGACCCAACTCTAAATTGAGCTGCTCCTGGGTATGCAATAGTGCTGTTTGATTTTTTACATGTGCTTGCAGCATCAATCTGTCTGGTCCCTCAAACCTTGGTCTTCTCCACCTCCTATTCCTCCATTCTCCTTTGCTCATGGCTTCCTGGCCAGTTTCTCTTACAACTGTTCATTGCACCCAGGGCCTTTAGTCTCATCTGAGTTGATGCTTCTTCTCCATAGCAACCATCAGACACAAGTTTCTTTCTTTCCTTTGACTCAGAGGCTTTTCATTAGATTATTGCCCCCAGTGCTCAGAGTAGCATTTTGTATACAAGAATGAAGTTCTCATTAAATCATGGAATCTTTAAGGCTGCAAAAGACCTCATCAAGTCCAACCATCAACCCCAAACCACCATATGCACTAAACCATGTCCTGGAGTACTACATCCACATGTTTTTTGAACCCTGCCAGAGACAATAACTCCACTGCTGCCCTAAACAACCTGTTTCAGTGCTTGACAACCCTTCAAGTAACATTTTCCTCAATATCCCATCTAAACCTTCCCTGGCACAACTTCAGTCCATTTCCTCTTATCCTATCTTTCTTTCCTTGAGAGAGGAGACCAACCCCCCAAGGTTCCAACCTCCCTCCAAATAATTGTAGAAAGCCACAAGATCTCCCCTCAACCTTCTTCTCTCAAAGCTAAATAGTCCCCATCCCCTCAGGTGCTCCTCATAAGACTCCTCCCTCACTGCCTGGCACCTGTTCTGTCTCCTTGTTCCCTCCACATGTCTTCACATGCTGTTATTCACCAGGTCCCATCCTTGCTTTAATGCCCACCAGTTTCTTCTGCTTAGTGAGTAACAAGCATTTGTTCTTTAAGGTTTCACACCACTGTTCTGGTGCTGCAGCAGTTTGGCTGACCACCATGTAACCACCACATCATCCAACAGGTCAGTGTTCTTTTGGTGAACTAATAAGGGTGGGTGAAGGGGAAATAGCCTGAAATATCTTTAATTTCCTAATAGCATGTTGACTAATGATGAACCACCCAGATCCCTAGTGAAATAGAGCATTGCTCCTACCATAGCACACTGTAGGTGGTACACCCTCTGGACTACTGTAGCTTCCAGACCAGAAAGAGCTGAGAAAGATGGATGGATGCTAATTCTTTGTAAATAGCTGCATGAAACCATGTGAGTAGAACCAAGTTCCATTCCAGTACTAGTGAATAAGCCTTTAAAAATGTGATTCAGGGAACAAAAAACATCTGCAAAGGATGTTTCCTTAGATTCTTGAACAAAACTCAGCTTTTTACAACGCTGAAAGCACATTGTTTACGGGTGTGTATGCATTTCCCTGCCTTTGCCAACCCTAGTTTGCCTCCTACTTTTCTTAGATATTGAGGTCAATACCAATTTTTGTGAGTCTGAAGAACAGAACTGGTTATTTTCTTGGTATTTCTTTGCTGTTCTTCAAACTGGTATGTACTCACCCTGCCTGGTTAAAGCTCATAACTTCCCTGTGAGGTAGGAGAAACTTACCTTCATTTCTCAAGGAGGTTATCTTGAGTTTGAGAGATAGACACATCTAAGGTTGCACAGAAGCAGGTTTAGGCTTGTATTGAAATTGTTATAGAATCATAGAATCGTAGAATTTTTAAGGCTGGAAATGACCCCTAAGATCATCCAGTCCAACCATTAACCTACCGCCACCAAGTCCACCCTTAGATCATGTCCTCAAGCACCGCATCTCCCCGTCTGTTAAACCCCTCCAGGGATGGGGACTCAACCACCTCCCTGGGTGGACTGTTCCAGTGCTTGATGACTCTCTCAGTAGAGAAGTTCTTCCTAATATCCAACCTAAATTTTCCCTGGCGCAACTTGAGGCCATTTCATCTAGTTCTGTCACCTGGGAGCGACTGGGGAGAAGAGACCAACCCCCACCTCGCTTCAACCTCCTTTCAGGGAGTTGTAGAGAGCAATAAGGTCTCCCCTCAGTCTCCTCTTCTCCA